>OY755042.1:115945809-116285809 GCA_963576565.1 Aspidapion aeneum
GATTCTTTGCAAATATATTCCTACTGTAGTTGAAAAGACATAAAACAAAATTGTAACATCAAAAAAACACAGTGCCGCAATCCATATTCTCTGCTATTAGTAGACTTGTTATGGTAACGTAAAAACATTCAACTTCAACTCAAATTTGGAACAAAACGTAGAGCGCTTAACGTGCAGTTTTACGTAAAAATACGTAGCACAGCTTAAACTATCTAATGTCATTGGTGCAACGAAAAAAGTTGCAAGGTATTCATTGCTACTATTGCATGGAAAAAATAATTTAAACTCTTCAATCAAAATTTAGAATTTTAGACTTTAGACCATTGGCGTAGATATTTTAGGCCTCCCCTACCGACTACTAGTAAAAGAACATGACGCTGAAAATACATACTTTTCTATTATTATTCGGGAAATATTCAAATAAAATAGGTGCATTAAAATTTAAAATCATTCAGAAAATGTTTACATTTCAGGAAAAGGCCCTTGTCTTGCGGAATTAGGCTTTTTCTCTTTAAATTATCGGTAACTTTTCTGCACTTATGCAATTTCCCGAAAATATTTTTTAAATTTAAACATAATTATGCATATTGAATATTTCATACATATTGGCGACATCTTGTAAAATATTATAGAAGTGTAAGTTGAATTTCGCATTTAATAAAGACAGCGACCTTTGCCCCTCTGTTTCCGAAATCGGGTTGTAGATGTCGTAAGGTTATAAGAGACCTTTTTAAACTGTTTTTCTAAAATAAATATAATAATCTTTTTAGTTTTTTTGAGGTTAGCGTTTAGTGTCTTATGGAAATTTTCCGATTTTGGTGACAATTTCATAACCATTTTCATATTACGTTTTCCCACGTCGTTAAATGGAATAAATTCGTCGAGCAATACCGGGAAATTTTTAATATTAATACTTCTGCTCTAAAAGCAGAATTGACCGTTTTAAAGAATTGTATTTTTCGGTTAAATCAAACTGTTGGTCATGATTCTATCAAACAACATATAGCAGAAAACACCTATCCAAATCTCTACCAACATTTTAAAGTTGCGAGTATTCTTCCAATTTCAAGTGCAACTTGCGAGAGGTCTTTCTCTGCCATGAGGAGAGTTTTTAATTGGCTTAGAACAACTATGACTCAAGAGAGACACTCAGGTTTGTCATTGTTATTCATAGAAAAAGATGTTGAGGTCGGCTTAGACAGTGTGGTAGACGCTTTCAGTCAGCGACGTAGAAAACTTTCTTTGTTGAATTGCTGAATTACATACTTCCTGTGTATACATATAAATAAGTTGGTAAATGTATTATTAAATTTGTTATATTAAAATATTAGAACATTTAATGCGCGTATTTTTTTTTATTTATTGCACACTTTGCACGACTCTTTAAAACCTATGTTTGCTTTTTGTTCAAGATAGACCGGGGCCACGGCCCCCCCTGAAGAGCAAGGCTAGCTACGGCAATGCTTTAGACCCTTTAGTAAATATTGGTATAAGCGTTTCAAAATACTTCCATATTGTTAAAGTTATCTCTGTGACGAGTTACAAACTTCATGGGATGTTTCCAAACTGAACTAAAGTTTATTCGGCGGATGTTTGCCTTAAATGCGGTGATTTACAAGAAAAATGGATTTCATTTGAATACCGATGCGCGCCTCGCCCGAAAGGAACTTTATTAAACGTTTCAAGGGATTTTTCACTTCGTGTTTACTACAAATTTTAACTTGATTTACTGCCAAATAGAAGATTATTACTTTTCCTCATTTTAAGCAAGTATATAGATAATTAGTTCGAAACTTAAAATTAAAAATCAAAAGTTTTTACTTATGTTTTTAACTACCGTAGAACGTGCTGACTTTGTGCCACTTTTGATAGTTTTTGTTGATTATTTAAGGCCGCTTGACATGGAGCAATGAACTTGCAGTTGCATGCAAGATTAGTGTCAACAACAAAAAACTTTGTCACGAATTCACCACGGTGAATAAATAAGGAAAATAATGCGCCCGACAAAAATTAAATCACTGTTTCAAGCCATGCGTGGTAGATGACTGGATTCCTACCGTAATTACTAGACGTCCCACATAACACAATCACGCGTTTAACACGTAAAAAAGGCGTGAGAAAAAAAACGTTGATTTTAAAAGCTGCTAGAAAAAAACGTTTATTTCATATTTGAAAACAAGCTTAATAGGTCATTCATTAACGTTATAAAAATAACGTTGCTAAAAACTGCGTTTTGGGGCAATGCAAATTATATTGAGCGGGTACTAATTCTACAAAAAAGGCTAATTAGATTAATTTTTAACATAAGACCGAGAGACTCGTGTAGGCCTGTTTTCGTTAAAAATAGAATATTGACTCTGCCAGCTATTTTCATTTATAGATCTATATTATTTCTTAGAAATAATAAACAATACTTTGAAAATATTTCCAGAGTTAATAGTAATCGTTTTAACACCCGAAATGGGAATATGATTAGGGTAGACCAGCATGTTAGTACTCTCTATGAGAAGTCACCAAGTTATATGGCGATCAAGTGTTACAATAAATTACCAAATAATATCAAGGTTATTAATAATGTAACACACTTCAAAGATGCAGTTAAAAAAATTCTGCTAGATATATGCCCCTATGATATAAAATGTTTTCTAAACTATGCATTGTAACATTTTATCCATATATAACGTTTATTTTTATTCATTATATTATGAATAATTTTTGTAGTAAAAGTATTTGTGGTACTATTTATTTATTTACTTTTTTGTGGCCTGATGTGAAAAATCGTTTATTTTATAATATTGTTTGTGCCTGTGTATATGTATGTATAGGTTTTATATCTATGCATATTTTTTGTTGTTGTTTACATTGATAAATATGTTATTAGAATTAAGTATTGACATAACCGCAAGGAACTTTCTTTTTTTTATTAAATAATTAGCTATTAGTGACGATTTCCATATTGTATTTTACAATCATTTTGAGGAAAAATAAAGATTTTATTTGATTTGTAATAACGCCATTATCAAATTAAAACAGCACTGTTTTTACGTTAGTTTCAAGTGATTTCTATCAACGTTAAAATCACATTAGATTCACGCCTTTTCTACACGAATTTTTAAACGCGACTTGCATGACTTTTCTACCGAATAATGTTGAGATTTTACTAGCAGCAGCGCCACCTATTGTCGGCATTTTTCACTTTGACGAAATCTATCAGGCAGTGCTTTGGCCTCTAAACTCCAAAAACCTGTTAAGAAACTGATCCCTGATCCTTTATGATCACGACGCATCATTCATTTAACCTGATCACGAAACATTAATACTCTGTGAAAGTGTTTGTACTGTAAAAAAATCTTGTTTAGCTTTTAAAAAAACATAATGTATATAGATAGATATATAAATATTTTGTCTTGCCTTGAGCGCCATCTTTAAAATTGTCTTGAAGTGCTGTAGTTTTAAACCAGTGAACTTTTATAACTTCATTTCGCGTCTCTTTTAAGTTAAAAAAAGTTATTAAAAAAACGTGACCAAAAAAGACGCAGAAAGTTAGTGGGTTTGAGAAGTCTTAATCTAGTAGCGTTTTAGAACATGTTGTGGAGGACTTTTCAAGTGTGAATTTGGTACATGAAAATAACGAGGGCATAAAAAACACGTTATATACACAGCACCAGAAACTTCTGCAAAAAGTACATTTTTATAGCTTGATTTCTCCTTTTTTTAAGTTATCTTTAAGCATGTAGATTTAACAAAATAAATATTACATGGTATGAGGTTGTTTTCAAGTAAAAAAAACTTTGTTGTTTTTGTTTACGTTAATTTAACGTTGATGTGATTTTTGTGCTATGTGGGATCTTCTAAAATAAAAATGAAGACTTTGTTAGTTTTGATATGATCTACAATATTTGTCTCGTTATTAAATGAAAAATTCAGTTTTTAGGAGTTTTCTAATATTTTATTCAGCAGGGCTTATACATTTATTATTTCCTAGATCAGTTTGGTTTATATTGTACCTATACAAGTTCCAGAGTTAAGTTACACTTTGCATTCCCACACAACAAAAAGAAAAAAACATAAAAGAACCCGTCTTTGTGGTTTGTATGTGTTGAAGAACCTGTTCATAATTCGTGAACAATTTTATATGTTTTATGATACATTTTATGTGCCTACCATCTTTACGAAAATATAAATTTTCTTAAAATTATTGGATTCCTTTCTTCCATTTTATGTGCTACCTTCTCTGCAGGACCACTTATTTCTTCAAAATTATTTGGTACCCTAAAGGTACTTTAAAATCCACCCATTTTAACGCCTGAATAGTTGCTCAAAAATCCAAATTCCAATGGTTCTATTGTCCACCTATATCCATCAATTTTGCCTATTCAGTTCGTCAGGTTTAAAAATTTAACAAAAAAACCTTTGAATTTTGTTTTTTTTCTAGGTCTTTTTTTACCTGACAAAAGTACATATACGCCGATGTTGTATTAAAAAGCTCCTCCGTGGGGGCCGCAGTCAACGATAAAGACCGGCCATGGCGCGTTATAAGCAAGTCGGCGGTCACGTGATCTTAGGAGTCCCAGGATTCTTATTGTATTGCTTAATATATTATATGTTTTTACACAATTTAAACACGGATCACCATGATCCGTGATTTAAATAAATTAACAAAAAATTTTTGTTCTTTTATAGGCAAAAATTGAAAAAAATATTTTGCTAATATATGTGTTTATTATCGATAAAAGAACTGAATCTATAAAATAAAAAATTATACAAAATTTGCACTCTAATATCTTCAGGTACATATATTAGGTACATAATATCGTTAGTAACTTCAAATCTATACAAGTCTTTCAAAATTGGACATATCAAACCTAAGCTTTAAGTTTTTTAATTTTTCTTTGACTGTCATCATTTTTGAGTTCTTATTCAAAGATTTATTAGCAGACACTAAATCATTGTGCTTTTTAATAAAATTATTTAAAAAAACTTTACATGCCCTTAAACTAATTTTTTCAAGCTTTGACAATAGTTTTTCTCCACAAAAACACTGGCTAGAGTTATCTGAAGAAAAATTTTCAATATAAAACATTTCACAATAATTTATTAAAAAGAAACAAGTGATTTTGTGAATAAGTGAGATGGTTTTCCCATTCAATGAACTGAATGTAGTGGTCGTCAATAATTTTTTGAAAAATTACCCAGCACAAAGTTTAATATCTATTTCAATAAAGTGTAAGTTAACTACCAACTCATGTTCTTTTAAAAGCTGTATCTTACTTTTTAAATATTTCACACTACCAGAGAGTTTTTAATATTGCGAGGGTGCGGAAGTCATATTACCTTAGAATTGTAAATTGACGTGTATGCACTGGATAACTGGATAAACAAAGATGAAGCCAACATTAAAGTGTATCCACCATATCTTCGATTCTCAGGTTACCTTTTCAAGAGACCTAACTGTTCAATAAGAAATGACAACTGAACACATTTTTCACTCTCACTATCGAAAATGTCACTAAGGATGTCTATTACTTGATCAATTTTATCCAAGATCTTATCTTTTACCACTTCTTTCCCGTTTGCAACATATTAGGTTTCAGTTTTATAGTTGGACCGACAAGGAACAACACTAATTATACGTTCGCGGCATTGTTTATCTTATAGGTATTTTCTTTATAATTTACTCATTAGCCATTAATTATTTTAACGCAGCCCACTACAGTCTTTTTCGTGGTCTGCGTTATTTTAATAACTTTGATAAAATTCACATAAAATTCGTGCCCGAATTAAAAAAAAATCGACGTAAACAAACATACCAAAACTGAACACACACATCTTTTATAATGACACGCGTTTTTTTGTGGGACTCCTACGGTCACGTGATATTTCCGCACCCGGGCCGGTCTTTCTCGTGGGCTGCGTTGGGGGCGGTCGATAAAGGTCGAAAGTACAAAAGGTCGTAAGTACAGAAGATCGAAAACATAAGGTCGAAAAACAATTTCCCTGACTTCTTTCCCGAGATCCTAGAGGGTGTGAATCCAAACCAAACCGAACTGGTTGAATTGAATTTATTTTTCCTTAAATGCTTAAATTTAAATTTTTGTGGTTATTTTATTTTATTCGTCGAAAACAATACCCTCTCTATTAACTACATATATTTAAATAGTAGTTTTCAAAAAACAAAAACCCAAAATTAAAAAAAACTGAATTTTTTTCCATTTTATTTTAGCATTTTTTTTCTATCACAATAAATTTAAAGTTAACTTGAGTTTTTGGACCAGGGCCCTGCAGGCCCCCTTTAGGCTGCGGGCCCTTGCTTGTAATATGGACACTGTATTTGAAAAATTCAAAACTGTGGGGTAAATTATTTTATATTTTTGTGTTGCAAAGTAAATCTTCAAATAGATTGGTCGTTTGTAAACGTCAAACAATGGCCCTTTTGTCGGGCGGTCGTTGCAGAGACTCAAAAGTTACCCAGGTAAAAATTTTCAGGTAACTTTATCCCTGACACACGAACAAACATATGCTTTGGAATTTGGTGCTCTGCGCTTTGAAAATAGAAATAGAGACGCTCTTTGTGGATATATGCTGCGTTGCCAGACATATAATTTTAATAAACTTAATTTAATTAAAATTTAAACCAGGTAATTTAACTAACAGTGTATTCTATTCCACTGAGAAAAGGAGTGCAGGACACGTGGCACACTGGCTTAGTCTTGTCAAAAATGGCACCAGTGCAGTGTCAGTGAAATTGTTTGCTAAAAAAATCAACAAAATCTAACTGCTTGAGATTTTAAGTCACAAGCTTTTATAAAATGCACTAAAAATTAAAAAATAATTTTCCAACATTCTAATATTATCATAATAATAAAAGCGATGGCCGACTGATGGAAATTTTGACGATGTTAGCACGATAAGATATCCGTATCAATTAAATATCACTATTTGCAAGAATCAATCTAGCAGAAAAATGCAGTGGTACCTCTGAATTGAATGAACCCACCCAACCCGAGACAAGATACCCCAGAATTTCTCTGACATAGGTATAGCAATGGCATAACATTGCGGCACAGCAAACGATATCTTTGATGACCTGCTATGTTGAATATTCTTTAAGTGTTTAGATCACAAATTTAGATTAACTTATGCTTTGATTTCCGGCCATAGCTTTTATTATTATGATAATATTAGAATATTAGAAAATTATTTTTTAATTTTTAGTGCATTTTATAAAAGCTTGTGACTTAAAAATTTTTTTTTACCAATTTATTTTCTACTTTTTAGTCTCAGCTATCTACTCTATTAAATGAAAATATTTGTTCAATAACAGAACAGAAGAGTTTATTCTAGATTATAATGAAATCGCTGATCGTGAGTTGTTTGGAAACTCATTTTTCTATTGGGGGAAGGAGAGGGTGGGGGTAGAGGTAGAAATATATTTTTTGTTTGGGCTGTATTGCCATCGGACCTTTACGCATATACCAAATTTTATAAAAGTCATTTGAAGTGAAGTGTGTCAAAAACGCATTTTTTATGGAAGGGGGTGGGGGGTAGGGGTGGTAGGACATTTTTTCATTATTGTTGTATTGTCATCGGACCACTATATGTATACCAAATTTCATCCAAATCGGATAATGGGAAGTGTGTCAAAAACGCATTTTTCTATATGGGGGTGGGGGTAGGAGTGGTAGGATTTTTTTTTCAATGTTGTATTGTCATCGGACCACTTTATGTATACCAAATTTCATCCAAATCGGGTAATGGGAAGGGTGTCAAAAACGCATTTTCTATGGAAGGGGGTGGGAGGATATTTTTTTTAAATGTTGTATTGTCATCGGACCACTATGTGAATACCAAATTTCATCCAAATCGGATAATGGGAAGTGTGTCAAAAACTAATTTTTCTATGAAAGGGGGTGGGGGTAGGGGTGGGAGGATATTTTTTTCTTAATATTGTATTGTCATCGGATCACCATATGTATACCAAATTTCATCCAAATCGGATAACGGGATGTGTGTCAAAAACAAATTTTTCTACGGAAGTGGGTGGGGGTAGGGGTGGGAGGATATTTTTTTCTTATTGTTGTATTATCATCGGACCACTATGTGTATACCAAATTTTATTCAAATCGGATAACGGGAAGTGTGTCAAAAACATATTTTTCTATAGAAGGGGTGGGGGTAGGGGTGGGAGGACATTTTTTTCTTAATGTTGTATTGTCATGGAACCACTATGTGTGTACCAAATTTCATCCAAATCGGATAATGGGAAGTGTGTCAAAAACGCTTCACAAAATTTGATAGATAGGTAGATAGTTAGATAGTTAGACAGAACATCTGAAGCTAAATAAAAGCTTGTAAAAAATCAAGAAATTATTTATGTCACAATTTTACCTGTTTAAAATTATCGCGGTTCAATGTATTGGGTCTGTCCTCAGAGCTAAAAGTCTAAACATCTCTCAAAATAGAAATAAAACTTCGGTCTTCCTTATTTATTTTAAAACACAACTTATACTACTTTATCAAATCATTGTCTACGAGGTTCAAACAAATAGTTGAAGAACGGTACGGACCCGGAATCAACAATCTATTCAGAGGCTACGAGAAGACCAAGTAGTATAAGTAGCAGCCTAGAGACTAGATTGTTTAGTTTACACTTGATAACGGTTAGAGATACTGGATACCGAAACGTCGTGTTTTAAAATAAATAAAGACAATGGAAGTTCGACGTTTTATTTCTACGCAATCATTGTCTACGAGTTTCAAACAAAGAATCTCTCAAAATATTGCCCGGCACTATTACTACCGCAATACTATTACTACCTGTTTTTATTGCAATACGTCCCTATTAAAAGTTTTTATTCGTTATCATAAAATGGCTATGGTAAAAAGTAAATAAAAACTATCCAAGTTATAAATACACATAAATTCCTTGCGATTTTATATTTAAAGAGAAAACTCTTTAACTTTTACAATTTAGTTATTTCAATTTACTTATTCTTCGTTCCTAATTCTTAATTGAAGTCAAATAACTTTTTGATTTCGTTAACGTTTTTGCATGACTTCCTAATGGACAGTCGCTTTTTGATATTTCTTTGAGATAAAAATTACTTTGTACCCAGAAAAAAATTATACCAAATCAAATGGCATTAGGTAAAAAAAAATATAGATACATTATTTGGTTTGTTCCAAGAAAATCGTTTTGGCTTATTTCTAGAAAAAAACTTTCTTAACTTTACATTTATGGGGGAGGGCAGTTAATTAAAATTTTTGGTGTTTTAAATTTTTTTATACAGTTTTATCATAGTTCCTGTCGGCGTTCCAAAGCTCAGCGGTCTAGCATTTCTGGAAGTGGGCAATCTTACTTTTACATAACTTTACATTTATAGTGGAGGAAAGCAAATTAAAATTTTGGGGTTTTAAAATTTTTTCCTATAGTTTTATCATATTTCCTATCAGTCTGCGAAAGCTCAGCTCTCTAGCATTTCTGGAAGTGGGCATTGTTACTTTCACATAACTTTACATGTATATTAGAGGGGAGTAAATTAGAATTTTTGGGTTTTTTGATTTTTTCCAAGGGTTTGGCCATAATTTCTACCAGCTTGCCAAATTTCAGCTTTGTAGCATGTCTAGAAGTACAGTAGAATTTTGATGATCTATACATGAGTGAGTTAGTGAGTGGGCAATTTCGACGTTTTTTCAAATTTCGTAACTACTTTACTACTTTATTGAAGTCCATGAAACTGGGAGGGGTTGTTAACTCCCTGAAGATCTACGACTGTGCAAACTTTGAGTTTCGTAGCTCATTCCGAAGTAGAGTTTTAGATAGGTCAAATATGGGCTGAAATGTTTCAAGAAAATATGGTACAGCAGTTTACGCCGCGAACTTGGCCGGGCATCCACAAAAAAATCAAAGTAGTGACTTTTTCACTTAACGTGAAAGGTTTGGTGTGCGAGCTTAGCAAGGGCTATAATTTTTCGAAAGATAAAGTGACACCTTTGTCTATAAAATACGAAATATTTAACGACAATTTCCCGGTTTAAAATTTCATTTCACTTTAATGCATAAGCTAAAAATAGAGCTGTTTTCGCTGTCAGCTGGGATACTTTGATCTATTAAATTACAATCGACTCTATCAAGTAACCAATTTATGTTTCCCCTCCAGGAAAAATGAATTAAGCTCAAAAAACTACTTGTATATTTTCTTTCCATCTAAAAATTTATTAAATTAAACTTTAAAAATTGACACCTATCTAAATATAAAATAGATTTCCTACGAGCGTGCGAAAAAGTAACTTTTCCGCACGATTTTTCATTTGGAAAGATGTGTGGAAAAGTAAAAAACTCGCGCGGAAAAATTACTTTTCCGCATTAATGATTTTTGTTTTGTTGAAAGTGAAGGACTAATTAAATGATTTATGTAACTATTCTATCTTCTTAATCTTTGCGAATTAAAACATGTTTTTTTGATAAAGAAGATAGACAAAAACACTCTAAGGAAAAACATTGTACCTAACTTGCAAAAACTATCTTTTCCACCCTTGACAGCTTGCCCGAACTCCGCTGTGCGTCGTTCATGCAACTGCCATCGCGAGCCGAAAAGTCCCACTTTCCGCACTTGTTAGGTAAATAACTATTAAATCTGTGGTTACAATATAATGTACACTCTTTATTTTCACTCTCTATATTAGTTCTACCTCAGACCAACGTTCCTGTAGAAATAACCTTGGCAACATGGCAAAGGTTTACACCGCATTCTTAAAGGAAGGCGAACAATTATTTTTCTAGACTGACATAAGACCCCACAACCACTTTAGGGTAGGTAGAAAGGGACCTATTATAGAGCCCTTACAATAAAATAGGTATTTCTTAATATAAAAATTTTAAATTTGTTTAGGCTGCGATATTATTTAAAAAAGAAATAGAAAAATACCCATTTCACCCAAGGTCGGCGATAAGGGGGGTAATGGTGGTAAACCCTCCCCAAGAATAAGTATATATGTTACTTATTGTACTATGTTTTGTATATCAAAAAGCCCTTCCTAAGAAAAAAAAAATGACCCCTCCTCAAAAAAAATACCGACGCCCCTGATTTCAAAACAAAAGAGAGGATGGTAAAATGAGCCACTAAACATAAAAAATAAAATGTCTTTTTAGAAAGAAAAAAACTAAATTATCGCTATTTTTTGCAAAACTTATTTCGAACACATATATTACATATAACATAATTCTAAGGACCAAAAGAAATTTTACAAAATACTAAACCTCTTTTTGCAGTAATAATTATACATTTTCTTTAAAAATAACATCTGTTCATCCCTGAAAAATGGCGTTTGTTTGTATAACCCGCTAAAAAAAGAGGGATTAACAATTACGTTGCTTACTTTTTAGATCCCGAACGCCACCCATCTACGGTACTAATTAAAAGTTCTGCTGTAACGAACAAACTTTTAAAGGGACAGTCTTAAAACAATAAAAAAGAAGCATAGAAAAACTCCAACTTTTTGTTTTACTTTCAAACTTGGCTTTAGGAATTTCAACCTATTAAATATCAAGGGTGTCCCTTCGGACGGATGTCATATAGGCAATAAAATAACTTGACCCAACTACGGTACTAATTAAAAGTTCTGCTGTAAGGAACTAAACTTTTAAAGAGACAGCCTTAAAACAATAAAAAAGAAGTGAAAAAAAAACTCCAAATTTTTGTTTTACTTTCGAACTAGGCTTTGGGAATTTCAACCTATTAAATATCAAGGGTGTCCCTTCGGACGGATGTCATATCGGCAACACAATAACCTACCTACTTTTTAATGCGTGATTTTCACCGAGATTTAGAAATAGAAACTGTTGTGCAAAACCAAATCAACGGTTTGCAAAAAATCATGAAGAGAGGCTCAATAAGAATGGGAACTTTGAAGCAATATAAATGCAAGGTACTTAATAATCAGTTTAATAGGAAGATTTATACGAGTCAAACTTGAACGTGAACAAATCAACACAAAACAGTAAATGATAGGTACATTAACGCAGGGCTGGATTGGGCCTAAAAATCGGCCCAGGCGCCGAAGTCTTGTTTGAAAAGTTCTTATTGTTTTTGTTTCTTCATTGAAGAAAATCTAACTTTCTAGTTGTGCAACTAGTGGTTTTAATTCAAGGAATGGAATGTTCCAATTTCAAACGAGGGGTGAAATAAAGGAATTTTTGTTTCTGGTTTTCACTAAAACCTTGCAGTATTGTACTTTGGTATTAAGGAAGGAATGTCTTGCTACTCGTGCCGCGGGCCATCTGAAGGGGTACATTATAAACGCTAAGTTCTGTGTTGTTTAGCGCACTGGTGGATAAAGGAGCTGAATTCGATCAAGTTCGAGCAAGTTCACACTTAGGGGGCTAAATTCCCATAAGAGGATAAAAAACATATTTATTTAGTTCCTAAAACACCTAGATCGTATAATAAAATAAATTGTATCAATACGCGATAACTCAAGAACAAGAAGAAGTTTTATGTCGGCATTAGATTTTGGTTAAAAAAAGGGTTAGTTAAATGCATTATTTAACCAATTTTACCTTTAAACTATCAAGTTTTCTTGTTGTATCGATTTTTGTTTAAAGATGTTCCTTTTCTATCTAAAACATTACTACTCATAATTATGATACTTGTCTTGAAAAAGTACTAAATGAGCTCTGCGGAACTACTTTTGTGGCTCAATAGCACCTCTGCCGCCCATCTAAGTTCTCGATCACCCTCCCGCGTCCTATACCCACGCTTCGTTCATTGTGGTCTACCATTACCTTTGTTAGGGTTGGACTAAAAATGCATTAAAAAGAACCTCAAATTAAATAATAGTTAATTAAAAAAATTAATGAATGTAAAATGAAAATCAATAACAAGAATAACACTTTAAAATTTTGTTTGTTTCTAAAAGTAAAACATTTAGGAACAAGCAGAATTTTAAGATATTATTCTGGTTGTTTATCACCTCGTCTTACATAAAACTGAAAATTTGACCTTTCGCGAAGCAAGTAGCGGATTATACTGATATTATCGCTAAACTTGCAACGTTGGTCTGTTCGCCCATGCAATCCTTATGGCCCATACAAAAATCCCACCCCTAGACAGAAGGCTGGCCACGCGGTATAAACTACAAAAGTAGGAGTCAAATGTTTTCACCGCCCAAATTTCTAGCGAGAGATACTCTAGAGATTCTTTATCGGAAGAAGCTTTTAACATCAAAGAAGGGGCCCACTTGATTACGTTTTTAGAGAAACGTGACGGACCGACCTTAATTTCTAAATAGGTAACTACAAAAAACGAAATGTGTGCCCCTGCTTTAATAAAAAATAGCGTTTTTTTACACCAAAGCTGTACTTTGGGCTTCAAGGTTCAATGATTTTCAATTAAATCTAAAAGGTAAACAGGGAATAAAGGAAAATAAGGTTGATATTCTATAAGCATTCAGTAGGTTTACTGCACTTTTTTTTAAATTTAGTAAAATTTCGACTGCATTAGAAAATACTCTGCCAATCTATGGCCACCTAAGCTCACACTAGGTACTATAGTTATAGTGTACGTGTAAGCTAATATAACTAAAAACTGAAATATATTTTATTGAATTCCAGACTCAATTACCTTTTGTTTGATTAACAAGCCATGTTTTGACTTAAATTTTAATTTTTCAAATCTACCCCCACTTTTTTAACTAAAATGTATTTTGTTTAACTCCAGAATCAATTACCTTTCGTTTGATATCACACACGCCATATTTCCACATAAACACTAATTTTTTTAATTTACCCTTACCCCTTTTTAAAAAGTAAAATGTATTTTATTTGACTCCAGACGCAATTACCTTTCGTTTGATATCACACACGCCATATTTTTACATAAACTCTAATTTTTGAAATATACCCCGACCCTTTTATTTGGCTTGTGTTTGGTGAATTTTGTTCATTTTTAAATGGGACCATCTCGACCCAAAACCCAGCGTAGGCACCAAACTTCATTAAAATCGGGCAAGCGGTTTTCGTTACAGACAGACAGACAGACATACATACAGACAGACAGACAGACAGACGGCGCAACAAAAAAGTTTCAAAATCATCTGAAACGCAAAGATATATAAAAATTTTTGAAATCGGAGCAACTTTTTTTTTCTCGAAAAAATTAGGATCACTATAGCTCACACTACTATAGTATAGTAGTAGTGTGAGCTAAAAAACAATAAAAATACTAAACTTAAGTAATAACGGTAACATTAGAGGACGGCCACCTTAAGTACCGGGCGTCGTTGTCGTAAGTAACAAAAAAGAAGCGAGAAGCTGCCAATGCGCAGTCTCAGTAAAATCAAATAACGGTAACAAATTTTGAAATACGCGACCCAAAATGTCTCTATTGAGAATTAAAGTATATATAGTATAGGTAGGTATTTAAAAGATAAATTCAAGATTAAAATGTCTGAGTTTCTTTGAATCCCGGCAAATTAGCTGTTTCACCTTTCTTGATTCCTGATTAAACTTCCCAAAAGTAGCTTATTAGCTTCTCGCGCTGAAAATACCCATGTAGCATCTTCTCCAACTTTTCATGACAACTCCTTACGACCACAGAATTAAAATTTTAAAAAAGAATATAGTACAAATGAAATACGGTCATCTAAAGCTTGTGATGGTATGGTTTGCATTTCTTAGGCCAACATAGTGGTAAGTTATGTTAAAGCATTAAACATTTCAAATGCGCATGTATCTACGATTTTTTTATATGTTGCTAGGATCCTTAAGGGTAGTTGAAACCCAAGTTTGCAACCATGAAATCCCTCTGCTACTCTCGTGGGACTCGAGAATTTTGCAACTTCTTTAGTGTTTTCAAAAAAACTACCTTAAGGACGCATTTAGTGCGTATTTATATTCAGTACTTTTGTAAAGCCAACCAAATTCTCTACAACCTAAGCGCAACGCTAGCTACCTAGGTTTATTAGTTTTGGAGATACATGTGATCAAATATGTGAAGATTTTTACAAAAAACCAAAATACCTCTGCTACTTGATCCATTTTTCGTGGTTTATTCTGATCATGATATCTTCATCTGTATTTGTTATGATTTTAGTTTTAGTGTAGTTCATATTCAAGCCTATATTTTTTGCTGCTGTATCCAGTTCTTCTCTTATTAAGGCGATATCATCAGCATATGTTAGATGCTTCAAGTATTGTCCTCTTACTTTGATGCCTTCTTCCCAATCTAAGCTTTTGAAAACATCTAGGGCCTGGTTAAATAGTATAGTGGATATTGTGTCACGCTGTTTAACACCCCTCCTTTGCGGATTGGATTGGTTCCTTCGTGGATTTTGATTGATGTTGTTGTTTCGCTATATATATTGGCTAGTAACTATGTTTACCTGTGATATATTCGGCTATTAATTAAAGATGCTTCTACTGCCCAGTGTTCAATGCTATCCAAAGCTTTTTCAAAGTGTGTAAACGCAATATAAAGTGGAATGTTGGATTCTTTGGCTCGTTCTATTAGCATTATCATGGTTAATAGATGCTCAACTGTACTGAAACCTTTTCTGAAGCCAGCTTGTTCTTTTGATTGTTATCCGTCAAATTTTGTTGTTAGTCTATCTGTTAATATTTTCATGAAAATTTATAAATTACATTGAGGAGTGTGTAGATTAATGGTTATGGATTCTTTCCAGTTGTTGGGATTATTTTTGTTTTAGTATTTTATTGAGATGAATACGTAGGGTATGAACTACAGCTTTACCACCGTACTTAAACATTTCTGCCGGTACTCCATCTTTTCCAGGTAATTCGTTATTTTTCATTATCTTTAATATTCTCTTTATTTCCGCTTTGCTTATTTCAGGTTCTAGATCTAAGTTTATGTTCTTTATTTTTATTTAGAGTTTCTACATGGTTTCTCGCGATGGTTTCCTTTTTGTTTAGTATAATTCTGTATAGAATAGTTGTGTTATAGTTTTAATATTCTCTTTAACGTTAGTTTTTATGCCGTTCATATCCTTTATTTTAATTATATTATATCTACCTAGAGTCGGCCTTAGGCATTTCATATTGTCTTTCTTCAGGTTCCGCCTTTTTTTTTATATAGAATTTTCTCTCTTTTTATCTTTTTGTCCGATATCTTTTCCTACCTTGGTTATAGCTCTTGTCAGCGTGCCATTTATTTCATCTATATTTTCATTTTCCCATCTTAAGGTTAGGTTTTCCTTTAGCCTTTCTTTGTATATAGCTTTACCGCCACTGCTCAGAGTACTTAGGCGTGTCTTGTTTTACGAGACTTGCAAAAATCCGACATAACATAGAACATACGTTTTTTTAGAAACATGTGTTGGGTAATTATCATATCTTAGGTAACTTTTTTCTAATTCAAATGTAAGACATCTAAATCTCAAAACACTCTATGTTCTAAAAATAAGGGTTAAAGTACATTTTCCTGCTATTTTCTCTAATTCTGGCTCAATGACGCTCATTGCTCCCCAACTTCAGTTTAAGCCAGGTGTAAAGCCCGTCTCTTTGTGTGAATGTGCGAAGTTGACAATGCCGTGCACTCTGTAAGGTGTCAACTGTCACTTTAGAACTCTCTCTATTCGACTCTGTTCTGCTAGACAAGTTACGAAGTTATAGGTTTGTACGAGTATATCTTTGTTTTGCATTGTTTGGCAAACAAGTTTAAATTTTCTTTGTATAAGACGAAATTTAGGTTAATCATTTAAAATATGTTGTAGGTTTTTTGCCTCGCAAATAAATTTCTTACATTCTGATCAGTGTCCAACCTTCCTAGACCGCACAGCAATGGACTACGATAGCTCTTAAACTAGGAAACCTATTTTTATGAAATTTTTACGTAATAGTAGTTTACCTAACTAGTGCGGAAAGTGCCTCTTTTCCGCACGCGATTGCAGATGGCCAAACGACGCGATAGCGGAGTTTGGCCAGCAATCAAGTGCGGAAAAGACACTTTACGCACGAGTTAGGTACACTATTTTTTCTATAAGCGTGAGGAAAAAACTAAAAATTAATCAGAAAATTATTTATATTCAAAACGTTTTAATCAAATCAATTATTATTATTCACATTCTAGCGGCTTCTAGAACTGACTGGGGTAGATCTTCGTCCGAAGAATCCATTGAAAATCTGATTTTTTTGTTTGAAAAATTCAAAAGACGCTTGTATCTGCAAAATTGGCTTTGTTTTGACAGTTTGTTTGTACTTTGTTGCTATGGTGATTTAAGATGCCAAATCTAAAACCACTAGTGTTCATTGTTGTTTGACATTGACAATGACGATATTTATACCGGGGAGGTTTAAAACTTATAATTTGAACCTATTTTACTGAAAACTTTATTTTATCGAAAATATTGAAAATATAGCAGAATATTAGTCAATTTGAATATTTTTAGGATATTTCGTGTGCTAGGAAAGATACAAATGTATTTTGAACGGTCTAAATGTTATAGAACACCTCAAAATCGTAACAAATTTACTTTTCCGCACTAGTGCGGAAAAAATATTTTTCCGCACTAGTGCGGAAAAGTGGCACTTTCCACACTAAAATGCGTGCGGTAAAGTGGACTTTTCCGCACGCTTATAGAAAAAATAGTTTACCTACTCGCGTGCGGTAAAGTAATTAGGATAGGGAATCCGATAGGACTAAAATTGCAAAATTTTGAAAATTCATATCTCTCAAACTATACATCTTATCAACAAAAGCACCGAGTTACAGTTTGGTAGGGCCATAGAGATGAGAAAAAACCACACCTTGAGTTGAGATTCAAAAAAACGTCATTTAGCGATTTTTAGGATAGGGAATCTGATAGGACCAAAATTGCAAAATTTTGAAAATTCATATTTCTCAAACTATACATCTTATCAACAATGCACCAAGTTACAGTTTGGTAGGGCCATAGAGATGAGAAAAAACCACACCTTGAGTTGAGATTCGAAAAAACATCATTTAGCGATTTTTAGGATAGGGAATCCCATAGGACCAAAATTGCCAAACTTTGAAAATTCATATCTCTTAAACTATAAATCTTGTCAACAAAAGCACCGAGTTACAGCATGTTATGGCCATAGAGATAAGAAAAACCACACCTTGAGTTGAGATTCGAAAAAACGCCATTTAGCGATTTTTGGGATCCCATAGGACCAAAATGGTCAAATTTTGAAAGTTCATATTTTCCAAACTATACATCTCGTCAACAATAGTACCGAGTTACGGTATGGTGGGCCATAGAGATGAGAAAAACCCACACCTGGAGTTGAGATTCGGAAAAATGTCATTTAGCGAAAAGAGATTGAATATTTCTATTTTATCTAGGCTCCAACTCCAAAATATACTTTTTAAAAATCCCATATAGCTAATTATTATATCAACAACTGAACAGCAGTAACCAAAAAGTAAAATTGAGTTTTGGAGTGGCGTCTAAGCACTAACTAGCAGGTTTGTTTTGAAGTTTTCGGATAGAAGTACCGACTGGGTTTTCGTTAATTAAGACAAAGTTTATTTAATTCCCGAGTTAGAAACCATATAACGGTAATGTAGTAACTTTATAATCATGTAGTAGCACAGTTTAAGTGTGGGTACACTCGCCAAAATAATAATGTCTCCTTTATCTCATCTCGAAAATTTAAATTGATCTTATCTTGGCCTATGCTTGTTTTATTTGGTTCATTCTTTATATATCTGTCGCTCTAAGAATAACATTCATTCTAATTCTTGTTCTTTAACCCTTTCAGATCTGATTTTTTTTTATCGAGAAATTTTTTTTTGCAATGTGCTTTTTAAATCAGTTTTAAAAATAATGTTGTGAATAATTTTGAGCTTTTTACTCTGTGGTTTAGAAAAAAAAATGGTGGGCATAATAAATATGCACACCAGGATGTTACTGAAGCATTTACAATAAATAAACATTTATTTATAAAAATTTAACGGTTTCAACAAAAATGCTGCATTGTCTTAGTCGTATTTCCACCATAAAAATCAAAAAACTATTAAAAAAACCGTGGATGTTTGTGGATTTTATTTTTACTTACTGCTAACAAGCCCAGCCAAGTTTAGAAAAACATTTCCAAACTAGTAAGAACCTTTTATTTTGAAATTTGTATTGGAGAACTTGGCTTTACTGTTATCTCAATTCTTTTTGCGGAATACTAAAATATGCGGAATATTGTTTAAAACTTTTGCAATATATTATTAAACATTTTAAGGTTTTTAAATTTTTTCCCATGGTTTTATCATAGTTCCTATCAGCCTTCTAAAGCTCTCCAGCGTTCCTGAAAGTTGGCAATGTTACTTTTACATAACTTTACATTTATGGGGGAGGAAAGTAAATTAAAATTTTGGTGGTTTTACATTTTTTCATATAGTTTTATCGTAGTTTCTATCAGTCTTCCAAAACTCAACTCTCTAGCGTTAGTTTTAGATAATTTTACATTTACAGGGGAAGGAAATTAATAACAATTTTTGGGTTTTTTTAATTTTAGCTCACACATATACTATACTATAGTAGTGTGAGCTTTGGTGATCCTAATTTTTTCGAGAAAAAAAAAGTTGCTCCGATTTCAAAAATTTTTATATATCTTTGCGTTTCAGATGATTTTGAAACTTTTTTGTTGCGCCGTCTGTCTGTCTGTCTGTCTGTCTGTATGTCTGTCTGTCTGTCTGTCTGTCTGTCTGTATGTCTGTAACGACCAACGCGCATAACTCAAAAACCGCTTGGCCGATTTTAATGAAATTTGGTACCTAGGCTGGGTCTTGGGTCGAGATGGTCCCATTTAAAAATGAACAAAATCCACCCAACAGAAACCAAATAAAAGGGTGGGGGTAGATTTCAAAAATTAGAGTTTATGTGAAAATATGGCGTGTGTGATATCAAACGAAAGGTAATTGAGTCTGCAGTTAAACAAAATACATTTTAATTTATTTAAAAAAAAAAAGGGTGGGGGTATATTTTAAAAATTAGAGTTTAAGTGAAAATATGGCGTGTGTGATATCAAACGAAAGGTAATTGAGTCCGGAGTTTAACAAAATACATTTTAGTTTTTTGTTTTTTTTAAAGGTGGGGGTAGATTTCAAAAATTTGAGTTTAAGTCAAAACATGGCTTGTGTGGTATCAAACAAAAGGTAATTTAGACTGGAGTTAAATAAAATATATTTCAGTTTTTAGTTATATTAGCTCACACGTACACTATAACTATAGTACCTAGTGTGAGCTTAGGGGCCCATATATTGGCAGAGTATTTTTCTGTAGTTTTGTCATAGTTCTGATCGGCCTTCCAAAGCTCAGGTCTCTAGCGTTTCTGGAAGTGGGCAATGTTATTTTACATAATTTTACATGGAGGGCAGTAAATTTGGGGTTTTTTGATTTTTTCCAAGGGGTTGGTCATAATTTTTATCAGTCGGCCAGATTTCAGCTTTGTTGTATGTCTGGAAGCACAGTAGAATTTTGAGGATCTATACATGAGTGAGTGAGTGGCAATTTTGACGTTTTTTGAAATTTCGTAACTACTTTACTACTTTATGGATGTCCATGAAACTTGGAGGGGTTGTTAATTCTATGAAGGTTTACGACTATACAAAGTTTGAGTTTCGTAGCTTATTCCGAAGTAGAGTTTTAGATAGGTCAAATATGGGCTGAAATGTTTCAAGAAAAGATGGTACAGCAGTTTACACGAACTTGACGGGCACTGCCTTGCCCCCAGATTACTGCCTTAAAATAGCAAACGACAAGAACTTTTGTAGATAACTGCTTAATTCGAGTGAAGAAACGACAAGACCTGGGCACAAGTAAATTGAACCGATATTATTATTGAAATCGTGTGTACACTCACCCACTTTTTTAATATCATCTTGTTCTTCAAACATTTAAAAAACACAAAGAAACAATGAGTGGTTTAGCAACACTGCATGATTTAAATAAGTATCATAATTTATTAAACGATTTTCTTAAGTAGTTTTTAAATCCTGCTAAAACTCCTGACTTTCCAGTGACATTAAAAATGTGGGCGACCGTACGAGGCATTAAACAGTAAGTATAGAGGTTTAGTCATTTTACAAGTCAACTTAAAACTTAATTAGAAGTTACACATTAGTGGAAATATTTGCCAATTAAGTATTACGTATTAGGAATCTGATTTTAATGCTGATTTAAGTAACTAAAACTTCATTTCTTTGAAAATTACTTTAGTTTAGTAATCAAGGGGATTAAACCTAGAATACTAAGCCTATTTTTATCATATACATAATATTCCAATACCCACGGAAACTGCCCATTCATGATGCAAACATGAGGGCCTTGGGATCTTTAAACAAAAACTACCTGCTTGGTTGCTTTCAAAGACATATGCATATTATTTCCATATAGTACGTATTATTGCAATACCTACGGTACCTTACGATGCAAAATGCAAACAAATTTGAAATAGCAATATCAATGGGTATAAGTCAATCCTTTTTGCGGTCCTTAAGAAAAAATGTCCTGATTGGTTATACTTTTACGCATGAATATTATTTTATTCTTGTATTCGTTACGTCAAGTCATCGGCGTACAGTTAACAAAAACTCTATCAAAGCCAACACAAAAATAGAGGCCACGACCCTGAAAAAATCAGCTGTTCTCCCGGGGCTGAATTTTACATTGGGTCTTATGGGAGGTCAGATGTTTTTTTATGATATTTTCAAAATGGCACTACAGATTTCCGCAAAATTTCACTGAAATATTCTCAGACACCATCCCGATATTCCACCAAAGGTTTGTAAGGAAACAACATGATTAAAAGGTTAAAATCTTCAAGATTTAGCATTCCTTATTTTTAATTCAAATTACCCGCCATGTACCAGATGCCATCTGTTATATTTGACATGTATTTGACTTTGTCATATGTGATTGTCACATTCGCTTCTGCTTTAAACTTAATTTTTGTGTGAGCTAATGAAGCGGCTATGAAAAATTAGGGCTTACTATACATTTTAAAAAAATTGTTCTGCCAGAATAAAGTAAAAACAATCTCAAAAACGGCTTTATTTAAAAAAAAAATCAAATATCCATGAACCGTCATTCCAACTTCAATATTTGAAAGACAATCAGCTGTGTCGTAACGTGACCATCAAAAAAAAAATCAGCCCCGGATGTGACGTCAACAAAGTGGAGGATCGTGGCCCGTCCATTTTGATAGCCCTGACTCTATCTATGTAAATTTGGTATCTGTGCATTTTTCGTAGCTTTATTTCTGAATGTTTGCATCAAACTCCTACCATTGTGTAAATAGGTAACAGGGTACATATATGATTTTTATACATTAATACCAGTGGCGGCCGGTAACGTTATAAATTGGGGGGGGGGGGGGCAGAAATTTATATTGCATGGAAAAGAAGATAAAAAAATTACCTAAACAATTTTATTTTATCACTTTACAAACAAGCAGCTACTTGGTGTTGTTTTTAGTTTATTTGTTTATAGATAAAGTCTATTCCCCCTTCTTTTACATGCGCCAAGTGCTTGGATCAGCACCAGTTTCAGTATATATCTATTTTTTGCTACATTTTCATTATGTTAGGTAATGTTTTGCCTATAGGCACTATTCAATTGGCACCTAATATCAGTCTTGCCTAGCATAGAAAATTCTATGTGGTTATTTAAGTAAGTATCCCTTACTTTGTGTCTTTAACTTTTCACTCAAGTGCTAGAGATCACACATTCCTTTTGCCACCCACGCAACGCACAACCAGTTTTCAGCATTGTATAATTTTTTATTACTTGCACTAAAATTTTGCTGAATTTTCAGGATTCCTAGGTCCGGTCTATGTGGCCCTAAAGATTTTAGTTAGTTTTGGTGGTTTTAGACAATTGTCAAAAATTTAGGGTTATGTCTATAATTTTTTTTAAAAAACGAATTGATTGGGTGAAAATTGATCAAAATGTGGATTAAAATTGTAGTTTTTCTAAAATTAACTGTGCAGAACTATTTTAGACACCATGAAGAGTGTTTAATGGAATCTATAAACCACTCTTCACTTTATAGTGATCGACTCAGTGGCCTGTGCTTTTAGATTAGATTACCGCTGTAGCACTTTCTACTTCGCGAATATAAGTTATACCAAATCGCAACCGACCGACATCGTAAAATTTACCATGCATAGTATTCAAAGTGTTAAGCCTAAATCATTTATTGTTGTAATCTGCAGAGTATTTTCATGTACTGGGTGGAAAAAAAAAATATGCCACTTCAGTCAAACTCAGTATGTAGGTACGTGGGCACAATAGATCCATTTGTGGTCGCAGTGCATGGAGGTCCAGTAGGGCCTGCCACCACTTTTGAATACATACATTCTAGGGTAAAATTGTTTTTATATTGAGTCACTTCCTTTTCTTCAAAATACTTACCACATTTCCAATTGAGGCGGTCTTCTTTCTCGGTTGAAGACATAAATATTTTTAATGATCTGAATTTATAGGATCTTAAACTTCTCATCTCTCAGCAGAGCCTGACACACATACGACTCATAATACCTATACATTTTAATTTATAACCTTCCCAAAAACAAGTTTCTTCTTTGGTTGGGTACCGGAAATTTTATCTTGCTTTACGAAAGTGGACCACACAGACAAAAGAAGAAGACCAAAATAATATTGATCTTTAAATGAAGAGAAACCTATCTTGGGTCATTGGGTTCTTGGGTCTTCAATTTATATACGTAATTTATGGAGGGCTTAGTTTTTAAGATAACCGGGTAAAATATGTGACAAACATATGGTTGCTGGTTTTTTTTTTAATTTTTTTTAAATTTCCTTAATAAACGGACACCGCTGGAGGGTTTGTCGGTAGTCTGACCTCACTGGCTCATTGTTTAAAAGTAAATTTCATTTCCTACAATAAAGTTTTTCCAAAAAGCTTACTTTCTGAGAAAATTGGAAAAAACTTGTTAAAAATTGGTTAAAAAAGTTTATTGATTTTTCAAAATTGATTTAAATACGGACTCCCCTAACTTGTTATAGATAAAACTAATCTTGTCTTGTTATACATCATTTAAAAGGAAATTTTATTTTCTACAATAAGGTACATATCACATTTTTTAGTTTTTAATCAAATCGGGTAAAACGTGTAATAATGTTTCTTTTTTTAAGTTTTTTACTTTACCTACCTACCTCAATACACGGACGCCAATGGACGGTTTGTCATTAGTCGTATCCAACTGACTGATTTATCGTTAAAAAGAAAATTTTACTTTCCTAAGAAGCTTAACTTTTGAGGAAATATGAAAAACATTTAAAAATTTCAGGTTCCCGATATTTGTTACACACAGAGGGCCTCTGTACGCTCTTGGTTACCACTTATGCGTTAGTTTTAGTGAATTTTGAACACACTCCCGTGACAATAAATAATTTTCAAACAGCTGATCAGTTGTCCTTCACTGTCTGTCAACGATCAGCTGTTTCTATAAAGCCGGCTGCCCATTACGCGCGACTTTTTTCTCGGTCTTTGGCTGAAATTTTTAAGACAACCAATCAGAGCACAAGAAAGATAAACCCGCGCGGATCATCAGCTCAATGAAATTGAGTATCGGTTTTATTTTATGCTGCATTTTGTATTGACTAAAAGTTGACTAAATTTTTTTAAAACATAAAGTTAGTATTTAGAGCCCTTTGAGCCAGCAAACGACATAAGACTGACATTAATTTGAGCATCCAAAGCAGACTTAATAACGACCGACGAAGCTTTTTGCTCGGTTTTATTAAATATTAAATAATACATCCTCATATTTTGCCTGCCTGGGACGTAAGCCTGTCCGCTCTGGATTTAGTTTATACATGCAGTGAAACCTCCTATAAGCGGACAATCACGGTTTCGTCGATTTTGTCCGCTTATTGGAGGTGTCCGCTTATGGGAGAGAACTGCAAAATTTTATTATATAGTTATTAACAATTGCCGCTGTTTGAGTTTTTCCGATATTAAATTTTTCAGCGATCTTTCGTGCTGATAGTTGTTCCTTCTCCGAAACGTTAACATCTTTAATTTTTTTTACGTAAACTAAGAAGTCACTACTTCAAAGAGATCTATTACTACCCAACTGAACAATAAAAATAAAAGACAGCAATCCCTCCGAATAAAATATGTTGTAAATACGACAGAAGTCTCCTCATTAAAACGGAGAGGGGTAATTCCCCGGCTGCAGAGTGCGTTGTTGCCAACATACTACATAATATTTATGCCCATGTCGTGCAGCGCTCCGTCCCGTTGTCAGAGATTCGCGTCCGGTTAAGAGATGTTTCAGAACTTTTTAACCAAAAAAAATTGTCCGCGTCCGGTTATTAGAGTGTCCAGTTATATGAGTGAATTTTACATGTAAAGAAATAGGAAAAAGCTTGGTTCCAACAAATTTGTCCGCCTAAAGGGAGTGTTCGCTTAATAGAGGTGTCCGCAAGGAGAGGTTTCACTGTGTATACATAGGAATGCTTGGGAGTCATTTGACGTTTAATTAGATACGATACCATAAAAGATGTCCGTGCATTCTAAGATGTAATAGATATCATAAGGCTTCTTTATAAAAACCTTAAGGAGTAAAAATTATCATTTAAAGAAAAACACATATCTATAATACAAATACAAAACAGAGTTTTATTTTTATTTTTAATATTTAATTTATTTATGGTTTTATTTAAATTTTGTTTTATTACACAAGAGACCTCTATAAAGATTCGTAAGTATATGAATTTGCCTGCCCTTTATTGCGTTTGGCCTCTGCTGTGTTCAAAATTAATTATGCCATAGGGATGATTTGTTTTAAATTAAATAAAATTTTTAATTTTCTTTTTATTAAAAATTTTACATCTACAACACTATTTATGGCTTCACCTAAATAAGTCAATTCTAATTGCATTTACTTCTATTTCTACAACATAGATGGCACTGTACCAATAACAACACTTTTTCTATCTCTGTTTGGAGGTAAAATGCTAAAATAAGAACCCAGAAGAAGACCCGACGCGCGTCCCGACAATACTCGAGGTTAGTTTGCTATCTGTTTCCAGTGTCGTTATTCCTGAAATCTTCCCCAGCGAGTACTCCTCGAAATTCGAGCGAAAGTGGGCGTTTCTTCCCCAATCGTATTCTTGAAACAACTTCACACCGGAGAGATCTCGATAGGTGCCGACGTGGTGACTTCCGTCAAAAACTGTGAGATAACCTAAACATTTTTGTTTTGGCAAGGTGTGCGTTTTGTTTTCTTTAAGTTCTCTCACTGGTCGTTTCGAGAACGGAGTATATTTCATTTATTTGGGGTTACTTTCCTTCAACCACATAACCCTATTTGGTTAATTGTCTGTCAAAATTTTTTGCTTTTTTATTGGGTGAAATTGTCACGTGCTGTCAACTGAAAATTGGCAACAGTGCGCCCATTTCATATCACTTTTTACGTATTTCCCAAACCAAGAATACCGCATTTATGCAATATGGTGAGAAACGAGGGAGAGCTCACTCGTCGTCACTCCCCAGGGAGTACTCGCTTGGGGGAAATTTCAAGAATACTGACACAGACCGTTTAAACTTTAAGGCAACCAATCGCCGTCCAACGAAATTAACAACAAATCAATCGCGCGAACTACAGAAAAAAATCGGTTTGTGCTGGACTATTTAGTTAGTATTTGCAACAATTCTAGAGTTCATGAACTCTAGAATTGTTTAGTGGATTATTAAATCTCTATTTATAGGTTTTAATGAACTACTGTATAAATAACTTTCAAACTTCAAAACTCCCCTCTATAATTAAATACTTTCCACATAATTTTCACTCTGTACTTACTTAATAAATAATAATCAACCTCTTTCAACCCCTATTGACACGTATTGTTTACGTCATTTAATCCCTCCCGAACTATTTCCAAAGTATCTGGAAGTATCTACATACACATAGAGACGCGGAGAGAAGATGTAAAGTCCTTAAGAGCCTATACACTTAGAGCTAAAACTCATAAGTTTCAAGAGGTTTGCACCCCCATATGTGGGCTTTTCAACAGCAGATAGAACGAGGGTAGTCGCCCCATATATTTATGACGTAATGTGAAAAGACCCACTTGTGGCGCACCCCTAGGGTAGTATTTCTTAAAAGTAGGGTGTACCCAAGAAGTTCTAATTTGCATCTTTACACATCTCGTCGTTGTATTACGTGTCGTTTAGTTTTTTAGCAAATTTAAAAATACTTTTATATTTCGACGAAAATTTCCTGTCTTTGGTTTTTTTAATAAATTTTTATCTGATTTCAGAAATACGTACTTTATTAATTTTCTTTTTACCCGTTATTGTATTAGTGTGTATAAATGTTGAAATGATCTCTCTGTTTAACCTATTAACATTTAAAATTTTTTATAAATTTTGTAAAAAAACTAAGCAACTTTTATATTTACACTTTTTGTGTAGTTATAATTGTTTTATTATAAAATTAAACAGATTTTATTTTTTTTACCATTTTACATAAATCTACATTTTAGTTTATTAAATTATTTAGTTTAAAACAGCACGAAATATCAAGTTTTATATTTTATAATTTTTCACGAACTATAACAATTTTTTATCCATCTTAATAAACCAGATTTAATATTTGATAGTTGTTCTCACTGTATCTCTTAGTTTACTGTACCATAAGCCTTATTGGTCGTTAACTCGTTACTTTAATTCTTATTGTACCGCTGTTTAACTAAGCCGAGTTAAGCAAGCGTAAGTACTTGTCAAGCACAGCATGCATATTGGTCCTTCGAACCGGATTAGCAAGAGACACCAAAATCTAGCATATCAAATTAAATAGCAAAGTAAAAAAACCAAACATCCAGTCAAAATCCAAGACAAAAGTGATGTCTAAACTACCTACTATTAGTAACAAGAAAAGCACGTAATATCCTGTGCTTAACCATGAACGGAATTAAGGGGGCTGTTAAAACACGGTAAATCACCCGGTACTAAATGAACAAAGCTTTTTACACAAGCAAAAGATGACTTCAAAGATTATAGATTATAATATATATTATTAAGATGGGCCACTCAAAATTATATTATTATTATATACAGTGTGTCGAACGTACATAAGTTCGGGTAAGCAGTCCAAAGATGGCGCTACAAACATTTTCAAAAATCGCGCACGGGTGATTTTAAATTTTATTTAAATATACTAAGTGATTCAAAAATATGTTTAATATAACTTAAAGATTATTTATATACCATTATCTTTGGATTATATTAAAAATTATTTTAAATATTTTAGGAAATCATTTTGGTGAAATGAATCCAAAATGTCTCAACTACTACTTGTATTGAAAAGTCTTTATATTTTATATTTAAGATAATCATTTTCATTCATTCATTTCATTTCAACGAAATACATAAAAAAACAACCCAATAACTACACCTTTATTTTTTATTTAGCTATGTTCAGTATTCCACCAGTCAGGATTTTTTTAAACTGTAATATATTTTATATAATAAATCAATGTTAATTTAGGCACATGCTAGTCATTTTAAGCTACGTTTACATTTAAAGAGTTTACTGGCGGAAAGTACTGGCAGCCACTAAACTAGCCGGCCCGTCAAGTCTTGGAAAGTACTTGCGGGACAGTAGCAAGTGCACTTTCTTGTAATTTACACATGCAAGTTGGTGGGTGCCAGTACTTTCCGACAGTAAACACTCCAAATGTAAACGTAGCTTAAGTAATGTTTAACAAAAGTATCTGACTGTTGGTATCTCAATCACAGTTTTTTTTTTATTTAGTTCAATAATTTCAGCTTAATTTAAATATTTTATGAACTAGATAATATCTATATTATAACAAAAACATTTCATGTAAAAAAATCCAAGTACGCGACAGTAGTATTTCGTAAAAAGAATTGAGATAAAAGTAAAGCCAAGTTCTCCAATATAAATTTCAAAATGAAAGGTTCTTACTACTTTGGAATTATTTTTTTAAACTGTGCTATTCCAGCCAAACTTACGTTCAATTTAGCACTGTGCCTAAGAGTCATTTGCAGCCGTGATAGCCAAGTTTAGAAAAACATTTCCGAACTAGTAAGAACTGGAGAACTTTTTACGGAATACCTCTTTTGCGTACTTGGCTTTTTTTTCATGATATGTTGTTTGATTTCACTCCTTTTTTAAAGGATTTGGATAATATTTAAGTTTTAAAGTAGTAAAATATGCGGAATACTGTTCAAAACTTTAGCAATACCTTTATATTTTCCTATGGTTTTATCATAGTTCCTATCAGCCTTCTAAAGCTCAGCTCTCTAGTGTTCCTGGAAGTAGGCAATGTTATTTTTAGTTTTTACATAACATTACATTTATAGGGGAGGAAAGTAAATTAAAATGTGGGTTTTTTAATTTTCTTTTATAGTTTTATCATTGTTCCTATCGGCCTTCTAAAGCTCAGCTCTCTAATGTTTCTGGAAGTGGAGAATGTTACTTTTACATAACTTTACATTTATAGAGGAGGGAAGTTAATTAAAATTTGGGGTTTTTTAATTTTCTTTTATAGTTTTATCATAGCGTTTCTGGAAGTGGGCAATATTACTTTTACATAAATCTACATTTATAGGGGAGGGAAACAAATTAAAATTTTGGGGTTTTTAAATGCTTTCCTATAGTTTTATCATATTTCCTATCAGTCTGCCAAACTTCAGCTCTCTAGCGCCTCTGGAAGTGGGCAATGTTACTTTTACATAACTTTACATGTATGGGGGAGGGGAGTGAATTAGATCTTCGAGGTTTTTTGATTTTTTACAATCCAAGGGTTTGGTCACAATTTCGATCAGTCTGCCAAATTTCAGCTTTGTAACATGTCTGAAAGTACAGAAAAATTTACTTGATTTATACATGAGTGAGTGAGTGAGTGGCAATTTCAACGTATTTTTGAAACTACTTTACTACTTTATGGAACTCCATGAAACTTGAAGGGATTGTTAACTCTATAAAGATCTATGACTGTGCAAAGTTTGAGTTTCGTAGCTCATTCCGAAGTAGAGTTTTAGAGAGGTCAAATATGGGCTGAAATGTTTCAAAAAAAGATGTACAGCAGTTTCCGCGCGAATTCGGTGGGGCACTGCCGTGCCCCCAGATTTTGTATAAGTCGATAAACGTTTTCATGTCCAACGGCATTCTCCCATTTTTGGTGAAGCTGAAAGTAATTAAAGTGTTTTTCATAATAAATCTTTCTATAAAACAAGCTTATTTCACTGTATACATACTAAAGCAATGTTTATATAAATATATATTTTTTCTATAAGCGTGCGGAAAAGTCCACTTTTCCGCACGCATTTTAGTGTGGAAAGTGCCACTTTTCCGCACTAGTGCGGAAAAATATTTTTTCCGCACTAAAAAAATATTTTGAGGTGTTCTATAACATTTAGACCGTTCAAAATACATTTGTATCTTTCCTAGCACACGAAATATCCTAAAAAAATTGAAATTGACTAAAATTCTGCTATATTTTCAATATTTTCGATAAAATAAAGTTTTCAGTAAAATAGGTTCAAATTATAAGTTTTAAACCTCCCCGGTATAAATATCGTCATTGTCAATGTCAAACAACAATGAACACTAGTGGTTTTAGATTTGGCATCTTAAATCACCATAGCAACAAAGTACAAACAAACTGTCAAAACAAAGCCAATTTTGCAGATACAAGCGTCTTTTGAATTTTTCAAACAAAAAAATCAGATTTTCAATGGATTCTTCGGACGAAGATCTACCCCAGTCAGTTCTAGAAGCCGCTAGAATGTGAATAATAATAATTGATTTGATTAAAACGTTTTGAATATAAATAATTTTCTGATTAATTTTTAGTTTTTTCCTCACGCTTATAGAAAAAATAGTGTACCTAACTCGTGCGTAAAGTGTCTTTTCCGCACTTGATTGCTGGCCAAACTCCGCTATCGCGTCGTTTGGCCATCTGCAATCGCGTGCGGAAAAGAGGCACTTTCCGCACTAGTTAGGTAAACTACTATTTACTTACCTGACAATATTTTGGGAATCTATGAAAGAGATTAATTTTGAAAGGGCAATTGAGTACGCAACACGTTAAAGCCATTTTCAAATAAAGATCTTATTTAAAATACGCAATAAATTTAAAAAAGAAACATTTATGAATGACAGAAAAAAATTGACAAATATAAAAAATTAATAAATTTGAAAAGTTTGACGGTATAAAAAAATTATACCGGGAGGAAGCAACAGCGCGGGTATTTTTTGTGAAAAAAACTGTAAAAATTATGGAATTAGTGCCATCTCGGGAATGCTTACCGAACTATCAGTGCGCAGGCCGTGGATGACTTTAACTCAAAACCTTCTAATAGTTATTTAAACAACAAGGTTTGAAAACGACTCTTTGCACACGATCGAGACAGTTTGGTACAAGTCGAGGGAGTGTGCAAAGAGGTTTTCAAACGAGTTTTTTACAATATTTTTTATACGACTGCTAATAAAGAAAGAAAAATCAAATTTTAATTTAACTTGTTTTTATTTCCGACATTTTTACAACAAAACTATAAAAATTCAACAATTTTTTGACGTATCTAATCAACAAAACATACGAGCAGTGACGGTTGCTACGAAACTAAGCCAACTTATATTGATGGGTGACAACAACAAAAATCACAATGACGGGAGACCCGTATGCAGAAATGACATAGGCGTGCGTAAAAATGACATAAGCGTGTGCAAAACGTTTTGCACACAGCGTGCGCAAAATGCCATTTTCAGATCGTGTTCTCCGTGCGCAAAACCCCCTTTTACAAGACAGTCGTATAAAAAGTTTGTTAAAAACTTCTATTGTCTGGGATCAAAAAAATACCTAGGGGAACAGCGGGTAATCAAGAACAGCAGCTAATGGGGAACACGCATTTTACACCTCTAGTGACATCTTTGGAAATACATGTGTACTTTGGAATATTGACAAGCCATTTGGCCTCATTCGAAATTCAAGCATGGTCTGAACAGGTGTGTGTTTTCCGCAGCTTTCTTGCTATTTTTATTTTGCGTAAAATAAGGTATGTTAACAAATCTAACTAAATTTAAATATTTTTTATTCGATGTACACATAATATGACATGTCAGCTTGGATTCTGAGATGGCGGACAAAAAATATATTTAGTCAAAACTCTGATTAATTCTCTGCCCAGTGCGTTTTGTCCGATTAAAATCGATTGTATACTTCAAAAGTTATAATACAAAAAAATTGTTCGGTTTTTTTGGCCCACCTTATTTTAAATGTTTGTTGTTTTTTATTCTTGTCCGCTATGGAATTCGATTTCGACTTTCCTAAAAAATTAAAATTTTCAGTCTATTACCATAGGCGTGAAGAGAGGGAGGGCTGAGTTCTTAAACCCCCCTAGGATCTGAAAATAAATTATATTGAAAATATAATAGTTTTCTTTCTTTCTTTAGTAGTATAACAAAAAAAAAAGAGAAAAAAATTTGAAGCCCCCCTCAAGGTTATTTTTTTTTTATATACGCCACTGTTTCTAAATCGTAAAAACGTGTCATGTCAGGCGTTCAAGCTTAAAGCTTTACCTGGGATTTTTTCGCAGATTGCCAATCTAATAATATGAACCTGATTTTACCAGGTTTTAAAGGATTTTCCTTTTATCGTAAAATCAGCGACGTATCCCCGGTCCCCCAATAAGCTTTCTGACCCCATTAAACCCAACGCAGAAACTTAAGCCTATACCAAAAATTAATTTAGGTAAATAACTTCATTAAATATGGAATAATAGGGTGTGACTTTGAGAAAGGGTAGTTCCAATGAACTAACTGTTTTTGATTTGTACTGAAACAATCGGTAAGCCTCCAATTATGGAAAGAAGTTTTCAAAGTATTATTTTTTTAACTTTCTCTTCGCATTTTGTTACACCTCCTTGGATCCTGACAATCATCTTCTGTCAGGTTTTTTTGAAACATTGATCTTTGGATTGACTGTTGCCATTCTAGTTTAGGATGCCCCCTTTTTCTGCGTCCTATTGGTTATCATTCCAGTACCTGCTTTGGTAATCTTTCGTCGTTCATCCGTTGTACATGGCCGTACCATATCAGTTGTCTTTTAGTGATATCATCCGTTATGCTTCCCTCGATTCTCATTCTTTCTTTTATGATCTGACTTCTTATATGATCTGTTTTATATATTCTCATTGATCTTCTTATTGCAACCATTTTTATTTTCTATTTTTCTGCTACGCGACAAATCTCTATTCCATACAACAGCGTACTTTTCACCATTGTTTCATATATGTTAACATTATTTCTTATTTCTCTGCTCCATAATATACTATTAAGACATCCAATAACCTTTTTTGCTTTACTTTTCTTTGTTCTAGTTCTTTACAATCTGTTCCTGTCTTATGACACCCAAGTATCCATACTTATTACATGAAGATTTTGTTTGTCCATTGTCTAGTTCTAACTCACTAGATTCGTTTCCAATACATAAGTACTTTGTCTTGTCCACATTCAGTGTTAACCCCCACGTTTGGTTTTCTTCCGTTAACTTTCTCATCATATACTCCATGTCTTTTTTAGCTACAATTATTTGGTCGTCAGCAAACTGTAGTGTGTATATGGTAAATCGGTTATTAAGTTGTATTCCCATGCCGTGTACTTTACGTTTCCGGTTTTTTAGAGCTACTACGATACATATTTTAAAAAGAGTTGGAGAGATCCATCATCCCTGTCTTAAGCCTTTCGTTATCAGGAATTCTTTTGAAAGTTGATTTGCAATTTTAATTTTAGATTTTGACCCTTTGTATAGTTCTTTTATTGCTTTTATGAATGTATGATTGATATTAGTTTGCTCTAACACTGTCCATAATTTTTCTAGTAGAACGATATCATATGCTTTTTGTAGGTCCAAGAAGGTAACATGAGTCTCTATATTTTTGGCACTCCTTTTCTCAATTACTTGTTTAAGTCAAAAAACTTTTTGTCAAGTCAAGATGACTTTTCCGCCGTCCTTAGTTCCTTAGGAGAATGATTCTCGTAATCGAGAGAAGTTATAGATCACATAGTGCGAAACGCCATCGTCTTGGCCAATAGCAAGCAGGGAAATAATCATGCGCTGTCCAAAGATCCTGAATTTTAGACCATAATAACGCGGTTGCAACGAAATCTATTCTACTGCTTCGAAGTAACGGAACGTTCCTTAAGCATTTCTCCTGTGCAGCAGAGGTCTGTTCGTATCTATAACTCGTGAGGATTTAGAGCTTGCTATTGGCCAAATCCTTGTTTGTAGAAAATTATAGATTGCATCCTACACGGCTCAGAATCGGCAACTTTTATAATAGGTATAGATGAAAGTTTTCCGAAAATTTATGTGTGGCTTCGGTAGTTCAATGTTTAGATTGTTTGCGTACAGAGCAAGAGATCCCGGGTTCGAGTCCGGCCAAAGCAAAAATTTTTTTCTTATTTTTTCTTTCTTTAATTTCACTTGTTGAAGAAGGTTTCATAGTAGGTTTATGGTATTTTACAAGATTATTTTTACATATTAGAATCACAAAAATCAAACAAAGGGTAAAGAAACTACACCCGAAAAAAAGTGCACGGTTTTTTTTGGTTCACCTTATATTATAAAACTTGCAGGACTTTGATATACAAGTTTTATAATACATCAAATACCAAATTGCAAATAATACCAGGACCTAAAACTATAAACAAGTGACAGTGGGAAAGAAGAATTTAGAAAGATCAGTTGGATGACTTGGTCGGGTTAATACCCTGCGAGTCTCTCGTTCTTGTATTGAGACACCGCAGCCTGCATAGATAGAAGTTTTCCGAAAAATGTATGTATGGCTTCGGTAGTTCAGTGGTAGAATGTTTGCCTAGATAGCAAGAGATCCCGGGTTCAATCCCCGGTCAAAGCATAAAACTTGCAATTTGGTATTTGATAATTATATTGGCGAATCGCCCATTTGCGATCAGAAATTTTAACACACGAAAAGGTGATTCAGACGTTAATTCTTTACGTCTTATTTGAGTTATCATACCTTTGACAGTGGGAAAGAAGAATTTAGAGAGATCAATTGGATGACTTGGTCGGGTTAATACCGTGAGAGTCTCTCGTTCTTGTATTGAGACACCGCAGCCTGCATAGATAGAAGTTTTCCGAAAAATTTATGAATGGCTTCGGTAGTTCAGTGGTAGAATGTTTGCCTAGATAGCAAGAGATCCCGGGTTCGATCCCCGGCCGAAGCAGAAAACTTTTTTCTTATTTTTATTTCTTTAATTTCACTTGTTGTTTATAGTTTTATAATACAGTTACACAAAAATAGCTAGATAACAAGCTTGTTTACAAAGTGTTATCTCGTTTTACTCCAGTGACAATAATAATAATCTTCTATCTTGAGTTTGGGTCAAGTTCTTTTTTTTTAATAAAAATTCAATTACAGCCCTATATATTTTCAGAGAGGGAGTTCGTATTTTCGAGAAAAAGAAATCTCATTTTTCTCTATATATATGTATAAAGTTCTCTATTAATATTTTCAATTTCCCACTTTAGCCACACCCGGGAACTACTTTTAAAATAATTTAAAATTATCCACTTATAAAAACCTTCAACCGCTTTTAAAAGTTTCCTGACTGAATCGTTCTTGTAGTTCTTTAAGTACAATTCTAAACTTTTAATAAACCTACCTTTTTTTGCAGACTCGCAATTACGCAATTATATTTCAGTAGATTTCAGGAAGTCTCTTTTAGTTTCTAATGTCAATAACGTAAATATTCCCTTGGAAAAAAAATCAATAATTTCAAAGCAAATATTTGGTGTTTTTGACCCATATTTAATTGACTTAAGTAAGTATAGTTTTTGCAAAGTCAGTTGAACAAAGGTTAAAGCCGACCATCGGCATATCCTTTATAGAAAGTAACATGGGCGGCGGTAGATATACTCATGAAAATTATTTCATTTAATTATGGCGTAAACTAAAGAAATAAAAATAGATAATGAAACTTTCTATTCCTACACCTACAGAAACGACACTGATTTATTTTCTAACTCTGCATACTGCCGACTAAAGGGGTTCCGAAAAGGACACCCGAAAGCAATTAAAAGTGCATCTCAAAAAATCTGCCAATCAGGTGCCGTCTATCCACCTGTGCTAGGTCGGTGAGAAAACAAATACTTTGTGCTCGGACCGCAAAGAGCCGCCTTTTCTCTGTCGGTAGGGTTGTAATTATACCAGGAAGATTTTATATGAATTTGGATAACTTTTGAAGGGCAGATTGAAGCAAAATTTCATGAAATCGAGAGAACCCTGTATTAGGAACATTTCAGGTGACTTTGCAAAAGCTATACCTAAATAATTATAAGTTAATAACAAATGTTTGACCATACGAATAATATTTGAATGAAATCTTCGAGTATTTAAATCAAATAATTTATATTATCATCATCAATTTTTGATGTAAGTATTTGGCTTAAATACATGTACTTAAAGTAACTATTTTTGTACTTTCGAGTAATTATTTTGTGTACTTAGTTGTTTCAATTTTACAAATAATTGTCTTATATTAAACATACATATACTTATCAAAACGAATTTTACACTTCACACAAAGGTGTGTGTGCCTAACTCGCGAGTGTGAAGTGTCAGAAATAGAAGTTTTTGGTTGTTACTTACACAAGGTAGCATCTCCAGATGTACGTTTCTGTGTGTTTCACGTCATCAGTGGAGAACAGCATACATAGGTAAGCCAATTTTAAACAAAAACAACTCCTACATATGAAATACTCGCGTCCGTGCAATGCGAGTAAACTCAAAGGTGTGGCGCCATCTAGCGAACTGGCCCGAGCACTCGAAAGTTGAAGCACACTGGCATCGTCTTGTCTGACACGCAGCTGAGCCATCTATGACAAGTTTTGTCCATTGAATGTGGTTTTGCATAATACATATACTTGGTTTAAGTATATATTCTTTTGATCCAATTTTTTTTCTGTGTATTTCGGATTTTTAGAAGGTTTTAATTTAAAATAAAGTTTTTGTTTACATTTTAAAGAAGTAATTGATTTTTTTGTCTTCTTTCGTCCTCCAAAATAATAAATTATAAAAGTTTTTCCATCCACGACGCTTTACATACTTTAACACGCATTACTTCGTTCCGTAGCCTACGTGAAATAAAGTCCTCAAATCGCCATAATTATTTTCGGATATAAAAAAAGTCGAAAACGAAACGAAGTGTGTGTGTTTGTGAATGGAGTTTGAAAAAGATTGATTAAAAAAGATTCGGCCTTACCTTTTTTGGATGTTTTTGTCAAACGAATAGACATAAACTTTTAAACCACTGTATATAAAGTGCATAACATTATTTTTGGGATAACTTTTGACAATTTTTTTTCGGTGGCCTATGCTATTTGTTATGGTAACAGCTGATTACTATCAAAAAGTTATCTCAAAAATTATGGTATTGACGGTAGAAAAATCTATTGAAAAATGCATAGAAAAACTTCAGGATGCAGTCACCGAAGTTCACAGTTGGACCACAAAGTGGCGAATAAAATTAAATGAAACCAAATCAATTCATGTTGATTTTACAAACAAAAATATAAATCACATACAAATAACAATTAACAACATTCCCGTACCATATTCAAATCAGGCAAAATATCTCGGTATAACACTTGATGCCAAATTGCGCTGGAAAGCACATGTTATGAAAAAAAAAGAAGAACTTGAGATAAGGTATAGAAAAATGAACTGGCTAATTGGAAGGAAGTCCAATTTAACAATTCATAATAAGTTACTGCTTTATAGACAAATACTGAAACCAGTATGGACATATGGTATTCAACTATGGGGTTGTGCTAAAGAGAGTAACATTCTAGTTTTACAGAGATTTCAAAATAAAGTATTAAGAAACATTGTGAATGCACCTTGGTACGTTCGAAATAGTGACCTTCATCGAGATCTAAAAATCGAAACTGTAGCAGAGACTATAAAAAATTACGCAAAAAGCCATGAAGATAGACTCCATCGGCATGTGAATGTGGAAGCAATTCAGCTTCTAGACAATACGATGCTAGTTCGAAGACTAAAAAAAGTGAAGCCGTTTGAGCTAGTAAACTAAGTGAATTATACAAAACAAAATAATGCTATAAACACAACACAATTGTGAGTTACAGCTAAACAAAGCGGGGAGAACTGTTGAGTGAACCCTAAGTTTAAATCTGACTTTTCTAGTAAATTAAGTTAAAATAAAATTGCTAATTAGTCTTACTGACTAGATTGTAATACAATAAACACAGTGTGTTCGGTTCGGTTCGGTTTTATGTTTATGGTTTTTTATTTATTATGGAATGAACTATAGGAAAGTTACACACACGGGACAGTACCTAAATTTTAAATCTAATCATTTTGTTGCTACAAAACAAGGAGTTATAAGAAGTTTGTATTTAAGAACCGTAAATATTTTTAGTAATAATGAAGAATTAACCACCGAAATCTACAACATTTAAAAGGACAACAGGATGGTTATTCCGAAAAATTAATAAACTCAACGAATTAAAACATATCAAATGTAGCAAATTTACAAAATGATAATAATCCGTTGGGTATTATTAACATTCCGTATGTTCAAGGGAGTTCAAACACATAATATAAAAACAGCATTTTCATCGCGAAATACGTTAAGGCGTTTTGTATAACTACAAGAAAACCAGAAAACCCCTCAAATAATAAGGAATGTATTTACCAAATCCCGTAAAGGTGTGGTAAATCATATGTAGGTGAAACAAAACGACCTCTTCAGGTTCGAGTAAATGAACATCTAAAAAGTACCCAATTAGGAGATATTGAAAAATCCGGTTTAGCGGATCATGCATGGTCAAATGATCACAGGATTTAATGGTTTAAAGCTAAAGTTTTGCATAAGGAGTCAAATTGGCGAAAACGAAAGTTTATTGAAGCTGCGTTTATAATGTAGAATAAACCAAACATATGGAAACCACACATTAAGGAAAACAAACGTCATGTTTAAAATAAATAAAGGCAATGGAAGTCCGAAATTGTATTTCTACTCAATTATTGTCTACGAGTTTCAAACATGTTTCTGAACAATTATTGCAAACGAGCCACCATAAAGGGTAGGCCTGTGTTTTTCTTAAGCTACGCTCCAGCGAATGAGGAGGCATCCCCATCAGAAAGAAGTAAAAAGAGATGATTTAAAGGGGGTACGCAAAATTCGTTTTTCCGTTTCCAGAGGGGTGGCGCTGCCGATGCCGCCGCCGGTGTGTCGCTCTGACGTTTCTACGTCTTTTGTCGAAAGCCGTTAATGTGGGAAATTTTCAATATGGAAACCGTGTATAGGAGGAAATTTATATGGTCGAGGGAGATGACTGAGGCGAAAATCATGGGGGCTTCTTCCCCAAAAATAGTATAAGGCATGTCCATTAGAAAATGGGCCCCTTGAGATATATTTTAATGCAGGTTTTTTCGGGTAATCCACACATCCACATGTCAATTTTTGTATCCAATTTGATCGTAAATCCATGTAACTAGAGTCATCACTCTAATCCAGAGATATCGGAGGGGAACAGATAGCTTTCAGACGAGGACACAGTCGGCCATTTTGTGAATATTTTCCCTGTACCTAAATTCTTTTGCGATACCAGCTTCATAAATAGACTAGTCACAATAAAAAATAAAAAATGGTTTACTTTTTTGCCTACTACAAAATTGTAAAGGGATAAATACTTGAATTTGTATTTATTAAAAGTACTCGTTCTATTAAAAGTAGTAGAGGCTCAGAATTATGACGACCTCGAATAGAAACGAAAACTAATAGAAGAGTACAATAAGTGGAAACTAGAGGTTAATCTCAATAAGACAGAGTATATGTATATCGGTGGAACGAAACAGGATCTAATCTTAAATCCCGGGCAGAGAATTCAGTCTTGTGATAGTATAAATACTTAGGTCTAAAAATTACAGCTGACGGAATACTAGACAAAGCTATAAAAGATCGAAACTTACAAGGAAGAAAAGCAATAACTTTATTAAATGGAATAATTTGGGACCAAGGTATATCAAAACATAACAAAAAGCTTATATATAACACCATTGTAAAAAATATTATTACATACGGCTCAGAAGTATGGCCAGTCAAGGATAGAACAGAAAAAATGCTTTCCGCTACGGAGATGGACTACTGGAGAAGAGCAGCAGGGAAATCAAACAGAGAAAGAGTTACAAATCAAAGAATAAGAGAAATTATGACAGTGGGTGAACGTACTTTAGTGGATGATATAAGAACAAAACAACTGGTGTGGTACGGACATGTACAAAGAATGAATGATGAAATACCTAAACAAATACCACAATGGAAACCAACTGGCCGAAGAAAACGAGGACGGCCAAGGAGAAGCTAGAGAGAAGGAATAGACAGTGAAATAAGAATAAGAGGCCTAGATGATGAATTATGGGCAAACAGAAACGAGTAGAGATTGGGTATCGGAAGACGTAGAACGTTGTGAAACCGATAAATATATATATATAAAAGTATTAGAAGAATAATCTTAACACAATCGTTTTTATTTAATCTAAAATAAAGAAGTATTCCTTTGACATGAATCACTTCTGTTTTTGTAACCACACTACATGGCCTAGTCTACTAAAACCGATCAATAGTACGTCTGATAATAGTTTAGGCAACCACCACGCATGGCTTAAAAGAGTTGTTTTATTTTTGTCGGACACTTTGTTTTATGTTTTGGTTGTGAAGTTTTTAATAGGTAGGTTAATGCATTATTTTCCTAACAATAGTGCTAATATCATATTTTAATAATCCATCAATTTATTTATTTATAAAATTTAGGATCTTAACAAGGTATCTCGATAACCTTTAACTATATCTGCCGTCGGTAACTTTTATTTAAATTTTACCGTTATGATACCGGGGAGTGTAAAATGTAATATTGTCCTACCCCTTCATTCACGCCGGTAACCAGGCCGGATGAGGTCGGATATCTCGTGAAGGCGGAATTTGTTACAGACTCCTTCAGTCGGTAGGCCATTCTAAGGGACAAAAGGACCGGATAAAAAAATATACCCGGTCTGGAGTTCCAAAGGTGGCCGATGACCCGTGCAATTAGGCGTTCCGAAATGGCGGCCTTAGTGTCGGCGAAAGAATCACGGTTATCAAATGAAAAAAAGAAAAAAAACCGTTTTGATATCAATAAGTTTTCATATTTTGTACATTTTTAAAATAATACTACTACTTGCAGACAACAAAGTAACTTTTTTAATAAAACTTTATATATATATATATTTAAATCACTTTGTTTGATCTACAAAACATTCGTGTTCTTTGTTGAAATATTTAATGCAAAGACCCTTCGTCATTTCAAGGGCGCCGTCGGTATTTTTGAAAAATCGAGTCGTGCGAATGCGTTAAAATGATGATTCAGTAGAGGGGTGATCCTAAACGCGGTTTAGGGAAAATTTTACATCTTTTAGACCATTAAGGCTTCCCCCCAAGTATGTTTTCTTGCGAAAAATTATTGCTTTATTGAATCGCCTGCCCGGCGAAGCAAGACGCTCCATTGGCGTACCCAACCAACGGCAATATATGAAGGGTTAAGGGAAAAAACAAGGAATGTCACATTGACTGTGTTTTGCGATAATTAAAAATTTAGCATTTGGGAGTGAATATCTTTAAACCAAGGTATTAAGGAAATGATATAAATTTATATTTGTTAAAGAAAAAGTATAATCTAATAAATATATGAACACATTTTATTGAAATTTTTAGAGAACAGATAAAAAAAATAAAAAAGAATCTTAACTACACGAAAAAAACGAAAAAAACAAGGAATGTCCCCTGGTTGCACAAACTTCCAGCAAAGCTAAAAAATATCACTGTTAATAAAAATAAAAAAAAAAGTAAAGATAACGTAAATCATATTATTTGTAATGTAGGGCAGTGTAATAGGCCTGAGCATCACGTTGACAAAATCTAATAGATCTGAAAATTTAAAATCAAAATGATAATATTTTTTGACAGACTCACATTAAACAAACTTGTCAAAAATGTGTCTTATTTTAATGTGTTATAGGCTCTACTTGTTTCGCAGAAACAAAGAATCAGATTGCCAGTATGACAAACAGTTTCCAAGTGCAAACATTTTTAAAATTTTTAAGGTACTTTTTTCTGAAATGTTGTACCGTAAAAAACACACATATTATAACTTACCGGTAATATGCGGGTGATGGAAGTTCAAACTTCCCTTCTGACACCTATAAACAAATAAACTAAACGATTAACAATCGTTTATTTCTTTTTCCTACTTGCGTGCGTAAAAGTGCACTTTTACGCACGCATTTGCGTGCGGAAAGTTGAACTTTCCGCACGCCGTGAATTTTATGCCTAATTAGACTTATTGACCCATTTATAAACTCAATTAAATTAAAAATGAGGCCTAATTAGACTTATTGACCCATTTATAAACTCAATTAAATTAAAAATGAAAACAGAATTTGTTTTTTGCTGTTTTAATGTAAAAAATGCCAAATATATTAAAATGTAAAACCAAGCTTTTTATGCAACTAGGAAAAATTTTGTACCTAACTCTTGCGGAAAGTGCCTTTTCCGCCCTTGACGGCGTGCCCGAACTCCGCAAAGCGTCGTTCGGGCAACTGCCGTCGCGTGCGTAAAAGTATCACTTTCGGCACTAGTTAGGTAAATAACTATTTATGTTGTGATTGATGTTCCAGTGGACCCTCCTTGTTCTTACCTTTTACCTTTTTAAATACGCATATTTATGAGACGGTCCTAGTTTTTAGCCACCAGTGTACTGCAAATGGTAGATATGCATTATACCTTTTAGATGGCATCATTATTTCCATTTCTTTCCCTTCCCTTCACCCTTCATATATTCCCCCCCCCCCCATACCCAGAAACTAAGTTGAAGGGGAGGACAGCAACATATGTGTTTAGTTTTATAAAATTTATAATTTTTTTATAATTTTTGATCTCGAATTGTAGAGTCTAGGAGGGTTGGCCCGATCCCCCCCTTCCTCTACTGGGTATACCAGTGACGTCACTCCATATACCAAAAATAGTCCGCCGCTGAGTGCTCGACTGTGTCCCTTAGATGTTTTTCTGAGGGTGACATGAGTGCATTGTAAATTTTTAATGACGTTTTCCTTTGTTTTTAGGTAAGTTGATGGCTTGCTTTGCACAAGAAGAAGATTTTCAATCGGATTTTCGTAAGTAACTCTTGTCAGAAACATAAAATGTATTACACAAAGGAAAATACTTTTTTTGAAAAACAAGAAAATTATAAATAGACACTATTTATTAGTGTAAAGGTGTGTATTGTCCGGCCAGAATAAAATGAGTCACAAAAGAGATGGCTTCAATTAGCGCTATCTTTCTCTGTCCAGTGGCGTACTACAAAGCAAAGAGTTTGTTTCTTGTTTTAACCATATCTTTAAAATATCTTAACCGTCTACTCTCTTTTTGGAAGTCTTTGGACCACCCTTGTGTGTACGCACCTTTAAACAATTAAATTTATTTCTCTACTCACCCAAAACGCGTTAAAACTGTTATAATTTGTTTAAATGATACTTTACCAATAACGTAATGTATAAGGTCAACAATTCATAATAGATACCTATATTTTATAAAACTATATTTCACTATAAAACATTTATTAATAACCTTGATATTTTAGTAAATAGGTACAGTAATTTATATAGGAAATTTATTACTACTTATACATAAGTGTCAACCGTTAAATTCCTATTAGTGTATTTCTGTATTGTATTAGTCCAATTTCGAAATCGAACCCGATATTCTATTGTATATCCAGTGGCGCGCCCAGAAATATGTCTTAGGGGGGCGAGGTCTCATATGTCGTATTTTATGCCATTTTATCTTTATACTAATTGAAAATATAAAAAAAAGTCTTAGGTTTGGGGAGGGGGAGGCGGGCAGTATAATATATTATATATATTATATTATTATATATTATGATAATATATTATTATATCATTATATTATTATATTATATATATAGTATATTGGAAAAAACCACATTCTAAGCAGTATGAAGTATTGCAGTATGGTGTAACGGCATTTAGCGAATTTTAGGGTAGGGAATCCCATAAGACCAAAATGGCCACACTTTGAAAAGTCATGTTTCAAAAACTGTACAGTTTATCCACAAAAGCACCGAGTTGCAGTATTGTGGAGCCATAGAGGTGCGAAACAACCACACCCTGAGTTAAGATTCGGAAAAACGTCATTTAGCGAATTTTAGGGTAGGGAATCCCATAAGACAAAAATGCCTAAACTTTGAAAATTCATATTTCAAAAACTATACATTTTATTAACAAAAGCACCGAGTTGCAGTATTGTGGAACCATATAGATGCGAAAAAACCACACCCTGAGTTAAGATTCGGAAAAACGTAATTTAGCGAATTTTAAATTAATATTTTAAAAACTATACAGTTAATCAACAAAAGCACCGAGTTGCAGTATTGTGCAACCATAGAGATGCGAGAAAACCACACCCTGAGTTAAGATTCGGAAAAACGTCATTTAGCGGATTTTAGGGTAGGGAATCCCATAAGACCAAAATGGCCACACTTTGAAAATTCATATTTTAAAAACTATACAGTTAATCAACAAGAGCACCGAGTTGCAGTATTGTGGAGCCATAGAGATGCGAAACAACCACACCCTGAGTTAAGATTCGGAAAAACGTCATTTAGCGAATTTTAGGGTAGGGAATCCCATAAGACCAAAATGCCTAAATTTTAAAAATTCATACTTCAAAAACTATAGAGTTTATCAACAAAAGCACCGAGTTGCAGTATAGTGGGGCCATAGAGATGCGAAAAAAACACATCCTGAGTTAAGATTCGGAAAAACGTCATTTAGCAAATTTTAGGGTAGGGAGTATAAGACCAAAATGGCCAAACTATAAAAATTCATATTTAAAAAACTATACCGTTTATCAACAAAAGCACCGAGTTGCAGTATGGTGGGGCCGTAAAGATGAGAAAAACCACATCGTTAGTTAAGATTCGGAAAAACGTCATTTAGCAAAATTTAGGCTTGGGAATCCCATAAAACCAAACTGGCCAAACTTTGCAAATTCATATATCAAAAATTATAAAGTTTATTAACAAAAGCCCGAGTTGCAGTATGGTGGCTCCTAGGCGCGGATTTGGGGGGGGATGATGTGGTAATTACCCCCCCCCCCTAGAATAAAAAATATATGCACGTTTCGTTAATAAATAAAGGGCTCAACGGATAATTAGAAGCACAAATATTTTTTTCGTGGACAATTACCCCCTTCCCCTCGATTTATCCCCAGATTCACGCTTGTCAGTAATTCCATGCTACCATCTTTTTAAAGAATTTCAGTGTTGCCAAAAGAAATTTTTACCCGTGGCGGACTTCCATCCCGCAGTGATTTTCAGACATAATTATCATATGGGCGGGTTATCCATTTTTTTTTAAGACAGCCGTGGTAATAATTTATCTTTTTTCTGTAGGAATTTACAATTCTATTTACACGTTTACGATGTTTTCGAATTTTCTCGCGTTGTTTAATCCTTGAAGGAAAATAATGTCAGTGAAAAACGTTCTCGAAAGAAATTCCTCTCTTTTCTCCCATTCGGCCTCACCAGACATGTCAACTCGAACCATTCTTATTAAATATTCAGCAGTTGTCAAATTTAGTCTAAGATACAACGTCGGCTTTAGTTTACCCTTAAAAATAAAACTTTTTTGTGATTTGAAAAGAAAGAACCTCAAGACACGTCGATAATTGTTTTAACAGAAACTTATTTTGACTGGCTAAGGTTTTTGAAACCATATACAGTGGTGTAAAGGCTAGACCGTGTTGCCGCCGAGACGAGAGATTCTGGCCTCTCATCTCGTCTCGCCCTCTCTCGACGAGAGAGATATTTTCTCTCGAATGAAAGCTCAAGACGAGACGAGAGAAAGACTCTTTCTCGTCGAGAGATTATCGTTTCTCTCCCTCTCGAGCAAAAAAGGTAGGTTTTATAAATTTTTACAATTTTAAAACATCTGTTCGTAGTGACCTATTATAGGGTCAAGCCGATATTTATGTACTGTTTTCTTTAAAATAAAAGGTATACAAAAATTCTCATATATTCCTTCTTTGACAACGTGTGCTGTGGCTTACCTTTGGTTTACGAGAAATCAGATGGAGACAATCCAAAAAATTAATTAAATTGTACTGCTGTACTACTAACAAACAAATTAACTAGAATTTGTGACAAATTTTAAATATGGCTAAACCAAAAAATAAGTGATATGTCTGGGAGGGGGGGTCAAAATGCTGGATCCGCCACTGCGTGGTTTTAAATCATTATTATACACGCAGATATCTCCCGAATTGATAAACATTGTAAAAGAATTTGAAAACATTATTTTTCGGTCAAAAAACATCTAATTTTACAGTCTTCTCTCAGTCTTTGAGCGCTTGTAGCCTTTTACTTTGTTTCTAGCATACCAAATAAGTTTCGACCTTTTTTTACTTTTGACTGCTCTTGCACGAAAACTCAGGATGAACGATGTTTACATTTTATTGCTTTTTTACGGGCTTCGATGACTCGCCGTTTTAGAAGAAATTTTTACGCTTAAAAAATAGGTTTTTATTTAAATATTAGGGTGTTTTTTGTCCACGTTCCTGGTAATTGTGGTTATCGTTATTCTGAGTCGATGAATTGACAACCTGTTACGTCGTTATTGTTATTGTTTAGCAAGTCCAACAAAAAAATACAGACCACAACCCTGAAAAAATCAGCTGTTCGCGGGGTTCGGTTCGGTTCGGTTTGGTTCGGTTCGGTTCGGTTTGGTTCGGTTTGGTTCGGTTCGGGTCTTATGGGAGGTCCGACTTTTTTTATGATATTTTCAAAATGGCACTACAGATTTTCGCGAAATTTCAGTCAAATATTCTCAGACACCATCCCGATATTCCACCAAGCTTTTGTAAGGATGCAAGATGATTAAAAGGTTAAAATCTTCAAGATTTAGCATTCCTTATTTTGAATTCAAATTACCCGCCATGTACCGCATGCCAACTGTTATATTTGACTTGTATTTGACTTTGTTATCTGTGTATGTCACATTCGCTTCTGCTTTAAATTTAATTTTAGTGTGAGCTAATGAAGCGGCTCTGAAAAATTAAGGATTACTATACATTTAAAAAAAGTTGTTCTGCAAGAATATAGTAAAAACAATCTCAAAACCGGCTTTATTTTAAAAAAAATCAAATATTCATGAACCGTCATTTCAACCAGGGCTATCAAAATGGACGGGCCACGATCCTCCACTTTGTTGACGTCACATCCGGGGCTGATTTTTTTTTGATGGTTACGTTACGACACAGCTGATTGTCTTTAAAATATTGAAGTTGGAATGACGGTTCATGGATATTTGATTTTTTTTTAAATAAAACCGTTTTTCAGATTGTTTTTACTTTATTCTGGCAGAACAATTTTTTTTAAATGTATAGTAAGCCCTAATTTTTCATAGCCGCTTCATTAGCTCACACAAAAATTAAGTTTAAAGCAGAAGCGAATGTGACAATCACATATGACAAAGTCAAATACATGTCAAATATAACAGTTGGCATGTGGTACATGGCGGGTAATTTGAATTCAAAATAAGGAATGCTGAATCTTGAAGCTTTTAACCTTTTAATCATGTTGCTTCCTTACAAACCTTTGGTGGAATATCGGGATGGTGTCTGAGAATATTTCACTGAAATTTTGCGGAAATCTGTAGTGCCATTTTGAAAATATCATAAAAAACGTCTGACCTCCCATAAGACCCAATGTAAAATTCAGCCCCGGGAGAACAGCTGATTTTTTCAGGGTCGTGGCCTCTATTTTTGTGTTGGCCTTGTTTCAACTTCAATATTTTGTGTCGTGACGTGATCATTAAAAAAAATCAGCCCCGCCCGATATGACGTCAACATTTTTTTTTCATGTTCTGCCAAATTTTACGTCTTAAAAAACGAAATAAAATATTAAGGTCAGTTTAACATGAAATGACAGTTCTTTGACGTTAAAGTTTGATGCGTCTGTTTTTTTGCGACTAAAACTAAATTAACCATACAGTTTACCACACGTATAAGGAATATGACGTTTGCATTAGAAAGTTTTTGAAACGCTTAAAATAAACATTTTTTATAAAGACTGCGCATTAAAGAAAAGGGGTGAGGCAAATCGAATAACAATAACCATGAATTTTATTTACGGCAATTAAAATTCTTATTTTATGTTGCCTATCGTCATAAAGTAAACTTTGTGCTATAGTTATCACAGTTAACAAAACTTTTTTATTTACGTGATGTCAATTTTGCCAGATATTCATATTCTATGCTTTAACATATTTGTAATTTAAAATAATTGGTGATTTTTTTCATATTTTTGTAGCGTTGTTGTAGGTGTTTTGTGAACTTATGTTGTAAAAAGGAAAGTAAGTAAAATGGGGAATTGATCTTGCTGTTGAGTTCAGAAGCCTATTGCCAGTAAGCACCACAATTAACGTAAAAACTTTTGACCATGAAAATAAAGACAAGAAAGACAAACAACAACACAAAAAAGCGGTGTTAAAGCACCATGAATCACATTGGAGTGACATATGACAGTGTCTCTATTTTTGCCCTTATTCTGATTGGCCTAAAAAACTTAATTTTCTTTAAAGGTAACGAAAGTAACAATAGGGACATTTTGGGTCGCGTATTTTACACTTTGTTACCATTATTGTTATTACTGAGTCTGCGCATTAGCAGCTTCTCGCTCTTTTTTTGTTATTTACGTTAACGGTGCCCGGTACTTACAGTGGCCGTTCTTTAATGTTGCCGTTATTTTATAAGGTTAGTTTTGTATTGTGTTTTTTAATGCATAAAAGCCATACATCTAAGAAAATTAAAAAAACAAAAAATTGTTTATCTTTAGTGTTCCAAAATTATCTTTTTTGCCCTGAATATTATCGTTATTCTTAGTAACAGTAACGGCAACAGCTTTCAAATTTTCCGTTATTTTAACCGAACAAAAATGTCCCTAATAACATCCACTAAATAGTGGTTATTTTAAGCGTCTTAAAAATTCCTCATTGACTGACCAAAACCACCCTCAATTACAAAGATGGTTCAAAATATGGAAGAATTTTTTTCTGTTAAATATAAAGGTTCAGACTAATCTATCTATTAATTATTGTTTTACGTACCTTTTTGTTCTAAGAACTCATTTTTGGAATTAAAATTCAATATGGGTTTCTAATATATTATGTAAATTATACCTACTTCTTAGCAATTTATTTTCAATAAATACAACGAACGTAAACGTAACATACAGTCGTGACTTGGGAATAAAAGAACAAGGTGTGGGTGGGTCATAAGCCTTATCTTGAGACGGCTGGCGACGGCGGTTACCATGGTAGACTATAGAAATCGAGGCAGGGATAAATTACTTAACAAAGATCAAAGTTATTAGTTTTTAGCTGCGTAAGACCCACAAAATATTACATGTCCGACAAATAATAATTTAAAGTACCTATATGTATACCATGTGGCCAGCCTTCTACCCAGGGGTAGGATTTTTGTTTAGCGAAAATATCAGTATAATCAGCTACTTGGTTCGCGAAAGGTCAACTTTTGAGTTTTATGTAAGTGCATTCATTAAACAACCAGAATAATACCTTAAAATTCTGCTTGTTATATATATATATATATATATATATATATAATTTATCGGTTTCACAACGTTCTACGTCTTCCGATACCCAATCTCCACTCGTTTCTGTTTGCCCATAATTCATCATCTAGGCCTCTTATTCTTATTTCACTGTCTATTCCTTCTCTCCAGCTTCTCCTTGGCCGTCCTCGTTTTCTTCGGCCAGTTGGTTTCCATTGTAGTATTTGTTTAGGTAGTCTTTTATCATTCATTTTTTGTACATGTCCGTACCACACCAGTTGTTTTGTTCTTATATCATCCACTAAAGTACGTTCACCCACTGTCATAATTTCTCTTATTCTTTGATTTGTAACTCTTTCTCTTTTTGATTTCCCTGCCGCTCTTCTCCAATAGTCCATCTCCGTAGCGGAAAGCATTTTTTCTGTTCTATCCTTGATTGGCCATACTTCTAAGCCGTATGTAATAATACTTTTTACCTAGCATTTACCTTGTACGTTTCGATCTTTTATAGCTTTGTCTAGTGTTCCGTCAGCTGTAATTTTTAGACCTAGTATTTATACTCATCACAGGACTGAATTCGCTGCCCGGTATTTAAGATTAGATCCTGTTTCATTCCACCGATACACATATACTCTGTCTTATTGAGATTAAACTCTAGTCCCCACTTATTGTACTCTTCTATTAGTTTTCGTTTCATATATTCGAGGTCGTCATAATCCTGAGCCACTACTATCTGATCATCGGCGAAACATAAAGTATACAAGGTGGTTTCGTCCAACGAAATTCCCATGTTTTGGCATTTTTTCTTCCATACTTTAAGGACTTGTTCCAAATATATCTTGAAGAGCGTAGGCGAGATACAGCAACCTTGTTTAATACTTTTATTTACTTGAAAGCCTTTGGTTAGTTTTGCTTTTATTTTAACTTTTGCCTTACTATTGCGGTATAACTCTTTGATGGCCTTAATTAGTTGTACGCTTAGGTTTGTGTTTTCCAACGCTTTCCAAAGTAGATTTAGTGGAATACTATCATATGCCTTCTGCAAATCGACGTAAAGCAGATGCAGCTCTTGTCCGTATGCCATTTTCTTTTCAATAACTTAGGTTATACAAAAGAGATGATCTGAAGTCGATCTACCCGCCCTGAAACCAGCTTGTTCTTTTGTCTCCATGTCTTTATATTCTCTCCACTTTATGTCTTATTATTTTACCGTATATTCTGCTTAGCGTACTAGTCACAGATATACCTCTATAATTGTCACATATATCTTTCCTTCCTTTTTTGTGTATTGTGGATATATATGACGTTTTCCACTCAGTTGTTACTACAGTTCCATTTAAATATTTTTGGAAAAGATTCCGTAATAAATTCTGCTTGTTCCTAAATGTAAATAATTCACTTACTTTTACAAACAAACAAAATTTTGAAGTGTTATTCTTGTTACTGATTTTCGTTTCACATTCACTAAAGTCAATTTTTTACACCAATCTATTGGTAAGCTTACTATTATTTAATTTTAGGTTTTTTTTAATGCATTTTTAGTCCAACCCTAACAAAGGTAATGGTAGACCACAGTGAACGCAGCGTGGTTATAGGACGCGGGAGGGTGGTCGAGACATTAATCACCAGACCTGAACACTTACAAAATCAAACATGGATAAGGTAAAAAAATCCAATCCCAAAGATCAATGGACAGAAAAATGTTACATGTAAAGCTAACGGATAGAAAAAGGAACGTATGGATAAGAAATAAAACAAAAGTAAGGGAGGAGAGGTAGTAAAATTAAAATGGAAATTTGCTGGTAATATTATCAGATAAGACGATCAGTGGAATGATTGTAAGCTGGAGACCTTGGGAAAATAAAAGATGTATAGGAAGACTCCAAATGAGATGGCCGGACGGTTTGAAGAAACATGCGGGAACTAGATGGATGAACACGGCGACAGACAGAGAAGAGTGGAAAATATTGGGGAAGGCCTATGTCCAAATATGGATCGAAGAAGGCGAAATAGATAGATAGATAACGTGGTTAAAAAAAGCCTTCTTTTTAAAATTAAATCTTAATGCTCTTGAGATATCTGTGTAGTTTAAAAGGCATCAAAAGAGCGAGGCGCGAGAGGTCTAAAAGCGGGTTTCTCGGCGGTTCTTGTTTTTCTTTTTTAAAACAAGGTACGGCTGAGGCCATGTATCTAAGTCTCGCGTCCAAGCGGTACCGCCATATAAACACGCCTTTAAAAATAATTAAGTTTATACCTACAAAAGAAGTCACTTTATAATGTAGTTTTAAACATAGTAGATCTACTTTATTTTATGTTTGTTATGTTGTATTTTCAGTACGTTCATGGTATACTTTGGCTTTTAATGGTTACGGTTTTCTCTCTCGCACTTATTCATTCGCATTTGTACCTATTTTCTCTGAATTAGATTTCTTGAGAAATATACACATCAGCCATAATCTAAAACCACGTAATCAAAAATGAATGTTCATCATGAAAGCGCTTGATGAAGGAGAATGTTTTAACATATATATAGTTAACTTACTGTTGCTTCCTAGTAAATATGCTGTAATGAAATGCATAGAAAGCAACTGAGAAACCAATGACCAGTCAGTTTCTTGGTTCATTAGATAAAACTGGTTTGTCTGTTTTGGTTAATAAATTACATAGAATGTCCATTTTTAATTAGTTGTTCAGATCGTTCTAACTCCATTAAAATTTCTTTCTTATTTAATCACAAATCTATTTTGGAATTAAAAAAACTATAGTAAACTTAACGCTCTATGCATGGATCATGGACCTATAAAAAGCTTCTGATCAAGACCAGCACAAGATGCTTTTGGAACTTCTAAAGAAATTTGTCTAGACTCCCGAAACTTTAATAAATGTTTTAGGAATAAGGATAGAATTTTTATAAAGGAGAGTCAATAGCTCAAAATAATATGCTGACCCAGAACTAACAAAACGGACGGGCCACGATTAACAACTTTGTTGACGTCACAGCGAAGGCTGATTTTCTTTTTGTTGGTCAAGTCAGTCACACCTGATTATCTTTAAAATATTGAAGTTGGAATGACGGTTTACGAATATTTGATTTTTTTTGAAGTGTAAACTTCTTTAGGCGCGCCCGATATTCTACCAAACTTTTGTAAGGATGCAAGATGATTAAAAGGTTAAAATCTTCAATATTTAGCATTCGTTATTTTGAATTCAAATTACCGCATGCCAACTGTTATATTTGACATGTATTTGACTTTGTCCTCTGTGTTTGTCACATTTGCTTCTGCTTTAAATTTAATTTTAGTGTGAGTTAATAAAGAGGCTCCGATAAATTAAGGATTTTACCCTGTTTCCACTAATGCATGCCAACCCCGATTTAAAAAACGCATCAGGTGACGCTGCATTTAAAACCGGTGCAAATATAGTAAAAACAATCTCAAAACCGGCTTTATTTTTTTCAAAAATCAAATATTAATGAACCGTCATTCCAACTTAAATATTCTAAAGACAATCAGCTGTGCCATGACGTGACGTCAACAAAGTGGAGGATCGTGGCCCGTACGTTTTGATAGCCCTCAAATATAACAATGTAAAATTCATATACGAATTCAAAATCAAAAGAACAGTTTAGAGAAGACCGTAAACTAAATTTACCTAGCTTGACTTTAAAGTAGGGTGGGAAAATAAAAAATAAAAATGTTCTTTTACAAGCTACAAAATTTTTAATACTTTAGGTTGAAAACTTGATGCTTTAATTTTCATAACATTTTCTTGTTGAAAGTATAAAGTTCGAGAGTTACGGGGGTATGTACCGACAACAACTTTTTCCCTGAGAGTTAATTTTGTATTTTACGTTGCAACCGCTAACTGACGCTGCAACTTTTTGAATTTTATATAAAAGCGGTGTCGGATGTCTTAATAAACAAGTTTTTAAAGCTTTTTTTAAGGTTTAATTTATTTTTCAACTTTCAAGAAAAAATATCAGTAAGGTACTTTCTATAAAGTTTTGCCCTGCGGATACTTTTTAACTTTTAATCAAAATTAATTTTTATTACAAATTATTGAAATTTTGAATAATTCTTCAAAACTAGATGTTTAAAAACACGGTAACTATGTTTTTTCACGGGCTCTCTCTTCTTTATAGATAACAATATACACTTTTAGTTTTTACAGGAAATATGACTTATAAAAAAATAAAAACAACGGTATATCTTTATGACATATGTACGTACATCAATTAAAATGTATAAAAAAATTATTTTTCACAACTGGTCCTTCATTGTAAAGCTTATAAAGAAAGAAAAAAAAACGGGTATAGTTTTTTGGCTTTGCTTCTTTCATAAGCTTTACAATATGGTAAGTAGGGTAAACTGCCCAATTGTCGTCCAGTTAGTGGAAAGTTCAACTTTAGAGCCCGAAATCTCGAACATTTTCCATCATTTGGTATTATAAGCGGCTAATGTCCATTCTTTGATGATTTAAGAAATCAAAAATAATTAATTTAGATTTTTTTTGCTTTAATCTAACAGTTCCAGACAATTAAAATGAAAAAAATGTCGTTTTGCCCAGTTTCCGTCCACGGCCTTCCCTCTTTTCGTCCAAAAATTTCTAGTTTTTCGACCGGACGAAAACTAGGTTTTGGTGGTTCGAACAACTGGTTTGTTGGCGGTCGAAAACTGGTATTATTCGACCATTTTAGGACGAAAAATAGGAATTAATCGACCACACGCCAAATAAACTGGTCGAAAATTAGGGTTTTTTGGACGAAAAAAGAAAAATCTTGATTTGAGCAGATTTAGGAGCAATATTTCCGTTAAGCATATTAGTGTACCTAAAAAACATAGTGGAACAGCTGGAAGAGTATTCGGTTTCTTGCGTTTAATTTTCTTGTTGAAGGCAACTTTAACTTAAATCTTGATGGTAAACTAGTTTAGTCACCATAAGTTACAGTCGTTATTATTCTTGGGTCGAGGAAATTTAGTCGAAATATCTGAGTACTTTTTTTTGGTATACCTAGAAATCCAATTTTTTTATTTCGTTATGGTTACAAACAGATTTAAAATAATATTATTTAAAATGTTTTGACGCCATTATTCTCATTGAAAAATTCAGCCATGTTTTTTAAATACAGAGAAACAAAGCATTTAAGCACCAAACTTTTAAGCATGGTGCTTGTGGCCATTAGGTTCCTACAAATATTTTTAAAATGGAAGCACTGATTTATTTTTCTTTTTGTACACACCAGGTACCTACCTAAAAAAATTCCATTACTACCTATCTGAAAAATTCCATTCAATTAAAAAAGACTAACCTAAATAATAAAATTATGAACACCAATGCAATTTTTCTAAAGGATTTGTATCTCAAAAATGGTAAAAATTACCAAAAAGCATTTTTACTATTTAAATTCTTATAAAATTTAAACTTTGCAATGTGTACCATTTTTTTATTGTCCCTAGAAGAACCCGAAAAATTTCAAGAGTTTCCAACTGGGAATGCCCTATACTTATAGCTAGGTACCTACTTCCATTTTTTAATTACCTATTTTAACAAGAAACAGTCAGGGATTAACTTCTTAATTGCTGTTGATCGAAAAAAACCTGTTTTTTGTCCGTCAAAATCAACAAAAAATTGATGTGGTCGAAAGATTCCAGTTTTTCGTCCCGCCATAGTTTGGGTGGTCGAAAAATTCAATTTCTTTGACCAGCCAAATTTTGCCGATTTTGTGTCAATAATAACTCTGGTAGAGAAAAATGCGGACGAGAACTGGACATGATATTATAGAAAAAAAAATCTGTTTGCAATGTGTCTTAAAATTTCACTAATTTTAATAATAAAAGATTAGGATAGATTATAAGCACATGGACCAGTAACCCAGTTTTCGTCCACCTGGACGAATAATTATATTTGACCTTTTTTTCATCCAGTTCGGCGACCACCCATTTTTTGATAGAAAAACTAAGAAATTGTAACTTAAAGTGATATTTTTCGATGGAAAAATTCATATTCTAACTTAAAAACATAAAAGTTCAACACATTTTGTAAAATTCTAATACTTACTCGCTATTTCCCGCAGGCATCTACACTAGCAAAAACATAACGAAAACTTCACTTTGGTTCAACGCACGTTCACCCTTCTAAAGACAAGACTGTACTGGCTAAACTTTTGGCGCGATTTAAAAAACGACTTTACCGTTTGGTGGGGGAAGGATCATTTTGTAAAAAGTGTCCGTAGATGGAGCCATATGGTGCTTGTTATCTTATTTTTAGGCAGAAAGTGTCAAAGTGGACGACAATTGGGGGTGGACGGCTAACTGGGTGTTTTACCCTACCTCTTGTAAAATTGTTACTTTCCTAGCCTGCGTAGCAATGGCTAGAAAAGGTATTATTAAAAAAAAATGTGATATTTGGATCTATTTTGATCTATCCTAGCAATATCGTCGTGATGTGTGTCTGTGTGTGTATATATTATTTATGTCCGTAACACGATAGCTCCTAAACCGCTGAACCGATTTTAAAAAATTTTTTAGGCAAAATAGTGCTTGATACTCTTACGAGCTGATTAGATTTTGGTCAAAATCCATTAATGTTAATGACAGTTTTTTGACAATTAAAAACTTTAAAAAATTATAACTTTTTAATGGAGCATCGTGTCAATATACTGTTTTCGTAATATAGTAAACTATATTTGGCTCACTAATTCGTGTTTTAATCAAAAACTTCGTAGGAGCTTTAGTTTCTGAGATATTTACAAAAAACTATTTTCAAGGCTAATATATTATCATGGCTTCACTTGAAGTTTGACAATAGGCTAGCTAGGAAGGTTTCAGATCCGTCATGGATCCCTTTATTTTTTTCAAAAAACCAAATATGATTATCCCGCTTGAAATTCGACCCTGTATTTTAAAACCCTAAAAATAAAAACTTGAATTGTTTGAATTGTTTTTAGGACCAACATTCAAACCAAACCGAATAGTGCACCGTTTTGCTGGAAGGCAATTTTAAATTTAATTTCTTTCTAAATTGGTGTATTTTCTCTGGACGTTTCTTAATAAAATGGGTTCTCATATAGCAAAGTAATTTTAAAATCTTTATAATATATGTCCCCTTAAACAAACTGAAAATTTCCCGCTATAAGGGAACTTAAACTTTAACTTTTATTAATATCTTGCATTTGTTCAGCTCAAATGCAAAGTTTAAACACAGCGAAACTTTCAACTTTCTAGTTTTAAGCAAACATTTTAACTTTCTTGACATTAAATTCATATTATTATATTAAGATAAGATTCAAAAATTCAAAAGAAAGCCTTCATTTTCAGACAACTAAAGATAACAAAGGGAGTTTTCTTATTTTTACAAATCTGTTTCTGTCTTTCTTGGAGAATTATATGAGACAAGGTACCTTAGCTTGAGCGTAGAAATAAAAAAATCCGACTTTTTCTTACAGATTAAGCAAGAGCAATGAATACACAATAGAGTTGTGTATTCATTGGCAAGAGCAACTTTGACAGACACGAGTGGAACTAAACTAGTGGTAAAACATCATACGGAGCCAGTGATCTAAATTAAAGATATTTGACCAAGGCTAACGAAAAAATACAGGCCACGACCCTGAAAAAATCAGCTGTTCTGGTGGGCTAAATTTTACATTAGCTGGCCATACACACAGAGGTTGATCCGTCGGTTTGGAACGGCACAGATAAGTCTGACCGTTTTGTCCGCAACGGTTTAAAACTGCTGCAGTCCACTAACACAAAAAAAAATCTTTCGAATCGATCCTTCATATCGGTCTGTGGCAGACATAACCGCGCGTTAGTGGGCGAAAACTCTAGATTTATCTGCCGGTTAAACCAAAACTGTGGAATTTCGTCAAGTCGAAAGTTTTATGCGGCACGGTATTTTAAGCATAGTGTATGTAAAATATTTCGAGCTAAAAAGAAGCAGGCTCTGTGTATGGGAATGATTATTAATATGGAAATAATCCATAGTGGTGTAAAAAAGAGACGTTCCAAGTATGTTAAAAGTTATTTGCTTAAGAGAAAACTATTTAGCCATTACCTTCTATTAAAAGAGTTAAGAGAAAATGATCCAGACGATTTTAAAAAATATTTAAGAATGGATATTAACACGTATGACCTTTTATTAAATTTGGTAAGAGAGGATCTTACGAAACAAGATACCCAAATGAGAGATGCCATTGGACCAGAACAGCAATTAAATGCTGCCCTTTGTTTCCTTGCCACGGGAAAATCATATGAAGATCTGAAATTTTCAGTGGGAATTTCTGCACAGGCACTTGGTTATATCATTCCGGAAACATGTGCCATAATATTTAATAAATAAATTAATACATTAAAATATGAACGGTATGTTATTCCTGGCACAGTGCAAACCGACAGACAAGTCTGCGCCGGTTAAAATATCGAGCGCGACACCCACAAGTTTCGCCTGTCGGTCTGAACTCACAGATAAATCTATACCGGCTATAACTGGCGCGTGGAATGTTCACCCACTAATTGAAAGACAAATCCGCCAGTTTGAACCGCGCCGTTCCAAACCGGCGGATCAACCTCTGTGTGTATGGCCACCTATTGGGTCTCATGGGGGAACAGAGGTTTATTTGTGATATTTTTAAAATGGCACTACAGATTTTCGCGAAATTTCAGTGAAATATTCCCAGACACCGTTCCGATATTCCACCAAACTTTTGTAAGGATGCAAGATGATTAAAAAGTTGAAATCTTCAATTTAGCATTCCTTATTTTGAATTCGAATTTGCCGCCATATACCGCACGCCTACTGCTGTTATATTTGACATGTATTTGACTTCGTCATCTGTGTTTGTCATGGCATTTGTTTATTTGTTTGTACTGTAAAACTTTCTCAAGTTCTTAATGATTTTTTACAATACAACTTCATTTAGAATCCAGTTTAAACTTTTTAAAATTGACTACCTTTATTAAATTTTAAAAGTCTGCCGAATATCAACCAATAGATATCAGTGGCGTAGCGTGGGGGGGCGCGGGGGAGTTTGTCGCCCCCCCCCGCCCCAAGGGTACTGGCGCCCCATGGGTGGCCGAAGCGCCCTAAGGTCTATTAAGTAGTAGCAGGGCGGGGAAATTGAGTGGGCGGCAAAAGAAACTAAAGACATAATGACCTTTTTTTTTATATTTTTTGGGTCGCAAGATTTTTTTGACTGTCGGCCCCCCGTCAAATAGAGAGGGCGGCAAAGGAAACTAAAGACATGATGACCTTTTTTTTTTGTTTTTTTGGTCGCAAGATATTTTTGAGGGGCTGAGGGGCGCCCTTTTTAGCTGGCGGCCCCCCCCCTCCCCCACCCCTTCAGGCACGCTACGCCGCTAATAGATATAGGTGAGCCAATTACTTTCCACGCAGAAATGAACACATTAGCTTCTGCTTTAAATTTAATTTTTGTGTGAGCTAATGAAGCGGCTCTGAAAAACTAAGGATTACTATACATTTAAAAAAAAAACAAGAATATAGTAAAAACAATCTCAAAACCAGCTTTATTAAAAAAGAAATCAAATATTCATGAACTGTCATTCCACCTTCAATATTTTAAGGACAATCAGCTGTGTCGTGACGTGACCAACAAAAAGAAAATCAGCCTTCGCTGTGACGAAATTGTAGATCGTGGCCCGTCCGTTTTGTAAGCCCTGGTCAGGCTTCCAGAGGAGCGGCTAAAGTTCCTAAAGAAAACCAACGTTGCCAAGTCAGGCATATTATGAAAATTGAAGGCGGGATTTTTAAAATTAAAACTCTCCTGTCCTCGTTTTGGAAGGTTGAAATCGGTGTTAAACCAAACTGAAACAAAACCTAACCTTGGTCAATTGATGGGAAACGTATCCTAACCTGGGCGTGTCTGGACTGGTTAGGATACGTTGTCGAATAATTTATCAGGGTTAGGTTAACACCGATTTCGATAGGAAAAACAGGACAGGAAAGCTAATTTAAAAAAATATAACATGTTTTTAAAAAACAATTTTAAAAAAACTCATCGGTATATGCATAGACTTAGTTAAATTCAATAGGTATGTACTGCACAAACCACTACACTTTTGAATCACTTACAACTAGTATATATTCTTATTTTACGCCGAAAGCTGTAAACATAATGTTTGTTAAATTCTTGACTGGTGGCACCATCTCTTAAAATAATATAATAATACCAGAATGCAGTGACCCTATATGCATGTTCACCATAACGACCTCTATAGGTAAATCTGTAAGAAAACGGCTGCCAACGTTCCGTCGCCTCTATCGGATGAGTAGCCGGAGCAATATCTAATTATTTTTCAATATCTATGAGCTGGAACCTGAATTATCTAAAAACGAGCGTGCATGATGCTCAGTTTTTTTGAAAAGGAAAAATCCTATTTCCGGAAAGTGCACAAAAAAAAGAACAATTTATTTCATAAAAGCTGAAGTATTCTATGAGAAAAGGTGAGCAGGGACCGGCTGGGAAAATTCTTAAATTAAAATTTGAATAAATCATTTGACATACATTATGACCAGTTTTACAGCGGATATTAAAAAGTACCGAGCTGCAACTAGCGAGAAAAATTGGATTATTCCACATCAGATATTCCTTCCTCACTCAACACTTGGTCTTGTACAGTTACGTACAAAAATTCATTTTTCCACGATTTAGTTAATCCTGGGGCATTCCCAGACTTTCAAAAAGTAGAAGGCGGTTTAGATTTTTTGAACAAATGGGCACAACAAAAACCATTTATTTAAATCAAATATGTAATACAAAGGGTGATCGAAAAATTTGCGGCCTGACCAAGAAAAACACGGAATTTCAAATATTTATTTTGTTTTATTTTTCTATATAATCTCCTTCCAATTCAACACATTTGCTCCAACGATTCTTCAGCTTCTGAATACCCTCACTAAAATACGGTTTTTCTTTTTTTTACACTTTACCTCTTCATTTGAAGTGAATCTTCGCCCGCCAAGCCATTTCTTCAGATCTGAGAAAAGGTAATAGTCGCTCCGTGCGAAATCAGGTGAATAGGGTGCGTGTGGAAGCACCTCATAGTGTAACTCGTGCAGTTTCGCAGCAACAATGCGTAAAGCATGAGCAGGAGCGTTATCGTGGTGAAAAAACACTCTTTTTGGCCAGATGTGGAAGTTTAACCTGTATAACCTCGTTATGTTGGCCCAGTAAGTTGTCATAAACTTCAGTGATAGTTCTGCCATGTTCTAAAAAATCTATCAGCACCGTAGCCATAACTTTTCCTGCAGAAGGGGCAGTTTTTGCTTTTTTGTGGAAAATGAAGGAGAAGAATCCACTAATGTTTCCCTAAAGTCACTTTGTATGTCTGTTGGGCTTAAACTCCTTAACAAAAATATTTAATTACTACACGAACTTCAATTTTATCCATTGTTAATAATTGTCCAAAACACAGTTGCTTTTTTAATCGCCAAAAGTTAGAAAAACACCGTACGCACTCGAAACTCTGCAGCCGACTAACTACAATTTCTAGCTTGAAAAGCGCCAGAAAATTTTAGTGTTAACAGCGCCATCTCTGTGTTAGGCCGAGAACTTTTCGAACAGCCCTTGTACAGCAGAACGTTCCTCATGTATTTGAAGTTTTTTGGAAACATGGGAAACGATACCATTGTTCCTGAATCTGCTTGGTAATCTGTGGCAGCACGCCTCTGAAATTGGTTCTGGGATCTCGCGGAAAGAGGGCGTAGAAAATCTATAACAACAGCACCCTCTCCGCTGTTCTTGCGTACTACTAGCCGGAACATACGATAGCCCCATCTATCTGCGAATGTTCGGGCTGGGGCTTTTTCTTTCTTTGTTGGGTTGCCTTTCTCGTACGGTTAATCAAAGGCTGTTCACATTCAAGGGTTAATTGGAAAGGAAGGAAACTAATAAATATAAAAATTCTTTAATTTGTAATTTGTCACGGTTTAACTAGCCGACAGAAAACGCAACAATTTGCAATGAGGTTCAACTTATATTTATCTTAAAAAACAAAAAAAAATGGTGAGAAACGGGTAGCCTAATTACATCATAACCACTAAGTAGCTATATGTTTTCTTCTTTTTTTTAAATTTTTCGTACAGTCAATCACCTAATAAAATCACAATGATACATCTAAAGTAGAGACTCTCAATACATTTTGACAGTTGTTTTTCACCAGAAGTGGGGAACACTCTTTGACAGTTTTTCATCTGCTAAAATTTTGTTCGAAATAAAAAACAATTGGTATTTGCAGGTTGGCATTACATATCAATAATTCATTGTTTGAATTTTAAATTGTCACTCAAACCAATATTAGTAAAGAAAAATTGTATCCAGAAAAAGATCAAATATATTTTTGACAAAGTTTCATTTTGTTTCAAAAGTGTGACCTGTCAGTTCAAAAATTAACGCAGAGCGCTAAAAACAGTTCCACTCGCGAGCTTCGCGAGAGATGGCGCTTATTAAATGTCATAGTTTAAAGAGCTTGACTTGTACCCGTCCATCTAGTTCTGTGGTTAGTAATCTCCTGTGTTGTTATTCTCAAAATTTGAAGCATTTTCTAACCTAAAGTATTAAAAACGTCGAACCTGATTTGTATTTGTTGTCAAAGTTTGAAATATTTTCTAACATAAAATATTTAAAATGCCAAAAATTGTCGAGAAAAATAGAAATGTATGTCTATCTAACTGCTGAAATCGATTTTACTTTTAAAACTGTACTTCAGAAAGATTTGGCAAAATGACTTGCGTCAAATGTGTCCATGGCCTCTATTCTAAAGATCTAAAAAGTACCTCAAATAATTTATTTTTATTGATAGATAGATAGATAGATAGATATAGATAATCAGATAGATATAGATAGATAGATAGATATTTATTCTACATTTTACAAATACAACTACAAATTGTATAAATATGGTAAGTCACAACAATTGTTACAAATAATTTAAACTAGGTATTTTAAAAGTGATTATAGAAATCCCTTATGTTAAAAAAAATATTCCTTTTTATATAAAAAGTCGTCAAATTGCATTCCTACATAAGTAACAAGTTTAAAGAGAGAACAAATATTAATAATACATGTACCTACGATAATAAACGAACATAATAAAAACATTCAAAATTTAAAAAGTTTATCCTAATTTAAAATGATCAATAAAAAACTTTTTCTTATTAATATTATTACTTTCCTGTTCATTATAAAACATTGCTAAAAAAGAAACACAAATAAAAATTCAAAATTAAAAAATTCAACAAATTCAAAAAATATAAATTTTCATCACAGTTTTTATACATAGTAAAAAATATTAATTATCACAAGTCCAAATGTTTAAACATAAGAATAAATCAAATTCTGAAAGCTGTTGCTATCACGTTTAAATAAATCTGAAACAATACAGTCGAAATATAAGATACTAAAATTTTTAATAAAAAACCCTTAAAAGAAAGAAGAATCTTTATAAATAATGCCCGAGAGAAATCCATGACAAAACTTTTAATTCAAACTAATTTTTGTAAACTCTTCTATTGTATAAGGCTCAATTTCACAAATTAGAGTAAAGCAAGCTTTTTTAAATATTTTGAAACTGTTTATTTCTTTAATATTTTGCGGGAGTTTGTTAAAATTTTTTATTGAGGCATAGTCTGGTCCTTTGTCAGTGGAGGTTAGCCTATGAAGAGGGTAGTTTAAAAAAGTCTGCTTATTTGTTCTTGTCTCATGACTGTGATTCGGTCTGAGACTAATAAATTTATTCATGTTCTTTTTTATATACAAAACACATTCGTAGATGTATACTCCATAAACTGTCAGCAACCCTTTGATTTAAAAATTCCTCTGCAGCAGGCCAAACTTCATTCTTAGCATGAAATGAATTACTCTTGTTTGCTTTATTGCGTGTTTGACTGTACTTTTGTTGATTGCAATATACATATGATACAGCAAAAGAACAACCGATTATAAGGAGGTAAATAGGTGTAATTTAAATATAATAAGCCTTGTGGCTCCTGGGAACGAACTTCTTTGTTTTTATGCTTAAGGCGATCCGGTAGCTTCCTACACTTTCCAAAACATGTTTCATGAGTTAAAAACTTCAAGTTTGTTGTTTTTCTAAACATAAATTTGTGTACTTTTCAAAATACGTCTTTGAGAAATATTTGAATATTTTATTCTAAAAGAAGCTTTTTTAGCAAGTGGGTTGGTAATAAATTAAGAGTTTATACAACAATAATTGCAAAAACAGATTCCCAACTAACATTTATAGTAGCGGCTACATGTTCTATAGGCTTTGCTACTTTCTTATAGTAGAAATGTGGTGATCCCAACCAAAATTTGTTACTTTTTAGTTCTAACAACTATTTAGTATCAGGAAATAGTAGATGTTTCGTAAAAACGACCCTCTAAACTACTTCATAGGATTGTTTCTTGATAGTCGATTCTGATAGTCTTCTCTACCACAATAGGACGTTGCTAAAGTTTTACTTTCTTTTTAGTCGTTATTTCGTAGTCGCCCTGACTTTTATATCCTACTTAATTACCACTAGAAAGTTAAGCTTCATTGGAGTCCCAAACAAGTGTATCCGACAACTACATTATAACTTTAATTTTTACCACAAAAGTTTGTGTCATCATAGTAACATCTGATGTAACAATGTAGACAAAATAACTTTTTGGATCAACTTTAAAGCCGCAACTACTTTCAAGTAACCTTTTCGACTATCAGGGAATATAGTTTGGGACGCCATGTTTTTATGTAAGAAAGAAAATTTAATATTTTTGTTGTCGTTTTATGAGCTCATATTAAAGAGCCATACTATTTTATAAACAAATTAGTTGAAGCTTACCAAAAATGCTCTTCTTAAGCACCATTTGTTGGAGTTAACTGTCGATTATGAAAACATAACCTCCAAAATCACCAACACAAAAATTCCATCAGCTACCAGAAAACGGCTCAATTTTACGGGCGCACCGGTTTTTTGCAATATATATAATGCATGTTATACAAAAAACTTTGCGTCGCAGTCGAATTTTGATCCTCTGCTCGTAAATTCTCACACTTTTGGATAACATAGTTCATATTATAACCATAACCAAACAAAAAAACTAAGCGAGTCTGTTTACTGTTGTGTCCACCATATTGTGTTACAATTCTACCAAAAAGAAACGATTATATTATTTGCAACTACATCGCAACTTTGATGCCATTACGGAAAAAAACAGCCTCTTCGACGTAGTAGATACCTGGCTACGACGTAGTAGTGTAGTTGTTACTACAGTGACTTTAAACACTTGGCCTAGTAGTTACAACCAGAAATTGGTTCCCCACTTAGGGAATTATAACGTCGCTGTATGGTATACTGAGACGTAGCGGGAGTACGTTGCGGTTACTTTTAAGAAATTCTTTCTAGTTGGCGTTTCGTCGTTACAACTTTAAATGTTTGTTGGGTTTTTTTACGAGTATATGAGTTTTTTTCATAAAATTTATGGTTTCTAAAAAATAAAGATTTTTTTGGATATTTTTCACATATTCCATGAATCAAAAGATAAAATAGCATAAAATACGACATCATGAGGCCTCGGCCCCCCAAGACATTTTCCTGGATGCGCCACTGTGAGATCTGATATCCTATAAAACCGTTAATGAGGATTTTTGGAATCTCAAATCACTGGTGGTTTTTCGCTTCTAGATAACCTGAGAACCAACAAGCAGTCTTTTGTAAAATGCATAGTTTTTAAAATATAAATTTTGAAAGTTTTGCCGGATTTTTTTTTAAATATTAAATATTTTTTTGACCTTAAAACAAAAAAATATTAAATTTTAATTATTTTGTGATAATGATAGCATGAAACCAATCAAAATAGTAATAAAAAAATCAAGGTCCGTCTTTATTTTTTTATGATAAATACCATATCTCAAAAACTAAACAATATTTTAAAAAATTGACGTCATTATTTTGCCCTAAAAAAGCTGCCTTTAAAAGATTTTTACAGCAAAATAAGCAAGATACAAGGAATTAATTAAAATGCAATTTTTTTAAAAACTATGTATTAGCGAAACCACGGGGTATAACAAAAATCTGACATTTTTGAGAGCTCAAAAAAAGATCACGGCAAGGTGCGATATCTTTAATAATAGAGAATTATTTAAATACAGCCAAGCTATAATTGTGCCAGGCACTATTTTGACACATTCACATTGAAAACTGACAGTTAATCCTTCAAAATTGACATACCAAAGTCGAATTTAAAACTTTTGTCATTTATTTTCAATTAATAAAAGAAATCACCATTTATTCTGGTTCATATAGTAAGCAAAGGACGTGTGTTGAAAGATGACCGCTGATATTACAATGTGAAGGTGTCAAAATTGTGCCTGGCACTATTATAGCTTGGCTTTATTTCAATAATTCTCTAATAACCGAGTTTCCCATTTAATCTCATTGAAAATGGGACACGCTGTACTAATATCGTAAAATGTAAAGTTTTAAAAATATTAATTTTGATCGTTTATGTTATTTGATACCCAAAAAAATTTTCGGAATCTCAAGTTACCGTGTGTTTTTTAGCATCTAGATCACCCGACAATACCACAATTTGGTGCTTGTGTCCGGTAAACGTCTAGCTTTTAAAATTGGAGTTTTTATAGTTTTTTTTTATATGAAGGTTATGGGACTTGATACTCTCGCTATCGATAATCAAACCAAGTATTTTCAATTTTCTGACAGTGCGTAAAATGGTATTTTTGGTGAAGGTACCTATATATAAAGTTTTTCTCTGTATATGTATGCGTGTTGCGTTTTGCTACTGTACATACGAGTGGCTATTCAATTTTAAACATGACATGAAAATTAATACATTTTTGTTGTTTTGTGTGAGAAAAGTAATAAGTAGGTACGTACATATTCATTTTATATTCGGCGCATACATTTATTTACATATTTTCTAGTATTGTACTTTTATTATTTTTTTCTTGTGCTTTAGGTATCTCAAGCGACTTACAAGTTAAGTTTATGGGATTTCTGTAATCCGTCAAACTTCATGAAATTTTGGTATCTTTTAGACTGAACCTTTCTTATCAAAAGTTCTCATAAACACAGGGTGTTCAAAGTGATAATTTCCTAGAAGCATAATGGCTCTTTAGACGAGTTTTCCAAACATAAACGCAATGTTTTTATCACATATATTTACAATTTATTTATTATTTTTAATCTGTACCTTTAAAACTTTATCTACAGGGTGTTTAAGTAAATATCAGTCGAATGTTTTATTTAGAAATAAGCTTTAGTGTGCTGTAGATTAAATCTTGCTCATCAGAAGTTCTCATGGGCGCAACTTAAATTATTTTCCAGTTTTTGAAATACAGAGTGTCGAAGGCGATAATGTTCAAGAAGCATAATAGCTCTTTAGACGGCTTTTCCAAACATATACTCAATGTAACTATTACATATAGAGTATTTATTAGATTTTTAATGATTCTTTTAATGATAAAGCTGGACTTATTAGGTATTTAATACAGGGTGTTTCGGCAAATATCATTTTTTAAATACTAATTAAAAAATTATGTATTAAGCGTCTTACTATTCCCACAGGGATTTTAGCGAAATTGTGCTGCAAAAAAAGTGAAAGGGGACTAATTGTAAATAAAAAGGGACTTTTTTTTAAATCCTCTACCAAAATACCGGATGAAAAATGTTAAATAACGTAATACAATTACTTTTTACTCAATTCTTGTTCAGACAACCCGTCTAAAGAGCTATAATGCTTCTTGGACATTATCACTTTCAACACCCTGTAGTTTAAAAACTGATCAATAATTAAAATTGGGCCCATAAGAAAAGTTCAATCTAAAACACACTAACGCTTGTTTCTCAATAACACTTTCGACTAATATTTACTTAAACGCCCTGTAGATAATGCTTTAAAGGGACAGATTAAAAATAATAAATAAATCGTAAATATATGTAATACTAATATTGCGTATATGTTTGGAAAACCCGTCTAAAGAGTCATTGTGCTTCTTGGACATCATCCCTTTCAACACCCTGTATTTCAAAAACTCGTCACACATTTAAGTTGGGCCCATGAGAATTTTTGATAGGTTTAATCTTCAACATACTAAAGCTTGTTTCTCATAAAAAAATTCGACTAATATTTACTTAAACACCCTGTAGATAAAGTTTTGAAGATACAGATTAAAAATAATAAATAAATCGCTTCTTGGACATTATCACTTTTAACACCCTGTATTTCAAAAACTGGTCATTAGTTTGAGTTGGGCCCATGAGAACTTTTAATAAGAAAGGTTCAGTCTACAACATACCAAAATTTCATGAAGTTTGACGGATTACAGAAATCCTATAAGAGGTGTGCCTGATCCTTTTATTTGATTTTTTCTCTGTAAGTATGACATATTTTAAAGAAATAGATAGCCGAAAAACTTATCAAAGTCAAACTTATTTAGATCAAATCATTGAGTATATTACCCACATAGAGTGTCAACCGACAAGCTTTGCTTTATTGAGGGGCAGATGGCGCTGATATAAATTCGTGTAGTATGCAATATTCAGGGACTACTAGTACGATTTACTTGCATGTGCGAGTTCCGAGATTCTAGTCTATCATATACATGCCATTAGATCACAGTACTTGTCTCTGAATATTGCGTACTAGACGAATTTATTACAGCGCCATCTGCCCCTCAATGTGGCAAAGCTTACCGGTTGCCACTCTATATGGCTCATTATACTCATTGGTCAAATTCAAAGGAGGGAACTTTCAAGCATTTGTCGCGTCTAATATAAGCTAGAGACCCTGTAAGCATGAGATATTTTAAAGAAATGTAAAAATATGTCATACATACACACAGAAAAAAAAATGTCTTCAGTCAATGCAAATTCCTTTGATCCAAGAAAAAATCTGCTTTCCTATGCACGAAGACGATATTTTCTTAACAAAAAAAACTATTCTCTTGAATTGCTGGTTTCCGTTGAAAATAAAGTTGCCTTTATCCAAGAAAATTGACTTGTTTTGAATGGATGCGGCAACCTTCTTGTTTTGTGTTGTCTAGTATTATGGAATAAATCGCCATTTTCGTTTTGAGATGCCGATTATTTTGAGTTAAAAAATTAAAAGTCTTTAGGCAAAGTAAAGCTTTATATATGCTAAAAAGATATTAGTAAGACATTTTATATCTTGCTTCAAAACCACTTTTTCTTCGCTAAAGGCAGTTTGTTTTAAAGCAAAACAATTTACCAAGACAATTATTTTTTCCCAAAACAAGCGGTTTGCTTAGATGAAAAGGAAACATTTTGTTGTTTGGGTCAAGATAACTTTTTCAAGAAAACGACTTTTCTTAACTGAAGAACTGAAGGGTCTCTAGTAAAAGCCGGTAAATTCTGACCAGAAACTAGTATAATTATTATACTCGTTTCTCTTCTGACCTAACCCAATACGGGTAGAGTAAAAAGTCTAATAAACTTTAAATTAGCAAAAAGTTTTATTTAATAAGAAAACAAAGTACCTATACCTACGGGCTTTAGCAAACTAAAAAACAAACAAACAAAGAAATAAATTAATTTAAACTCATTTGGATGCCTTTTTTGCGCCGCCATGCCGCCCGCGTAGCCCTGTCAAATTAACTTTCTCGTAGTTCCAATAATTAGTTTAAGAGTAAATGCAATTGCCTTGGTTGCCAGTGGCGTGCTTACAAGGCGGAAAAGCGTTGCCTAACTATTCTATTAATAGGGTGTTTGACAGTAGTAAAAAATAAATATATATTTGCTTTTAGATATCTCTTTAGGTCTTGGTAATGCTAAAAACAAACTTTTTTGTTTAATTTTTTCTCAAATTCATAGTTCTTTTAATTAAATAAATTCATTGAATTAAAACAATTAGCCACGTGATTCAAAACTGGCGGTCTACCAATCAGCTGCGAGTAACGTCACAAAACAGTAAACGCCTCGAACGAACCTATTTTCTGTATTATTTTCTTATGAATGGTAAAGTTTGCTTTGGTTAAAAGTGCGAATTATCGTCCTAAATTAGATTTTATTTTGTGTTTTGCTGATAAAAAATATTTTCAATGGAAAACGGATTCTCCAAAGCCGATAGCTCCAACTTGCCAATGCTGCATTCCTTTATGGTGGCAGGCTTCTTTGCCAACAACAGTGATTTTTGTTCTGCGGAATTTAGAACCGTTAAAATGTTGATGTAAGTATTCGATAAGTTGTTTTGTAAATAACTTAAAGTTCTTTTATGAGATTCTTCGCCTACTTTTACTCATTTAGATTTTGAGGTTAGGTTATATGTTTTGCTTTTTTGTTTAGTATGCCACTTACAATAGATTCAATTAAATACCCAATCATTATTATTTTAAGCATTAAAAAACAATCAAAAATTGCAAGACAGGGAGGCAAAAAGTATACAACGACCAGCAATGCTTAAATAACCAGCATTTTTTTCATTAATTTTTATTCTAAAAATTGCATAAGACATTTTTCAATAAGAGCTATCTTTTGTGTAAGCTTATTTTATTTTAATATTTGAGGAATTTTTTTTCGCAAATTTTTAACTTTTAGTCTAGTAGTGTGCAGTAACCGTGTAAGTGGCAAAACAATGCCAAGTTTTGCCCACCCTGCCCTGCATTAATTCCTACTGCACGCCACTGTTGTCTGCCCGTGTTTTTTTTTAACTTTTTTGCACCCTAAAGGTAAAAACAACTAATTAAAGTTTGGATTACTGATGTCCGGCGCTTGGAAATGTTTTGCTCTCTCTTCGTTTGTAAGTCGGAAACGAGTTTTTTTTGTAGCGTAGTGGAGAAAATTTGAGAAAGCTGATGATGACACTTTTTACGTCGTGTTTTGTAATTTGATCTTGATTTAATCAAATACATTTTCGAAAAAAAATATTCGTGGCTTATAGTCTTCCTCAGTAACACAAATTATATTCTAGAAAAAGATCAGCTAGGTTAGTGTTATTTGTTTTAAAAATGTGTAAATAAATATATATATATATATATATATATATATATATATTTATCGATTTATCGATTTATCGATTTCACAACGTTCTACGTCTTCCGATACCCAATCTCCACTCGTTTCTGTTTGCCCATAATTCATCAACTATGCCTCTTATTCTTATTTCACTGTCTATTCCTTCTCTTCAGCTTCTCCTTGGCCGTCCTCGTTTTCTTCGGCCAGTTGGTTTCCATTGTAGTATTTGTTTAGGTATTCTTTCATCAATCATTCTTTGTACATGTACGTACCACACCAGTTGTTTTATTCTTATATCATCCACTAAAGTACGTTCACCCACTGTCATAATTTCTCTTATTCTTTGATTTGTAACTCTTTCTCTTTTCGATTTCCCTGCTGCTCTTCTCCAATAGTCCATCTCCGTAGCGGAAAGCATTTTTTCTGTTCTATCCTTGATTGGCCGTACTTCTGAGCCGTATGTATACTTTTTACAATGGTGTTATATATAAGCTTTTTGTTATATTTTGATTTACTTTGGTCCCAAATTATTCCATTTAATAAAGTTATTGCTTTTCTTCCTTGTACGTTTCGATCTTTTATAGCTTTGTCTAGTGTTCCGTCAGCTGTAATTTTTAGACCTAAGTATTTATACTCATCACAGGACTGAATTCGCTGCCCGGTATTTAAAATTAGATCCTGTTTCATTCCACCGATACACATATACTCTGTCTTATTGAGATTAACCTCTAGTCCCCACTTATTGTATTCTTCTATTAGTTTTCGTGTCATATATTCGAAGTCGTCATAATCCTGAGCCACTACTATCTGATCATCGGCGAAACAAAAAATATACATAATAAATAAATAAATAATAAAAGTGTACTAATTCCAAAGTAAAAAAAAAACTATAAATATGAAAATATAAACGAACAGAACGCAAAAAACAGCTCAATTCGAGAGCTACGCGATAGATGGTGCTCCTTAAATGTCATGAATTGTTTTACCTTGTACAGTCGGGGACTTATTAAATTGCCGTTTTATTTTTTTCAAAATTAATTAATCAATTAAAGAAATCAAAAAAAAATATTTTTTAAATATATATATATGTATACAGACAGTTGAACCCAACCCAACAGTTTTGGTTCAAACTTCTTTGCCGAATTTCAAATAGGATTTTTTTTTATTTTCACGGACGGCAATTTAAAAAGTCCCCGACTGTACATGCGCGTTCTAAGGTGTTTATACTTTTACACAGGTTGCCTACAGAATTTGACCTGTCATGTGAATTAAACTGGACGACTGTAGCTGCGTCATCGGATTTCCATTAAACAAGTGGTATGAGGCAACCCCTTGACGATTACAGTTGGCCAGTCAGTTTCAATGACCTTTTAAATTCTGTAGGTATGTGTAAGAGTATAAAGTACGCTTCTTCCCATCTATTTTCAAGATTAAAGTCCGCTCTTTTGTTTTTGTTGTCCAATTTTAAAGAAAATCCTAACCTATTATGTGTTCTGTCAAATTATAAAAACAAACAAATTTTGGCAGAAAAATAAAATTACAAAAAAAGCAGATAAATACAACTAAAATACTAGAAACCACTTTATGGGTTCCAGAACAAGATCGAGAAATAGAAGAAAGAAAAGTTCAGGCGGCAGAGAACGAAGTAAAAGCGAGAAATCTGAAATTTTAAATGATAAAGACACTGACAATAACAACATTGAAAAATTTAATGAAAACTCTGATATAAAAATATATATGGAAATAATTGAGGCCAAACAAGAGGTAATTACATCAAAAGATAAGTTAATAGAAGAGCTTATGATCAGAATAACACTTTTAGAAGAGAAAATTGTAATGATAAAAGAAAATGTTAAACTAAATAACGAGGTAAAAAAGTTATTAGATAATCATACAAATCAGTCATCCAATATAATAAAAAATCTGGAAAACAAACAACAGGCAAATGTATCACCTATTACTCAAAGCTGGTCAGATATTGTTGTTAAAGGATTGGGACAGAAAGAAAATGATAATTCAACATTAAAAAAGGTAACTGCAATAACTATAAAACCAAATGAATCTCAAGATTTTAAGAAAACTAAAACAGAACTAGGAAGATTCATAAATCATTTATCTTTAAATGTAGAGATAAGAAAAATTATTAATGAAAAAGATGGTGCTGTAAAAATTTTTTGTGAAAGTAAAGATCAGGCGGATAAAATTAAAGAAGAAGTACATAAAAAAATGGGAGAGAAATATACAACTAAAGAAGACGAGAAACGAAATCCGAGAATAAAAATAATTGGGATTGAAGATAAAATGGAAAATGAAGAACTCAAAACCATAATTTTGGAACAAAATTCATATATCAATACGAAAAATTTAGAAGTTAAAGTATTCAAAAAAATGAAAACAAAATACATGGCAATAATAGAAATTGATGGCGAAAATTTCACAAAAATAATGGAAAAAGGTATGCTGTTTATTAATTTTTCAATTTGTCCAATTTTTGAAGATTTTAATTTACTTAGATGTTTTAAATGCTGCGGATTCAATCATTCAGCAAAAATTTGCACTAAAAACCAAAGTTGTATGAAATGTGGATTAAACGGACATTCTTCAGATTCTTGCACGTCAACAGAAAATATAGAATGCCCAAACTGTTCTGAAGTAAACAAAAAATTTAAACTTGGATTTTTTATTAATCACGGACCTTTTGAACAAAATTGTCAAGTGTACAAAAATCATATAGAAAAAAATAAGCTCAAAATTGATTATATATCTAAAAAACCCTCAATATAGCAAACACAGATAAAAAAATATCAAACAAACAAAATTTACCAAATAAATGTAGACGGCTTTTTAAAATCAAAGGACGAAATTATTGATTTTATTGAATCCAAAAAACCACTAATATTATGCGCAACTGAAACACATATTACAAAAGACATTTTGGAAAGCGAACTATTAATTAACAATTATACATTATTCAACTGTTTATCAAACTCAAGACATACTGGAGGAGTAATGATTTTTGTTTCGAATTCAATATCAATAACCAACAAAGATGAAGTAGCAGAAAACTATGAACACTGGTTTTTAAGAATAGAATTTAAAATCAAAAAACAAAATTTCAAGTTAAATATATTTTACAGATCTCCATCAGGAAACATTAACAGATTTTTAGACTTTTTTAAATTAATATGCGAAGAAAATTTGGAATATAATGGTATTAACATAAATATGGGAGATTTTAATATAAACTTTGATAATCAAGATTTTTATGTTGAAAAATTTAAACAACTGGTTAATTTATATGGGCTAAGACAAACAATAAAGGAACCGACACGAGTAACCAATAACACAGAATCAAAAATAGATCTAGTACTAACAAATGATTTTTCTTTAATATCTGGTGTGGAAAAAATACCAAAAATAAGTGACCATTATTGGACTTATATTGAAATTCAGATAAATGAACAACATAAAACAAAAGCCAGCACTTTAACTTATTTAGACTACAACAAACTATGTATAAAATTAATTGAATGTCATTGGGATTACACACTGAATGATGCTGATTCACTTTTTGGACAACTATACTATAACATCGAACACACCTTGATAATAGTTCAAGAAAGTAAAATATTACCTTACAGAAAAACAGAAACACCATGGTTTAATAAGAAAATTTATGATGCAAAAACTGACAGAGATCATTTTTATAAAAAATTTACTACAAACAGAACTGAAAAAGATTGGATAGAATATAAAGGTAAACGAAATAAATGTGTAAATGTATTAAGACAAGAGAAAAAACTCTATTTTGAAAAGGAAATTGATAAAAATAAAGGAAACAACAAGAAAATGTGGAAAACATTGAAAAATTTAATCAACAACAAACCAAAAAGTGACATAACTGAAATCATATTTGAAGACAAAATTGAAACTGATCCAAACACCATATCAGAACGACTAAACAAATATTATATAACAAGCATAGAAGACATTATTAATTCTATACCAAATACAAGCACAGAGTCTCTTTTAGATGAAATAAACATAGAAAATACAATACATAAATTTGAAGAAGTAACATTAAATCAACTGAAAAACAAAGTTGAAAATTTAAACTCAAATAATAATAAAAATGAAGTATTAAACAAAAATCTAATGAAAGAAACATTTTCGGTCATAGGATATCCACTTTTAAATCTAATAAACACGTGCCTAAAAAACGGAGAAATTCCAGAAATACTCAAATGCTCATATATTACACCTGTACCAAAAGTTAAAAATAGTAAAAGATATGATGAATTAAGACCAATAAATGTTTTATGGGATATTGAAAAGTTATTGGAAGAAGTGGTATATGAACAGTTTTTAAATTTTATAGAAAGCAACAAAATTTTAGTAAAACAACAAACAGGATTTAGGCGAAAACATTCTACAGAAATTGCAGTACAATATGTTATAGAAACATGGAAAAGAAGTTTTGAGAAAAATGAAATTATAGTTGGGGTATTTTTAGATTTTAAAAGAGCATTTGAAACTATTGACAGGGAGAGGCTATTAAAAAAACTTTATAAATTTGGTCTAAGGGGAAAAGTATTAGAATGGTTTAAAAATTATTTATGCAACAGGACACAGTGAACCAAAATTTTGAATTCACTATCATCGGAAAAATCAAACAATATAGGGGTACCACAGGGAAGTAAATTGGGACCATTACTTTTTATTTTATATATAAATGATCTACCAACAGTTTTAAAAAATTGTATGATACAGATGTTTGCAGATGATACATTACTTTATTTAAAAGGGACTTCATTAGAAAATCTAACTATTGAAATAAATTCAGAATTAAAAAATGTAGTACATTGGCTAAACGCAAACAAATTAAAATTGAATGTAAACAAAACAAAATGTATGATTTTAAATTCAAAAAGCAATTTAACAAATTTTGCAATCACAATAAATAATGAGAAATTAGAAATTACAAATTCATTCAAATATCTTGGTATAATTATAGATTCAAAATTAAAGTTTGATAAATACTACGAATATATTATATCAAGAATTTCTTCAAAAATTGGGTATTTAGGAAGGATTAGTTATTATTTATCATTTTTTTCTAAAAAATGTGTTTACAATACAACAATATTACCACATGTTTCCTACTGCTCAACTATATTATACACAGCGAATGAAAATATTTTAGATAAACTTCAAATATTACAGAATAGAGCAATGAGAATAATTCTTAAAGCAGATAAATACACAAAAATTACACTAATGTTAAAAAAATTAAATTGGCTTAATATAAAAAATTTCATTTTCTATAATGTTTGTATATTTATTTACAAAATTCAAAACAATCTACTACCAGAACAACTTAAAGATTTTGTCCTCCTAAATTCAAATTTCCATTCACATTATACAAGATACAAAGACGATTTTCATTTAAATAATTCCCAAAAATTAATTGTCCAAAAATCAATTTTTTGTAAAGGTTTGTCAGAATTCAATAAATTAAAAAACTCAATAAAAAATGAAAAGAAATTTACCACATTTAAAAAAAGTTTTAAAAAATATTTATTTTCAATGCAGTTTGTTTAATTATAGTATTATTCATTTGGATGCAGGTAGAATAAATTATTGTGTTACAGTTGAAAATATTACTTAGTCTATTAATATTTATATAGCTAACAATTAGATTTTAATGTAATTAACTTTACTATTGTTAAAATTGTAGCATATTCTTGCTAAATAAAGTTTTAAAGTTAAGTTAAAGTTAAAAAATTTGAAACGTCTAATCTGTAAAATTTGAAGTATTTCCTAATTTACGAACCTGTTAATCATCGTTTAAAAATTTGAACTGGTAAAGCTTTTTTGTATTTGACCATAGGTGACTCGAAAGTACTGATCTTTGTCCACCACGTATTTTTCAAACCGAACCAGAAAAACGAAATTTGTTATGTCCTTAATTTTACACGGGTTTTATTTCTGGTCATATATTTTTTTCCTATGACCACAAATGATGGTTTGTTAAATTTCACCCGTGTGCAGAAAGTTTTTCGCACATGTGTGTAAAAGTACTTTTCCGCACATGTATGGAAAAGTATACGATGACCTTAACTGTCACCATACTTTTTCGCAAATGTGTTTCAAAGTACTTTTGTGGAAAAGCAGTTTCATTTGATTTGTAGGCAAGAGACCAATTTTTACAAAAATTAGTATAGTTTAACAGCATTCGTAGAAAAATAGAGTACACAACTCAATAGAAAGTAACTTTCTTCTCTTGTTAAGTAATAAACTATTTAAATTATGTGTCATTTAAAATTAATAGCATTTTTCGTCTCCTCTGTCTTGATTTACGTTAATTAAATGAAAACGCATTCTTTCACTTATCTCCTATATGTATCTCTCGATAGGTTTCACTACGTTTCGGTTTATTTTTGTCCCAAAATGCATTTAGAAGCTTTTTTCAGTTTGAAACGAGCCGAATCGACCATAAATTGGAGACGACACGACGGCACACTGTTACACAGTCGTCGAAAGGCCGGAAATCCAAACATATGTCTCCCAAATGTGTGAATAAGGCTAGACGCTTTTTATATTCCTATTTTAACAGCAACTCTGGATGTTCCTAATGCATTGATATCAAAACAAAGACAGACAGCACAATTTAAAAACGCCAATCAATTGAACACAATTAGTGCAGTTCAGTGCCCCGCCTACAAAATGTGGCAATTAAAATTAATGAGTCTTTTTACAGAAAAAAAAAAGATTTAAAAATAATAGTGTGATTTTTATCAAGCAATAGGGACTTTTTGGACAAGTAACCACCTCTAATAACGATTTCTCTGGTTATTTCTTTCTAATTTGAGTTGCACTGGTTAATAAAGATGGAAGAAAAGAGAAAAGGTGTTAATTTTTACCCAACTGGGGTAAGGTATATGTTTGTGTCACAATAGAGGCTAAACGGCCGAAACAATTTTGACAAAAAGGGTGTTGTTGAATTGCTACTGATCCCGAAGGTGCTATAGCCAAATTTTTTTAAACAGGCGGTCTTCAGACGCCATTTTGTCACATAAAGTAGGCTTTAAGGCATACAAATTATCTAAATTTCAGGCGATTTTATTGAAATTCCTTTGATTACCAATTGCAAATGCAAATGTCCTCTAATTTGCTGTAGTTACTTTGTAGTCCTCCCTGCTCTCACCCATCTCCCCTTCTGTCATTTCCCTTACCCTATTCAAAAACCATATTCGCATAATTTTATCAAGATACATAAAAGCGATAAAAAACTATACAAAGGGTCAAAATCTAAAATTAAAATTGGAAATCGACTTTCAAAAGAATTCATGTTAACAGAAGGCTTAAGACAGGGATGTTGTATCTCTCCAAATCTTTTTAAAATATATATCGCAGTAGCTCTAAAAAACTGGAAACGTAAAGTGCACGGCATGGGAATACAAGTTAACAGTTTGCTGACGACCAAGTAAATGTAGCTAATGATAAAGAAGACATGGAGTATATGATGAGAAAGTTAATGGAAGAATACCAAAAGTGGGGATTAACAGTGAACGTGGACAAGACACAGTACGTATGTATTGGAAACGAATCCAGTCAGTTAGAACTAGTCAATGCGTATGTATACTTGGGTGTCACATTTGATAAGACAGGAACAGACTGTAAAGATTTGGACAAAAGAATAGTAAAAGGTTATTGGATGTCTTAACAGTATTTTATGGAGCAGAGAGATAAAAAATAATGTAAAATTTAACATATATGAAACAATGGTGAAAAGCATGCTGTTGTATGGAATAGAGACTTGTCGGGTAACAGAAAAATACAAAATAAAAATGGAAAGTGTCGAAATGGATACAATAAGAAAATCAATGAGAATATCTAGAACATAAGAAATGAGATCATAAAGGAAAGAATGGAAATCGAGGGAAGCATAGCGGATGACATCCCTAAAAGGCAACTGATATGATTCGGCCATGTACAACGGATGAACGACGAAATATTACCAAAGTAGGTCCTAGAATGGCAAACAACAGGGCGCAGAAAAAGAGGGCGTCCTAAACTAGAATGGCAACAGTCAATCCAAAGATTAATGAGTCATAAAAATCTGACCGAAGATGATTGTCAGTATCGAAGAAGGTGGAGAATAGGCGTCGGACAACGTAGAACAACATTCTAAACCGACATAATAATAATCAAGTTGTGGGACATCATTTCCCTTAAATCTATAAATTTTTATTTCTAACACAGAACGATTTATTACCAATAATTCAAAAACTCTCTAATAATGTTCGTCACGGTCCTCTATAACCCTATCCATCGGGTCATACTAAAACTCTAAGCTGCCACGTGGAAAGAATTTTCTTTGCGGAAAAATTTTATCAATTTCAAGGCAATATTTGAATTCAAAAACTTGACAAACCTTTATTGATACTGTACCGTCGGGACATTTTTAAATTTCAAATTTTTTTTTGCTTTCCACTAATTAATTGGCGCTTTTAAGTGGTTTCATGCCTAAAATGATTTGTGTTCTTCGTAATAAAATTTAAAACGCTTAGACAAGCTTTCAATAAATATCTTTTTTGTTGTCTGTATCAGACAAAATTAGAAAAATCTAACAAGTTTCGTGGCTCATCGGGTAAAAAGGAGTTTTTGTTTCTTTCATATTTTTCCGTGGGTAGCTTGAAAGCTTAACCTCACGGGGGTCCAAGATCCAATGGACACCTAATAAGTGTTGACAGTTAACGGTTTCGTCCCTATAGGACTCCTCAGAACACTGCCTGATCAATGTGACACTCTTGTGAAGTTAATTAGACGGTTTTCTCTCTAATCCTATGTAAATAGTAAGAAAACTCTCGTAAGAAGCGCCATCTACCGAGATACGAGAGAAACCAGATCAATAGCAGGCGAAAATAAACTGCTATACATATCGATCAATGCAAAGATCGATTACAAATAGCGAACCCGTTTATAGCAAACTTCTGGTTAATACGAACCTTTTTTCTTTATACGAAAAGTCGTCCATAAATACTCATGTATTCTCTTACTGGTTATAACGATCCCGCTTATAGCGAACTTCCGGATATAGCGAACCTAATTTTAATAATCTAGAATATGTATTTTTATTTTAAAACGAACTTTATATAAGCAGACAATGGGCGTTTTCACACTAGACGATACGGCAACGACACGAATGGTTGCAAAGACATGCACAGCACAAGACCCAGAATATGATCACGAGTATGAATTCGATAATGATATGCTTGATTTAGTAGAAGAACAAGCTAAGAGAAAAATGTGTGACTTCGATTTTAACGATTATGTGACTATTGATAAAGACATTGTAGCAAGAGAAACGTTGACTGATGAGCAAATTATAATCTCTCCGTAACCTCAAACATGGTTTTAAGTGATAATGACGAAGATAATGATGATCCTGTTCAAGATAATTCTGTTGAAGTCACTAAGGTTTATGTTTCAACCATTGGTGAAATAGAAAACAAAATTTCGGAAACTTTTTGGAATCACGCCAAGTTCCTGATAAAATATGGGCATCATTTTGTAAACTTGAAAGCTATAAACAGGGAATATTTTTCAAGTAGAAATGTACAAACAAAAATTATGGATTTCATAATAATAAAAAAAAAGATTTAGGCTTCTTTTATGTATGTACTTTACATATTTATATGTATAACAATAATAATAAACGTCTTTATTCGTATATATTCTGCCTTTTTCTAAAAATATAAAAACTTATAGTATTTTTTGTAATATTTTCAGTTTTCTTAATCTTGGATACTATTAAAAAAGAAACACAAAAAATTAAACAAAATTTATTTATTACTGTTTATAACGAACCTCGGATATAACGAACCGTATTTAGTTCATTTTTGAGGTTGGTTATATCCGGACTTCACTGTAAAAAGAAACAAACTAATCCGTGACCTACGACTGCTCTTCTGCCTTTCAGGCCAGATCAACGCTTAATGCGTTTTTCAGCGCCATCAGCGTCAATCAGCGGAATTCTTGATTGACGCTCACGTGTCTTAATGGCGGGTAAAAACGCAGTAAGCGGTGTTCTGGCCTGAAAGGCAGAAGAGCTGTCGTAGGTCACGGATTAGTTTGTATCTTTTTATTGGTAATTGATCTTTTCATTGATCGATATGTATAGCAGTTCATTTTCGCCTGCTCTTGTTCTGGTTTCTCTCGTATCTCGGTAGATGGTGCTTCTTACGAGAGCTTTCTTCCTATTTACAAAGGATTAGAGACAAAACCGTCTAATTAACTTCTCAAGAGTGTCACATTGACCAAGCAGTGTTCTGAGGAGTCCCATAAGGACGCAACAGTTAACTGTCAACACTTATTAGGTGTCCATTAGATCTTGGACCCCCGTGCTATCCACGGAAAAATATGAGAGATACTAAAAACCCCTTTTTACCGGATTAGGCACAAAACTTGTTTGATTTTTAAATTCAACGGTACTAAGTTTTACGTTTGTTAGACAAAATTAGGTCTTGTTCCAACAAAAAAATCGGAATCACCCTATACAAAGAACGACAACTCAGGTGAACTGGATCTGGCATAATCTACTTGCGGCAACTACTCGGAGAAGCAGTAAAGTTTTGGAAACTTGGACCCGATAGATTTCCTTTGTATTGCGTTTCAAATACAGATCGGATTTGGTTATATACCATTAGGATATTGATCCTGTTTACTTTACTGCGAAGTTATTGATAGGCATTACAGGATTATTGTTGCCTTGGGCAAAAGACGTAAACATAATCCCAAAGTGCAACTTTGTAATTTGTAACCAACCAAAACTTACTTACATTTACCCTTACAAGAATAACGTTGATGACATTCACACCTTTTTTACATATTTATGATTTTCAGAAAGAAAGTAATCAAATAAGTTTCGTGACTAATCTGGTAAAAAGGAGTTTTTGTTTCTCTCAAATTTTTTTGTTAATAAACTGACTGACTGGATTAGTTTTAAACAAAGTCTGTCAGAAAAAATAAACCTATCAGTACCATTGCAAACGCCAGAACAAATCGATAAAGAAGTTTAATGTTTTGTTACAAATATTCAACAAGCAGCTTGGGAAAACAGTCCAAAACCAAAGAGAATTTTTAAGGGAAAAAACTATCCAAAGGAAATTAGAGACCTTATATTGGAAAAAAGGAAACTAAGAAGAAAGTGGCAGCAAAGCCGTGATCCTCGGGACAAAACAAATCTCAACAACATGACGCAGCGCATTAGGCGAGAAATTCTAGTAATAAAAAATGAATCTATTAACCATTTTCTTAATGAATTTACAGATGATAAAAATACCGACTATTCCCTTTGGAAAGCAACCAAAGATTTTAAAAGACCAATTATCCAAATTCCACCTATACGAAAATCTAACAACCAGTGGGCAAGGAGTAATAAAGAAAAAGCAGATATTTTTGCAAGTCATTTAGAAAAAACATTTCAGCCCCACGAAACACCGGATGAAAACTTTCAATTAAATGAACCCCATCAAATCGAAGACCATATTAAGCTTACATCACCAAAAGAAATATTAACAGAAATCAAAAATATTAATTCGAAAAATTATTATTATTTATTCACTTGCGATATCCCAAAGCCAGAAAATTGTCACTTAGCAACATTTGCAGATGATACTGGTTTATTGACGGTAGAAAAATCTATTGAAAAATGCATAGAAAAACTTCAGGATGCAGTCACCGAAGTTCACAGTTGGACCACAAAGTGGCAAATAAAATTAAATGAAACCAAATCAATTCATGTTGATTTTACAAACAAAAATATAAATCACATACAAATAACAATTAACAACATTCCCGTACCATATTCAATAAGAAAGCACATGTTAAGAAAAAAAAAGAACTTGAGATAAGGTATAGAAAATGAACTGGCTGATTGGAAGGAAGTCCAATTTAACAATTCATAATAAGTTACTGCTTTATAGACAAATACTGAAACCAGAATGGACATATGGTATTCAACTATGGGGTTGTGCTAAAAAGAGTAACATTCTAGTTTTACAGAGATTTCAAAATAAAGTATTAAGAAACATTGTGAATGCACCTTGGTACGTTCGAAATAGTGACCTTCATCGAGATCTAAAAATCGAAACTGTAGCAGAGACTATGAAAAAGTACGTAAAAAGCCATGAAGATAGACTTCATCGGCATGTGAATGTGGAAGCAATTCAGCTTCTAGACAATACTATGCTAGTTCGAAGACTAAAAGGAGTGAAGCTGTTTGAGCTAGTAAACTAAGTGAATTATATAAAACAAAATAATGCTACAAACACAACACAAATGTGAGTTACAGACTAAACAAAGCGGGGAGAACTGTTGAGTGAACCCTAAGTTTAAATCTGACTTTTCTAGTAAATTAAGTTAAAACAAAATTGCTAATTAGTCTTACTGACTAGATTGTAATACAATAAACACAGTGTGTTTGACAAATTTAAAAAAAAAAAACTTGTGGGTAGCTTGAAAGCGTAACCTCACGGGGGTCGAAGATCTAATGGACACCTAATAAGTGTTGAAAGTTAACTGTTTCGTCCTTATGGGACTACTCAGAACACTGCTTGGTCAATGTGACATTCTTGCGAAGTTAATTAGACCGTTTTGTCTCTAATCCTATGTAAATAGTACACTGACAACTTCAATAACATGTGAGTATCAGTGATTTTGATGGGTTTGTGGTGTTCCTTTAAAATATTTCATACATGCAGGGACTCTATCCTGGGACGAAATACGTTATGGTATAATTACATGTTCAAAGAATCGAAAAGTGAAGCACTCATAGCTGGCTTTGGAAACAATGGCAAATTTAAATTCGCGAATGCGAATTTTCAAGTGCGCATGCGTGTGTTTTGTCATCTGGATACACAACTGCTATGTGGCTGGAGGCCATCTTGGAATTTGGCGGTGTTTTGCGTTGTCGTGTAAAATTATTTTTTTTCTGTGAAAAATGGGAAATAATTAACGTAAAACATGTGCGGTTTGTGGAAAAATGTCCGGAAGAAGTAAGGAAGTGCCACTCCATGTAATTACATATTTATATTTTACAAACTACACTTACTTATTTTTTGTATAGTTTGCTCTAATGGGATAACAACGTTGAGCACAGATCTTAAACTCCATATCATAATTTTTGAGATAACTCTTTGACAGTTACCAGATGTTTACCATAACAAATAGCATAGGCCAACGAAAAAAAGTTGTAAAAAGTTTTCTCAAAAATAATGATATGAGCTTTTTTGTAAATGATATTTTTGACGTGTTAAATCAAGTCGACATGACAACCTCGCAAAAGTGTTCGTACTTTAATTAAATGGATCATAAGAAGCTTTTTATGCCTAGTTCACTTCTGGAAAATACCCTTGGAACTTTTAAGTTTAGGTTCTTTCTACGTACGAAAATGACAAGCAGACAAGCTACCGTTCATACTTAAATTGAGAACTTTTCAAATTAGGAGGCTTATAAGTTTCGTAAATAAATAAAAGGGCTCCGGTATAATTTAAATGAAGTTTGAACTTTTCGAACTTACGTAGTTATTTTCCGACAGTGTTTCCCTTACATTAAACTTTGGCATGCGGCGCGGCGGCCTTCCTAACTTTCGTTTGATGGTTTTAAAAGATAAAAAGAAAAGATCTGAAAAAGAGATAACAAATTCTAAGTCTGTCTGTATCAATCTTTAACAGTGGGAGCGGATTCTGATTTTCCGGACCCGATATGTCCCAGGCAAATACGTTAGATGCTTGAAGCCAGGACCCCTATTTACTAAAGGGTCTACAGTGCTAAGTGCTACAATCCTAGGTTTAAAAGTCTACATTTTGGTTGAAGGTTTAACTTATTTTTCCCGCGAATGCAATAGTTTTTAATATTTATATAAATTGTTCATAAATACCTTGCGATATAGATCATCCTTTTTCGTTGTAACAAAGACATTATTTCCTTAGAAAAGTTATAAATAAATAAAAAGAATAAAATATTTTGGTTTAAAAATGGTAGCCATATTTAAACCTCCAAACGTCACTAGGAAATGTCGAATAAAAACGGTGTAAGTCAGTGTCAGCTGTCCGCTATATTTTACATGTTAATTTTTTAGACAAGTTAGCGACGATTAAACCGATGGTCGATTGTTTTGGTGAATGTGTAATTGAAAAGGGATTCTAATATATTTTGTGCTTTTTACAGTATTTAAATATTGATACGTATTTAATACGGTAATGCATCTACAGATATAGTTTTAAGTTATTTATGTATTATTTAGCTTTGAATATTTTTTTATATAAGTTTTTTGGTCAATCATGGATTATTTCTATTGTTTTTCGAACTTTAAACCACCCCTCAGGGGTGGTACTAAAATTTGAGACTATTTTTACCAGAAATCCTACGACTGCACGCAATAAAATTACATTTCGTTACAAAATTTTTATGTAGTTTTTCTTTATTTCCAAAGTTAATTTGAATTTATATGAGATAAAACTCACTGAGAAATGCTTACTATCATATTGCACATTAGGGTGAACCAAATCTTTGCAGTTATTTGACCTGTGAGTATTAAAAAAATACACTTAAACCGGTCGGTATCTAGGGTTACCAGATGAAAACGTCTCTAACCAGGACCAGCCGTCAAGAAAATCCGGACAAAATCCGGACGTAAAAAAACACACAAAAAATCTACTTTTTTTTATTGAAACAATAACTAATAACTAACATAATATACCTACTATTTTATAGGTACTTTTCACTGCTTTGTATTTTATTCAACAGCGTTGAATTTTTAGGCAGAAGTACAAAATCGTAAAATTCTGAGCAGCTCATATTTCTTAAATTGTATGAAGTCATGAGTATTCCTTTTGCAGAAGATAAAAGCAGCCTATTCCTTTCTTTGGTCCACTGGGTAGAAATACTGCATTAAAATATTTTGCCCATTTTTCGTGGGTAGGCAGATTGTGGTCATCAGAAGTAAAATTGTCTGATATGTACTTTTTTAGATTGCAAACTTCATCAAAAAAATTGTGTGTGCTTAAGACCACACGGCAGAAGTGTAAACTTCAACAAGGCGAAATTAATAATACTACTTTAGGCGGGGTCTTCACATAACGTTTTACCTTACGTCTTGCCTGTTAGTCAAAAGGGTCAAGTATGATAGTTGAAAGACTAGCGTAGACACTTGATAGTTTTAACGTCCGTTTTTAGATCAGTTTTTGATAGAAAACGATGGTTTTATTGGAAAACAATGATTGATCCGGTCAGTTCTCTACGCGGTCTTCCGTCTTACATCAGTTCAAGTAAAACGTCCGTTTTTCCGTCTACACACAAAGTTTTACTTGATGCGTTTTGACTGAACAGGCAAGACGTAAGGTAAAACGTTATGTGAAGACCCCGCTTAAAGATGAATTCACACTACTTATCGACGATTATTGTTTAATTACATTTTTTGAAACTAGTTTATTTTGCATTATTTGATGTTTATAAAGGCGGTTACTTTATTATCCGGACGTTTATGAAAAATCCGCCCGGACCCACCCGGACGTAGTAAAAATCCGGACATGTCCGGATTAATCCGGACGTCTGGTAACCCTATCGATATCAAGTCTATAGACTTGATACTTAAACCCGGTCTACAATGCTAAGTCTTAAGGTCTTAGTAAATACTGGTGTGAAAGTTTAAAAATTATGAGAATCTTCTGAATTCAAAATTACTACTCTTTTTTATCGGTGTTTCTTCAGACCCTATGGCGATCGGTTTATCTAAAAGTCGTGCGTTTTACATCATCTCTGGTCTGTGTGCGAAAATTTCCAATAGGAAAACGGCTATCCAGGGGCCACTTGGCACGTAGTCGATTGTTTTTCGTTGACGAGTCGTAATTTTTTTCCATGACTTTTCAAAAGTTGTTGAAACATGGTGGGTATTTTTCGAGCCCGTTTATTGGCCAAAAGGGACTTCAAACACTCTATTGTGGGACACATTGTAAAGGGTATAAACAAGTTTACTGTTACATGGAGTTATTCAAGTTATACAAAGCTGGCAAGCTCTGAAACTTTTTGCTTTACAGCGTATGATGCTGGATAATAGGAGGCTAAATGGGTTGCCATAATCTAGCACCCTTAAAACTAGACTAAAATAAATGGATATGTGATGAAGTGAACTCCTTGGAATATCAGTCTTGAAAGCAGTTTTTGTAAATATCTTAGAAACACAAGCTCTTACGAAGAAAAATTATTGAGAAAAACGTCCTCTTCTCTGTTCCGCATATTGACGCAAACTCCCCATATTTTTTATTTTTAAATTATCAAAAAATTAGCATTAATGGATTTTGGCCAAAAGCTAATCAGCTCTTTACAGTATTTAACACTAATTTACCTGAAAATTTCATAAAAATCGGTTCCGCGGTTTAGGAGCTATCATGTTACGGACAGACATACACACACACACTTGCTCTTAGTCCGGAGACGGATCAACGGGTTTGGATTAAAGCAATAAACATAACCCTACTTTTTTGGTTGGTGTGTTTTTTCTTTTGTCGTTTCTGTGTAGCGCAATAAAATAAATGGAAAACCTAGTAGAAAGCCCAAGATAATGGCGCTGGGAGAGTTTTTATCGCTTAGGTTAAGTTCTGAAAACGAACAAAAATATTCACAGAATTTCTTGTTGTTTAGTAAAAAAATGGAGGTATTTGCTCCGAACAAACGTTTTGACAATTGTTAAAATTCGTTGTTTCCTCCCATAGAGATCTGCTCTAGCAAGGAGTAATTTCTAAGCGATCTCGAGCAGTGTTGATCGAAAACTATAATAAATACATTTTGCAAGATCCTATAAGCCTTTTTCCTCGAGGTTACTAGTCACTCATTTAAGTTACTTGAAATGACGTCACGGTTAGTCGGAGTAACCGCTGTATGACGTCAGACGGTCAGCTGTGGATGACTGCCAATTGCCAATTGTTTGTTTTTGTTTCTACCAGCAAATTTCGAAATCTAGAATATAATTAATTGCTGGAATTTATTTTTTTTAGAACTATCGCTTTTAGTTTTAAATATATACTGATGGTCGTGAGGGCCACAGAACACCAAAGACAGTACATTTTAAGGCTAGTTGGGGTTGAATTGATATAGTACCAAATTTCAAGTGATTTGCTTCATTTTCTACTGTTAGCAAACATATTTCGTTGTTAATATATATATATATATATATATTAAAACCAAAATTAAAAAAAAAAACAAAAAAAAACGATGCTAACCTCAAAATATTTCAGCAACCACGTCTGCTAGGCTGGTTACACTGTGTGGTTACTCGTCACGTCAGAAATATTGTTACTCGGCGAAGAAAAACAGAATACGAGTAACCAGGTTACCTGGTAACTTGTAGTTACTGCGAGGAAAAAGGCTATATGTTACGGGACAGGTTTTTTTTTGACATATTGCTTGACCTGACTGTTTAGTTTGATTTAGATCCGTTAAAACAGAAATCAAAACCCATTGCAGCTACTTACAGCTTCCATCAAAAAAAAATATTGTTTAAATTGAAGTTTGCTTAATGTAAATTTAAATTCAAAAAATTTATATAAAAACTAAACTCCTTAATGTTAAAAATTTTACGTTTTAAAAAGCAGATATTGAAAACAAAAGCTGCAATAAATAATATAAAGAACTTATCATTTGATCCCTACAATTAAAAGGAATCTTTGACAAACGTAATTGAAAAAAAATCTTTATATATTTTATATACCTAAAACCCAAGCAAAAATGTAAAAGAAGCTGCTTTCTCTTAAGATTGCTTCTTTTTTTGTTGTCCTTTGAAATCCACCTTATTATATTTCAGCAGTAATATCGTCTTGAAGGTTTTTGACTTTTCAGAATAAAACTTTTTCTTTTCGCTTTTGTAAGTTCTCAGAGAGTTCTTAAAACACTATACAGGTTGTTAATAAAGTATGTTGCCAACACAAGGTGTCAAAAGTTCAATTTTTTGTTGGTTTTTTCTTTATAGCTCATGTAGTTTTTGAGATATTTGGCTCAAATTTAATACACGTATTTAGCTACTAGGCATACATCATTAGGCAAGCCAAATATCAGGAAAAAACTACAGAGTGATATTTTTTGAGGTGTTATGCCCCCTTTTTACCCCAGAACTTTTTTGTAGTAGGCGAATGACAGACAGAAAAATATTATGTGGATTCTTTGTTATATTCAGAAACTTTTTAATCTCCTGCAATTTTTTGTATCTCTAACCGCTTTTAAGAAAAAGACAAAAAATAAAAATTTGTACCCTGCTAAATGACAATAAAATTTAAAATAGTCACTTCATTAAATTATTTTAATTTTTTACTAGTTTTATGAAATTATATTATATTATTATATATTATATTATATGTCTTTTTTTCTCAAAAACGGTTAGAGATCCAAAAAATTAAAGGTGATTTAAAAGTTTCTGGATAAAACAAGGAATTCATATTATATTATAATATATAATAAATATGCTAGTGACTGCAAAAATGTTCTGAGGGAAAAAGGTGGGCATGACTCCAGAAAAAATATCACCCCTGTAGTTTTTTCCCAATCTTGATTTGAGCTAAACATCGCAAAAACTGCACGAGTTATAAAGAAAAAACAAACAAAAAATTAAAACTTTAACAACGTGTATCTTGAAAACTAAGCATTTGTGGACCTTTGTTTAAACAAAGTTTTTTCTTAAAATCACTCGCAGAATAATCCTCTGAAGTTTGGCGACATACTTTATTAACACCCTGTATACGGTAAGGTGAAAAAAATTCCATTTTATAGATGGCTAAGGCTAATAGCTTTTGCCCGAATACAAAACACCAAACGTTGTTTGTTTTATTGATTTCTTAAAAAATATAAACTAAAAAAAATACTTAGTTAAATCTTCCCTTCTTCTTTTTATTATCTGTGGTTAACAACAAGCGACTAATTGGGTAAACTTTTTGGCGTAAATAATTACAAGCCGGCACCACCGCGCGGGGCAAGATTTAAATTTCGCCCGTTTTTCAGCGATGTAGTGGTGGCTGTTCTCGCGCGGGGGCGGGAGGAATGTTTATTTTAGTTGAAGTCGACCATCATCATCGTGCGGACACGCCCGTTGCCCTTCTACACGTTACCGGTTCTATCCTTAGTGTATGATTATGAGTTTGTTTTGATTTGGGCTGTCAGTAGTAAAAAGCATTGCCGGTCGCGTGTCATTGTTGTTATTATCGTTTGTTTATAAAATAGAAATAAATACCGTCGATTACATAATTAACTGTGAAAATTTAAATACGTTGACATATGAACTTTCACTAAAAATAAAATTTTTAGGGCCACATAAACCGGACCTACAAATCCTAAAAATTTAACCAAAATATTAGTGCAAGTAATAAAAAATTATACGATGCTGAAAACTGGTTGTGTGGTTGCGTGGGTGGCAAAAGGAATGTGTGATCTCTAGCACTTTAGTAAGTGCTACTTATTTAAATAACCACATAGAGTGTTCTATGCTAGGCAAGATTGATATTAGGTGCCAATTGAATAGTGCCTATAGGCAAAACATTACCGAACATAATAAAAATGTGAAAAAAATAGACATATACTTAGTAGTTTAATAGACTGTTTAAAATTTTGTGAGATTTTTGAGGTTGCTCTACGGGGCCATGATGAGTCTGAAACTGGTGCTAATACACCAAGTAGCTTCTTGTTTTAAAAATGCTAAAATAAAATTGTTTAGGTAAGTTTTTTATCTCCTTTTCCATGCAATATAAATTTCTGCCCCCCCTCCCCCCCCCCAATTTATAATGTCACCAGCCGCCACTGCATAGGACGTCCCTGAATAACAAACAGCATTTTCGCTATTAAAGTACCCTCCCCTCCAGAAAGAAGATTTTGCCTACGTGCTTGCGGTTAATAAAGCCCACATGAAAAAAATTATAAAAAAATTATCAAAACTTCGAGGAATTGTCTTTATACAATGCACACAATGCACCATCTACTGAAGTTTAATATTTTTAGGGAAACGAATTATTGCCGTAAATATTATAGGTATATTTTAGGGCCTCATTAGTAACCGGGCCTTATTATTCACAGATACCCTATAGTGGGCATTATAAACAGACGGGCACTATTAGCCGCAGGTACCTTATGTATAAGTATAACTACATAAAGAAGATCGAATTTCAAATAACATTTCAAAAACTTTTCCATCCGTCAAATGGAAAAGGATAAATGTAATATCACGAGTTTGAGGGTTTTTGTACACACTTGGGATGTAGTATTTGAAGTGCGTACAAAAGAAACGCGAAGAAATATTTTCTTTACATCTACCGAGTTTTAAAAATTTTTGTTTCTTTTCTGTACATAGTTCAGGCCCTACGGGGATCGATACTGCGTTTAATGATAGAAGTAACACCCTTGGTAAAAAGGGAACCACCCCACCAACCTTGGCAGGGTTGGGGGGGGGGTTCCCTTAAACGTGCTTTTTGATGGTTTTTTTGCTAATAACTCGAAAACGGTCAACTTTTCTAAAAATATTCTAAAGATCATTTTGCAAGCGGACAAAATTTTCTTTTTAAACATGTACCTTATTACCCTTTAAAGGCAGTGGTGCACGTTCCATAAGCCTACGAAAAAAGGGAAAAATCTTTAAAATGTTTTTTTTTTACTTTTCTTGTGGCATTTTGTATCCTCAATCGCAGAAAATGTTTTTTTTTACTTTTCTTGTGGCATTTTGTATCCTCAATCGCAGAAAAAGAGAGCGTCGTAACCTGGAATGGCAACAGTCAATCAATCCAAAGATCAATGAGTCAAAAAACCTGACGAAAGATGATTGTCAGGATCGAAGGAGGTGGAGAATAGGCGTCGGACAACGTAGAAAAACGTTCTAAACCAACATTGTTTTTTTCAAAAAAGTATTTTTTTCAAAAACCCATTGTATACAGTTAAATATTTAATAAGTTAGACATGACTTTTTAAAGTAGCCGCCTTGAAATAAAAATAAATGTGTTCGTAGAAATCTTCAAATCAAATAAAAACTTTGAACTTTCATTTTTGTAACTCAGTAAATAATAATGAAGGCGAATAAATAACTTAAAACTTAATTTTTCGAGTTGAATTCATTTAAATTGGGGGAAGGGGGCATCCCCTCTCTCGCTCCCCTAAAAAGTGATCTTTTACAGTATTTTTCTAATTATTTGCAAACTTTTAACTTGGCAAAAACAAATAAGTAATAGTTTTTGAGGCTCACACAAAAGCCCTCTCTAACGATGTATAACACGCCCCCCTTACATCAGTGGCGTACCTTTTATAGGCATTTAAATAAATAAAAACTGTGGAAAAAAATATGTTTTTAATTTTCTTAAATTTTATTGTCCTTCATGTGTGGTGTTAAAACTTATTTTTAAAGCCGAAAAATTGTCCTTTTCAACGATCAAGGCAGCAGTAGATCTAGCATAGACGCACCAAAAATGGTCAAATTTGGTGCGCCACTAACGTAAGGGGCATGATACATCGTTAGAGAGTACTTTTCATCGGATTCAATAATTGTTACCTAGTTGTTTTTTGCCAAGTTAAAAGTTTGCAAATAATTGGAAAAATACTGTAAAAGAGCACGTTTGAGGAGGGTGAAGGAAGGGATGCCCCCCACCCCCACATTGAAGAAGGTCAACTAGAAAAAGTCAGTTTTAAGTTATTACTAACCAAAAATAATTTTTTGCTCACCCTCATTTTTATTTAATGATTTACAAAAATGAATGTTCAACATTTTTGTTTGATTTAAGGATTTCTACAAATACATTTAATTTTATTTTAAGGCGACTATTTAAAAAAAAGATCTCTAGCTTAATAAGTATTTAACTGTATATAAAAGGCTTTTAATCAAAAATATTTTTTAAGAAAAAAATGGTGTTAAGGATATATAACATATATAAAAAAATATTTTAAAATGTTCTTCTTTTTTCGTATGCTAATGAAACGTGCACCACTACCGTTAGAAGGTACTAAGGTACATCGTTGAAAAGGAAATTGTATCCACTTGAAAAATGATCTGTAGAAGATTTTTGAAAAAGATGACTGTTTTCGAGTTATTAGAAAAAAACTATCAAAAAGCACGTTTAAGGGGGGGAGGAATCACCCTTCTGCCAGGGTTGGGGGTGGTTCTCTTTCGTAAAATGTACGGGCGAGTTTTATGTCTATCCATACCAAGTGTGTCCCTTCTATCATTAATCTCGGATGTAGGGCCTGAACTAACAGTACGGAGAATAAATAAGAATAAATTTCGTTTATCATATTTGATACATTTGCTTTGTTGTGCAAATACCTACAAGAAACATTGCAACTTTTCGGATAAATATAAAATTTTGATTTTTAAATTTTGATATATTAAAACCTACTATATTTATACGTATATTTTTATTTTAGCGATGTTTTTAAAAAACATATTTTGATATTTAATTATTCTAAAAGCCCGAATACGTCAGAACCGCGGGCGCAGGATTTTTTATGATTTATTTTTTATATCAGTATTTTTATGGCCTTTGCGTGATACAGTATAAAAAATTTAGTGGAAAGCCAGATATAAACATGCTCATATTATGTATGTATGTAGGGCTGTACTTCAGAGATATGAAAACACTGGATTTAGAGATTAATAAAAAAAGAGAATATAAAAAATGTTGTATTCTCTTAGTTTATTCTCGGATGGTAATCGTTTGCTAAGGCCAACAAAAAAACACAGGCCACGACCCTACGATCTTCTACGATCCGAACCGATTTCACTTCAAACGCATAAAATTCACTAACTCTGAAGAGCGGGCGACTATGCCATTAGGTGGCCATACACACAGAGGTTGATCCGCCAGTTTGGAACGGCGCGGTTTAAACTGGCGGATTTGTCTTTCAATTAGTGGACATTCCACGCGCCAGTTATAGCCGGCACAGATTTATCTGTGAGTTCAGACCGGCGGGCGAAACTTGTGGATTCCGCGCTCACAGATATTTTAACCGGCGCAGACTTCTCTGTCGGTTTAATCGCTGTTCAGGCCAACGGCTTCTCTCATTTGGATATCTTGTTTCGTAAGATCCTCTCTTACATAAAATAAAGCCAGGCTATAATGGTGCCAGGTACAATTTTGACACCTTTACATTGTAATATCAACTGTGATCTTTTAACACACGGATTTGTTTACTATATGAACCGGAGTAAATAGTGCCTTCTTTTATTAATTGAAAATAAACGACGAATGTTTTAAATTTGACTTTGATATGTCAATTTTGAAGGATCAACTGTCAGTTTTTAATGTGAATGTGTCAAAATAGTGCCTGGCACAATTATAGCCTGGCTGTATTTCAATAATTCTCTGATATCCATTCTTAAATAATTTTTAAAATCGTCTGGATCATTTTCTCGTAACTCTTTTAATAGAAGGTCATGGCTAAATAGTTTCCTCTTAAGCAAATAAGTTTTAACCCACTTGGAACGTCTCTCTTTTACACCACTATCAAAGAACATATTATTTCTTCGATGCCACTATGCATTATTTTCATATTAATAATCATTCCCATACACAGAGCCTGCTTATATTTAGCACTAAACAATTTACATACGCTATGCTTAAAATACCGTGCCGCATAAAACTTTCGACTTGACGAAATTCCACAGTTTTGGTTAAACCGGCAGATAAATCTTGAGTTTTAGCCCACTAACGCGCGGTTATGTCTGCCACAAACCGATATGAAGGATCGATTCGAAAGATTTTTTTTTTGTGTTAGTGGACTGCAGCAGTTTTAAACCGTTACGGACAAAACGGTCAGACTTATCTGTGCCGTTCCAAACCGACGGATCAACCTCTGTGTGTATGGGCAGCTATTGGTCGAGACATGTCATTTTGCACAACACGCGACCGTTTGGAGTTTGCTATTCACATCGTTCAAAAACCAGAATAGCTACCCAGGAGAGCAGGACTCCACGATTGTACAGGGTGGGGCATTTTCGTTGGTTTTATAGGGTACAGGCTAAACGGTAAGAGATACAAAAAAACTGACATACGTGTCCCGTCCTCTTTTTTAGTGTCTTTTTTAATGGCGCAATCAAATCTACGCTAACTATATTGGTTTAGCAGATATAGGGTGATTCTCAAAAATTGGCGATTTTTATTATCTCTTATTACTCGGTTATGTATGGAGATAGAAAAAAACTTCAACTACAAAAGTTTTAGGATTTTCTACATAGAATCCAGTGGCGTAACCAGAAAAATTAAAAATTGTTTAGTTTTCAAGATATTATCAAAAGTAACATTTTGTTAAATGGATCACCCAGTATGTAAGTATCTCAGATAACTGCATTTTTTCTTGTGATTACAATGATATATAACACTTAATACTTTTCTTTATCCTAAATAGGTAAAATACGGAAAAATATTTTTTTTTTGTAGTTGGCTATGAATTGATTCAATATTTTTTTATGTTATAATAGGTATATTCAGAACATATGTCTGTCTGTCTGTCTGTCTGTCTGTCTGTCTGTCTGTCTGTCTGTCTGTCTGTCTGTCTGTCTGTCTGTCTGTCTGTCTGTCTGTCTGTCTGTCTGTCTGTCTGTCTGTCTGTCTGTCTGTCTGTCTGTCTGTCTGTCTGTCTGTCTGTCTGTCTGTCTGTCTGTCTGTCTGTCTGTCTGTCTGTCTGTCTGTCTGTCTGTCTGTCTGTCTGTCTGTCTGTCTGTCTGTCTGTCTGTCTGTCTGTCTGTCTGTCTGTCTGTCTGTCTGTCTGTCTGTCTGTCTGTCTGTCTGTCTGTCTGTCTGTCTGTCTGTCTGTCTGTCTGTCTGTCTGTCTGTCTGTCTGTCTGTCTGTCTGTCTGTCTGTCTGTCTGTCTGTCTGTCTGTCTGTCTGTCTGTCTGTCTGTCTGTCTGTCTGTCTGTCTGTCTGTCTGTCTGTCTGTCTGTCTGTCTGTCTGTCTGTCTGTCTGTCTGTCTGTCTGTCTGTCTGTCTGTCTGTCTGTCTGTCTGTCTGTCTGTCTGTCTGTCTGTCTGTCTGTCTGTCTGTCTGTCTGTCTGTCTGTCTGTCTGTCTGTCTGTCTGTCTGTCTGTCTGTCTGTCTGTCTGTCTGTCTGTCTGTCTGTCTGTCTGTCTGTCTGTCTGTCTGTCTGTCTGTCTGTCTGTCTGTCTGTCTGTCTGTCTGTCTGTCTGTCTGTCTGTCTGTCTGTCTGTCTGTCTGTCTGTCTGTCTGTCTGTCTGTCTGTCTGTCTGTCTGTCTGTCTGTCTGTCTGTCTGTCTGTCTGTCTGTCTGTCTGTCTGTCTGTCTGTCTGTCTGTCTGTCTGTCTGTCTGTCTGTCTGTCTGTCTGTCTGTCTGTCTGTCTGTCTGTCTGTCTGTCTGTCTGTCTGTCTGTCTGTCTGTCTGTCTGTCTGTCTGTCTGTCTGTCTGTCTGTCTGTCTGTCTGTCTGTCTGTCTGTCTGTCTGTCTGTAAGGACCAACGCGCATAACTCAAAAACCGCTTGGCCGATTTTAATGAAATTGGGTACCTAGGCTAGGTCTTGGGTCGAGATGGTCCCATTTAAAAATGAACAAAATCCACCGAACACAAAGCAAATAAAAGGGTGGGGGTAGATTTCAAAAATTAGTGTTTATGTGAAAATATGGCGTGTGTGATATCAAACGAAAGGTAATTGAGTCTGGAGTTAAACAAAATACATTTTAATTTATTTTAAAAAGAGGGTGGGGGTATATTTCAAAAATTAGAGTTTAAGTGAAAATATGGCCTGTGTGATATCAAACAAAAGGTAATTGAGTCCGGAGTTTAACAAAATAGATTTTAGTTTTTGTTTTTTTTTAAGGGTGGGGGTAGATTTCAAAAATTTGAGATTAAGTCAAAACATGGCTTGTGTGGTATCAAACAAAAGGTAATTTAGTCTGGAGTTGAATAAAATATATTTCAGTTTTTAGTTATATTAGCTCACACGTACTCTATAACTATAGTACCTAGTGTGAGCTTAGGGGCCCATATATTGGCAGAGTATTTTTATTAGATTCAATACAGCACTCAAACATGTTTAACTTTTCATAGTTTTGATAAAGATTCATCTTAGACAAAAGTAATAACAACAAACAAAAACAATACTTATTTGACGTTTGACTTTGTGACAAGTTAAAAAAGCAAAACAAAAGTTCATCCCATCCATAGCCAACTACAAAAAAAATATTTTTTGTATTTTACCTATTTAGGACAAAGAAAAGTATTAAGTGTTATATATCGCTGTAATCGCAAGAAAAAATTCAATTTTTTGAGGTACTTACATACAGGGTGTTCCGTTCAAAAAATGTTACTTTTGATAATATCTTGTAAAATAAAATATTTTTAATTTTTCTGGGTACGCCACTGAATTATACGTAGAAAATGATAAAACTTTTGTATTTGAAGAATTTTTCTATCTCCATAAATAAACGAGTAATAAAAGATAATAAAAATCGGCAATTTTTGAGAATCACCCTGTATCTGCTAAACCAATCTAGTTAGCCTAAATTTGATGACGCCATTAAAAAAGACACTAAAAAAGAGGACGGGACACGTATGTCAGTTTTTCTGTATCTCTTAGCGTTTAGCCTGTACCCTATAAAACCAACGAAAATGCCCCACCCTGTACTTTCATAACTCCGATCTTATATAGACACGTACCCTAAAGTAAAAAAAGTGTTTTTAATGCAAACCGGAAATCAGCGAATTGAAAAATTTATCCCAACAAGGAAACTTTTGATGGAAAGAAGAACAGCAAAAGTTTGAAAGTTTAACGCCGGGAGTAAGCAACTCTTTTTAAAATTAATTTATTCATATTGAAAGTTGGTTGCTTGCTACGAAAACTTATAAAGCATAACGTTGTTCTATGGTTTAGTTAGTTGCCTACATAACAACAACACAAAAGTCGTTACACACCGGACATTTTGAATTATATTATTCTCGTTTCTTTTGTTCGTTAATTGACTTTGGTTTCTGCCCTGTTGTATAGTTGTTTAATATTATAACATGATACTTTGCTTAAAGTAAGTCCACTTCAAGAATATGTTATACAGGGTGTCCCAGATAAAAGTAGTTACGCAAAACTACCAAGTTTTGCCATTTATATAAAAAGGCAATTTTTGAAACGTTTTTGTCATTATGGACATCTTGGGTTAGATAAAATACCAGAAAATTTGACAGCTGTTACCGTTATTGTTACTAAGAATAACGGTAACATTCAGGGAAAAAAATATAGATTTTGGAACACTACTACAGCATAACACAAATGTTAATTTAGTAGTTTCACACTCCTTCAACTTTTTGTTTATTAATATTTCTTTATTTATTTTTATTAGATTTATGACGTTTTACAAACCAAATTAACGAATTTTATTAAATAATTCGACTGCATTAAAAAACCATTACAAAACTAACCTTAAAAAATAACGGTAACATTAAGGGACGGGCACCGTAAGTACCAGGCGCCGTTACCGTAAATAACGAAAAAGGAGCGAGACCCTGCTTATGCGCAGACTCAGTAATAACAATAACGGGAACGAAGTGTAAAACACGCGACCCAAAATGTCCCTATTAATTCCATAGGACTCCGTTATTTTTTTATTGGGAAAAAATATAAATTTACCTAAAAAATCGGCTATTCCAATCTAAATAAAAAATCCGCATTTCATTTTGCCTACGAAATTTTAAAAAGTGCTTTTAATATCACAAAACCCTTTTTAAAGAAAAATATCGTCTTTATTAAGAACTTTATTTTTCCAACGGAGGGACTTTTCTACAGAGATTATTATTGTCTTTTGGATGAAACGGGCTAGCTTTCAAAGTTCAAACAACACAGCCAATATTGCTCTCACAATGAACTCTACAATAGAAAATTGAGATCCTTCTGGAAAACTGATTCCTTTCTCTAAACAGTTTTTAATGAAATGTAGTTCCATTATAGGGCATCGGATTATATATTATATTATTATATATATATATATATATATATATATATATATATATATATATATATATATATATATATACAAAGTTTTAGACGAAAAGAAAACATTTTTTTAGAGAAAATGTACCTGGGTTAATAGGGGAAAGGAAGGCAAAATGGGATATGGGGGTAAAACGGGATACCGCAGTTTTAGCTAAATAATAAAACTTGTCTTACAAAACTATTGATTCTAAATTACATTACCGCCCGCCCGTTTTGCCACATATAGGTATTCCATTTTACCCCGTATGCGGGCAAAATGGGGAAAAGTCAACGTTTTACAAAAATAAAAATAAAAGCATGATGGAGTTCAAAATTGCTTAAACTGAAAATTAAAACATAAAGATAACATATCCAGCCAACTGAATTCAAAATGACAATCACAATGGTAATCATTTAATAGGAGAAAAAAGGATATAAACTTCAGTATCCAATTTTGCCCCCATTTCCCCTACCACTCAGTCAATTCAAGAAAATATTTTGATATAATTTTTTTTTTATATTTAAATTATTTTCAGCTTTTTTGATTTCACATCAAACTGGGCATATTAACATCCGGGTCGTTAAAATTCCCAAGCTGTGTTTCTGATAATCCCATAGGTTGCTTAAATATCATAACATTCAAGAGGTTAGGGGGGTGTTTAGCATTGCGTTAAATTTATTGTCATCATAAAACTACTTTTTAAGAGAAACTTGCACCCTCTCTTGCAAACAAATTAAAATTAAAATTAAAATCACAGGGTTTTAATTTTTTAAACTTACACAAAAAAAAAACTTTTATTTGACACGTGTGGAACTGGATCGGATTGATATGATTTACCAAAAAAAAATTTTATGTCGCGATTTTTTACTCCCTTTTGTTTTGTTTTATCTGATACATTTGTATATTTGCGTATACCTTCACATTTTCAAACCCTTTGTATACCTACGTATTTTTACTATATGGGAAAAATATCAAATTTAAAATACTAAAACACACAGCGGTGTCTCTTAGGCGGAGCTAGCCTGCCCCGTTAAGATTTACAAACAGAATTTTTTATTATTTTAAGTTGCAAACGTTTGTTAGTATTAAAAATTCCGCTGATTGATGCTCACGTGTCTGATGGCGGGTAAATACGCAATCAGCGTTGATCTGGCCTTAAAGGCAGAAGAGCTGTCGTTGGTCACGGATGTATAGCAGTTTATTTTCGCCTGCTCTTGTTCTAGTTTCTCTCGTATCTCGATAGATGACGCTTCTTGCCAGAGTTTTCTCACTATTTTCATAGGATTAGAGACAAAAACGTCTAATTACCTTTGCAAGGGTGTCACATTGACCATTCTCAGGAGTCCCATAAGGACGAAACAGTTAACTGTCAACACTCATTAGGTGTCCATTAGATCTTGGACCCTTAGAAGCTTTAAAGCTACCCACGGAAAAATATGAGAGAAACAAAAACTCCTTTTTACCCGATTAGCCACGAAACTTTTTTGATTACTAATTTAGATACGAGGGTGGATCAAATATAAACAAACCTTTTCAACTTACTAACGGAAAAGTCATTCAAGATGAACGTGGCCGTTATAATTTTGGAGTAGGGATATTCAGCAGCTTGTAGGCGGCTGGTAGTGTCGCAATGCTTATTTGGCCAGGAGCAATCGCAATGAGCGAGAAGAAGGGACACAACAGTGTTGCGCAAAGAATAATCATTAAATTTCTTACACGCGAAAACGTGAAACCTGCTGAAATTCGATGCAGATTGCGAGCACAGTTCGGAAATAAGACGCTTTCGTGGGTACCTGAAAAACTTGGTGCAAAGAAATTAACGACGGCCGTGAGCGTGTCGACAATATGAGTCACCCACGTCGTCCAGGTACCATTATTTCTGTAAGCAAAGTTTTAGCGACCGTTTTCTGGGACTGGAGAGGAGTTTTGTTGGTCGATTTTTTGCCCGAGCGAATAACAATAAACGCGGCTTACTACTGCAACTTACTCGACCAGGTAAAGCTTGATTATCGCCAAAAGAGGAGAGCACACCTCATCCAAGACGTGTTGCTCCTGTGCTGGAATACCCTCCATACAGTCCAGATTTGTCACGTTGCGATTTTCATATTTTTGGCCCACTCAAAGATTCACTGGGAGGCGAGAAATTTCAGACCAATGAAGAGGTGGAGGCATTCGTGTGCAACTGATGAGATACCCGCCCAGCTTCCTTTTATGAAAACGGTATTAAGAAACTGTCAAACCGTTGGGAAAACTGTATTATCCGAGAATGGGGATGTGTAGAAAAGTAGAAAAAATTTCTGTTTTGTGTCATGTTTCTAAATAACTAGTTTATAAACAAAGGCTTGTTTATATTTGATCCACCCTCGTATTATTGTGTAATTTGGTACACACGCTATTTATCAAGAGGCATTTGTTGATATATACCATAGTTTAGGATTTTGTGATTCCTTTTCCCCTTTTCTTACGGCACGCCTCTGAAAATACACATCAAAACCCTGAAACCATAGAGTATTTGGATGGCTGAAACACAATCGTTTGGTTGTTTGGGACGCGAATATAAAAGCAAATTCGAAAAAATAATAAGCTTCGTTTGTCGACGCATACCTACCGCATTTTTCCTTATAAAATTCACGGCAAATATCTCTATATGCTCTACCTATATATTTCTAGAGATAGAGACCTATATATTTACAAGAATCTATCATAACAAAAACATTTCATGTAAAAAAAGCCAAGTACGCGAAAATGGCATTCCGTAAAAAGAATTGAGATAAAAGTAAAGCCAAGTTCTCCAATACAAATTTCAAAATGAAAGGTTCTTAATAGTTTGGAAATGTTTTTTTTTTAAACTTTGCTATTACAGCCAAACTTCTTTATGTTCAATTTAGCACTGTGCCTAAGAGTCATTTACGTAATAGCCAAGTTTAGAAAAATATTTCCAAACTAGTAAGAACCTTTCATTTTGAAATTTGTATTGGAGAACTTGGCTTTACTTTTATCTCAATTCTTTTTACGGAATTCCATTTTCGCGTACTTGGCTTTTTTTACATGAAATGTTTTTGTTATGATTTCACTTCTTTTTTAAAGAAATTGGATAATACTTAATTTTTAAAGTAGTAAAATATGCGGAATATTGTTCAAAACTTTTGCAATGCCTTACTTAAATTTTTGAGGTTTTTGAATTTTTTTCCATGGTTTTATCGTAGCCTTCCAAAGCTCAGCTCTCTAGCGTTTCTGAAAGTGCACAATGTTACTTTTACATAACTTTACATGTATAAGGGAGGGAAATAAATTAAAATTGTCGTTTTTTTAAATTTTTTCCTATAGTTTTATCATAGTTCCTATCAGTCTGCCAAAGCTCAACTCTCTAGCATTTCTGGAAGTGGGCAATGCTACTTTTATATAACTTTAAATGTATAGGGGAGGGGAGTAAATTAAAATTTTGGGGTTTTTTGATTTTTTCCAGGGGTTTGGTCATAATTTCTATCAGTCTGCCAAATTTCAGCTCTGTAGCATGTCTGGAAGTGCAGTAGAATATTGATGATCTATACATGAGTGAGTCAGTGAGTGAGTGGAAATTTCGACGTTTTTTGGAATTTCGTAACTACTTTACTACTTTATGGAATTCCATGAAACTTGGAGGGGTTGTTAACTCCATAGAGATCTACGACTGTGCAAAATAGCTACCGCGTAGCTCATTCCGAAGTAGAGTTTTAGGTAGGTCAAATAAATGTTTCAAGAAAAGTAGGTTACGGCGCACGAACTTGGCGAGGCACAACGATTTTTTTTTATTGAACTTTCACAGATGCATTCCGGAAACGCATTCGCAAACTTCCTTCCATTGGTCAGCATTTATTGCATTGGAAACTAAAAATATTATACGTTATTTCGCGTCATCGTCGATATTTGCGGACAGGGACAAAGTTGTTATCTAGAAATTATAGCGGCATCAGTGGAGTGTGAGATCTAAGTGGTAAAAAGTAAAAAAGTCAAATTTATAATAATAACTTTATTTTTCTGCCTTTCGATCGTCTTTCTGTCTGATATTATTCTTACTATCTGATTCTTATCCATTTATTCCTTTTTCTATCTGTTAGCTTTTTTTCTTTCCATTGATCTTTGGGCTATTGTTTCCTTATCCATGTTTGATTTTGTAAGTGTCCAGGTCTGGGATCCATATGTGAGTACAGGAAGGATACATTGGTTATACACTTTCGTTTGAGGGTACTGAGGATATTATTTATTTTTTAATATGTAGGTTAATTTACCGTATGCTGCCGAGGCCAATCTCACTCGTCTCTTAATTTCAGCCCCTATATACATTCCTCTACTTGTTCTATTTTTTCTTGGTTTATTCTGATCGTAAAATCTTCATCTGTGTTTGTTATGATTTTAGTTTTAGTGTAGTTCATACTCAGGCCTATATTTTTAGCTGCTGTATCTAGTTCTTCCAGCATTTTTATCAGTTCTTCTTTCTTATCTGTTATTAAGGTGATATCGTCAGCATATCTTAGGTGGTTCAAGTATTGTCCGCTTACTTTGATGCATATTTCTTCCCAATCTAAGTTTTTGTTGCTTCGCTATATATATTGTGTATTAGGTCTGCGTATCTGTCATCTATTCAGTGCTCAATGCTATCGAAAGCTTTTTTAAAGTCTATAAACACAATATATAGTGGAATGTTGCATTCGTTAGCTCGTTCTATTACTGTAAACTGGAGACCTTGGGAAAATAAAAAAAATAGGGTAATTACCCAATTGACATGGGCGGACGATTTGAAGAAACACGGCGACAGATGGAAAAGAGGGGAAGATATTGGGGCGGCGGCCTATATCCGAAGATGGATCGAAGAAAGCCAAATTGATAGATAGAAAAATTCTTCTGCCCAGTTGCTGATTTAGGGGAAGGCTTGGTGGTCCAACGGCCCAACATTTTTGAATTAAAAATGATTTATGCTTGAATTTATCAGTGCCAGTCAGGCCAGCTTTTTCTGCGTCGCTTACCATATATAATTTTTATTTTTGGGCTCCCAATTTTTAGGACCTGGTTTGCTGTGTGGATAATTTCAATATATGTCCCTAACTACTTTCTAGCGTTGTTTGATAGTAATCTCTACCAAACAACGTTTATAAATATATTTTTTTATAAATCGTCCTGAGGAAAAGCATGTATTAAGCTTTTTAGCGTTTTGTTTTTATAATAACTGTTATTATAACAATTTAATATAAAAACCAAAGTGGGGCGGTTCAGTACGTGTATTATTAGAATTTTCTTTTGTTCGATTTATAGAATAATATTCCATATTCATAAAAACTACGTAGGTAGAGTAAAATTATCCATAACCAGGCAGAACCTATAATTATATTGTTGAGTTTAGGATATTTTCACTCCTTTTCCAAAATTAGAACCTATAATTATTATCAGCGTTAATTTGACTTTCTACTTAATTATTACATAATTCTCAAACCTAAATTAAACTATTATCTAAATAATTAATAGGCCTATTTGGACACGTATCTGTATCTCTCCAACTCTTTTTAAAATATATATCGCAGTAGTTCTAAAAAACTGGAAACGTAAAGTGCACGGCATGGGAATACAACTTAACGACCGATTTACCATATACACACTACAGTTTGCTGACGACCAAGTAATTGTGGCTAATGATAAAGAAGACATGGAGTATATGATGAGAAAGTTAACAGAAGAATACCAAAAGTAGGGATTAACAGTGAACGTGGACAAGACACAGTACTTATGTATTGGAAACGAATCCAGTGAGTTAGTACTAGAAAATGGAAAAACAATATCTCCATGCAATGAGTATGTATACTTGGGTGTCACATTTGATAAGACAGGAACAGACTGTAAAGAACTGGAAAAAATAATAGTAAAAGCAAAAAAAGTTATTGGATGTCTTAACAGTATTTTATGGAGCAGAGATAAAAAAGAATGTAAAATTTAACATATATGAAACAATGGTCAAAAGCACGCTGTTGTATGGAATAGAGACTTGTCGCGTAACAGAAAAATACAAAACAAAAATGCAAAGTGTCGAAATGGATGCAATAAGAAGATCAATGAGAATATCTAGAATAGATCAGATAAGAAATGAGATCATAAAAGAAAGAATGGGGATCGAGGGAAGCATAACGGATGACATCACTAAAAGGCAACTGATATGGTACGGCCATGTACAACGGATGAACGACGAAAGATTACCAAAGCAGGTCCTAGAATGGCAACCAATAGGGCGCAGAAAAAGAGGGCGTCCTAAACTAGAATGACAACAGTCAATCCAAAGATCAATGAGTCAAAAGAATCTGACAGAGGATGATTGTCAGGATCGAAGGAGGTGGAGAATAGGCGTCGGACAACGTAGAAAAACGTTCTAAACCGACATAGTAGTAGTATCTGTATAAGCCCGTCTCCAAAGAACCCTGTTATTATTGAGCACAAGATTATAACTTTTTTGCTTTGTGTCAGCAACTATCGGCAATGATGCAAAATAGCGTAGAATATTTCTAGTTTTTCTTCTTTTTCTTCAAGTGACTACCACCACTGGCGAGTTTTAGCCTGATTAACCAAAGCTTTTCACGAAAATATTAACAGATATACTAACAACAAAATTTGACGAATATCAATCAAAAGAACAAGCAGGCTTCTGAAAAGGTTTCAGTACAGTTGACCACCTATTAACCATGAAAATCCTAATAGGACGAGCCAACGAATACAACATTCCACTATATATTGAGTTTAGAGACTTTGAAAAAGCTTTCGATAGCATTGAGCACTGGGCAGTAACCGAACCGAATAGATTATAGATACACAGATTTAATAGCCAATGTATATAGGAACTAAGCCAATCCTCATAATGAAGAGGTGTCAGACAGGGTGACACATTATCCCCTAAACTATTTACTCAGGCAGAAGATGTGTTTAAAAACTTTGATTAAGAAGAAATAGGCACCAAAGTAAACGGACAATACTTGAACCACCTAAGCATTGGCGTAGCTAGCCTTGCTTTTCAGGGGGGGCCGTGGCCCCGGTCTATCTTGAACAAAAAGCAAACATAGGTTTTAAAGAGTCGTGCAAATTGTGCAATGAATAAAAAAAAAATACGCGCATTAAATGTTCTAATATTTTAATATAACAAATTTAATAATACATTTACCAACTTATTTATATGTATACACAGGAAGTATGTAATTCAGCAATTCTACAAAGAAAGTTTTCTACGTCGCTGACTGAAAGCGTCTACCACACTGTCTAAGTCGACCTCAACATCTTTTTCTATGAATAACAATGACAAACCTGAGTGTCTCTCTTGAGTCATAGTTGTTCTAAGCCAATTAAAAACTCTCCTCATAGCAGAGAAAGACCTCTCGCAAGTTGCACTTAAAATTGGAAGAATACTCGCAACTTTAAAAAGTTGGTAGAGGTTTGGATAGGTGTTTTCTGCTATATGTTGTTTGATAGAATCATGACCAACAGTTTGATTTAACCGAAAAATACAATTCTTTAAAACGGTCATTTCTGCTCTTAGAGCAGAAGTATTAATTAAAAATTTCCCGGTATTGCTCGACGAATTTATTCCATTTAACGACGAGGGAAAACTTAATATGAAAATGGTTATGAAATTGTCACCAAAATCGGAAAATTTTCATAACACACTAAACGCTAACCTCAAAAAAACTAAAAAGATTATTATATTTATTTTAGAAAAACAGTTTAAAAAGGTCTTTTATAACCTTACGTCATCTACAACCCGATTTCGGAAACAGAGGGGCAAAGGTCGCTGTCTTTATTAAATGCGAAATTTAACTTACACTTCTATAATATTTTACAAGATGTCGCCAATATATATGAAATATTCAATATGCATAATTATGTTTAAATTTAAAAAACATTTTCGGGAAATTGCATAAGTGCAGAAAAGTTACTGATAATTTAAAGAGAAAAAGCCTAATTCCGCAAGACAAGGGCTTTTTCCTGAAATGTAAACATTATCTGAATGATTTTAAATTTTAATGCACCTATTTTATTTGAATATTTCCCGAATAATAATAGAAAAGTATGTATTTTTAGCGTCATGTTCTTTTACTAGTAGTCGGTAGGGGAGGTCTAAAATATCTTAGGGGGGGCCTGAGGGACTTCAGGGGGGCCAGGCCCCCCTGGCCCCCCCTAGCTACGCCAATGCACCTAAGAAATGCTAATGATATTGCCTTTAAAACAGATAGAAAGAAGAACTGATAAAAATGCTGGAAGAACTGAAAACAGCAGCTAAAAATATAGGCTTGTGTATGAACTACCCTTAAACTAAAATCATAACAAACAGAAATGAAGATATCACGATCAAAATACCAAGAGAAAATAAAACAAGTTGAGGAACCTGGGACAAATTATTAAACTAAATAAAAGAATGAAATATATTAAAAAATAAAAAATATCCTCAGTACCTCAACACGAAAGTGTTTAATCCTTCCTGTATACTTACCTATGGATCGCAGACCTGGACACTTACAAAATCAAACATGGATAAGGTAACAAAAGCCCAAAGATCAATGTAAAGCTAACAGATATAATAATAAAGAATGAATGGATAAGAAATAAAAGAAACGTAAGGGATGTCCGAGGAGAAGTAGCAAAATTAAAATCGAAATTTGCCGGTCATAATATCAGACAGAAAGACGATCAATGGAACAAATGTATTGTAAACTGAAGAGCTTGGGAAAATAAAAGGAGTAGGCGAAGACCCCAAATGAAATGGGCGGACGATTTGAAGAAACATGCGGGAATGAGATGGATGAACACGGCGACAGATAGGGAAGAAGGCTAAATAGATAGAATAGAACCAAAGCCTTCCATCCTGCCCTCTCTGTTAAGATTCTTCGCCTCCTTCTTCAACCAATATCTTTTGTTATTGAATGTTTCTATTTACCAACGCGAAAATTGCTGATGTTGACGGAAATTTTGTCCGTATAGTCGGGCAATTCTGTACAAATATATAGTCAAGCCGTTTCCTCTTATGCTCCATCACTAGACACAGTCGTGAATAAAAACAATGAAGAATTTTATGAAAGGAAAGGGAAACGATTCAAAGATGTACATAAGCGAAGCTACTTTTGTCCTTGCTTTTGCAATTACTTAAGAGAAATGTTCTCTAAGATAATATCTACTGACGTTCTCTTAGATAATATTGACGATTCACTAATATTAGTTTATTCAATACAGCTTAACGTAATACGGTGTTTATTAACATAATTACTCAGTATTATTAGGTCAGCTCAGGTATAGGGGAGACCGGGGCTAGTTGGCGCAAGGGCTAGTTGGCGCACGGCTATTTTTTACTAAACCACCAGTCTGGCAACGTTGTGCAACCTAGTGTCTGTTTGTAAAGAATTCCTGTATTCAGAGTGCAGTCGCTAAGTGTGAGCGCTCTCTAATGTGTTCATACACGTGGAAAGTAAATTTTTATTCATTTAATATATTTGCGATAACTTTTTATTCAATAATTGTAGGTACTTACTAGATAGAGTAGTTTAAAGATTGGAATTTCTAGTTTCAAAAACAAGCTAAAATTTTTGTTTATATCTTAGTGTTGTACGAGAAAAAAATTCAAGAAACAAAAAAATACGATTGGGGTTAGTTGGCTCATTTTTTCAGGGGCAACTTGGCGCGTGCGCCAACTTACCGCAAGCAGTATTTTTGGTACAGAAATAACATAAATATTACTGCCGGTTTTGAAGTTTCAGGAATTTATCCTTTTAATCGGGATATCTTTTCCGAAGAGGAGTTTTTACCTTCATATTCTACGGACCGACCTAACCCTAATATTATTGACTTGGGTGATGATCAAGTGAAAGAAAATGGTGAGAAAAAAAAAAGAAGCTGCATTACAGGAGTATCAAGAACCTGATCTTTTACAACAAGCTTTAGAAGTTGACGAAAATCAAATCGAGGATATTCGTCCAGGGCCGTCTCGTAAAATTTTGGGAGAAATAACCTCAGAAAAAAACGAAATAGTTCCATCCCAAATACGGCCCTTACCTAAAGCGGAAGCAAGAAAACATATTACCAAAGGGCGAAAAAGACGAACTACGGCTATATTAACCGATACGCCCATTAAAGAAGCTCTTCGCGAAGAGCAAGCTCCAAAAAAAAAGAAGGTAGAACTTAAAAAAGCTTCTGAAATAAGCGAAAAGAAGGAAAATAGAAAAATTAGGTATCGGCAAATAAAAAAAAAATAAATAAATAATGACCCCTTAAGCAGCGATGATGATGATGACTGCTTTTGTCTGTATTGCACTGATACATATAAGAATAGTGCCCTTAGGGAAAAATGGATTAAATGCAACTGGTGCCATGGCGGGGCTTATGAGGAATGTGCTGGTGAAACTTCAGCAATTTTTTTGTGCATTAATTGCTTAAGCGAGTAAACAGATTATATTATTTTTTGAATTAGTTTATGTTTTAATTTTTGTTAAAAAAAAAGTACTACATTTAAATTAAAGCTTAGCTTATGTTTATTAACATAATTTAAGTAATTTTTTTTTGTTATTTAATAAATTTAGTCCGCAACCCAGAACCAAAGCGTCAACTTACCCCGGCCATACTCCAACTTGCCCCTGAGCGGGACAAGTTGGCGCATTTTGCATAAACGTGATTTTTCTTAATTTTCTTTTAAACTATAAGAGCTAAAGAAAAATTATACATGGCGGATAAATAGCTGAGATAAACGTCTAGATGCTGCACTACCTTGTTATTTTGCATAATAAACCACAAAGACATACAAATTAAAAAACCAAAAACTGCGCCAACTAGCCCCGGTCTCCCCTAAACAGTGGTGTCAAATTATTGGGAAATTAAAGAAAATAAACAAGTCGAAGAAGAGGTTTTAAGCAGATTTGCTGAAGATTCCAGGCGTTTCGATTTACTGTAATAGGTAGAAAACTGATGTGTATGTATGTTCTTTTTTCGTTTTCGCTTATTCCAATAAAAACCTATTTTATTTTGAAATTTTTACCCATCATACATATTTCTTAATATTTTCGCAATGGTTAGTTATAGGAGAAATAAAATCACGAAAGTGAACCGAGATTATATTTGACAACTGACAAGCACAGACAATAACAGCTGATTCTTAAGACGTTCTAAAAAAATATTTTTGGATTTGCTTGATTTTGTGGTTATAGTTAATCAAGATAACGAAAAATTTAAGCGTTTCAAAATTTACCTACCTTTTTATATTAACGGGTGTTGGTAAAGCAAGATAAACAAAAAGACAAAGAAAAACTGGATGGAACTAACCGTTGGATATGTTCTCGGTTTACCATTTTGTTACCAATGGATGCACCGTAAGGGCCTTAAGCTAGTAAAACAGTATTTATCCACCAATAATAGCTTACGCCTAATAAACAATTTTCTTGCTGCTGCTAGTTTCTATTATTTTCGTTTTTTTTTACGCAATATTTTAAAACTTAGATACCTACGAATATTTGACACTGCAAGGAAACAATAAAAAAGCTGGAGTAAAAAAAACCTCTATAATATAAAAATAATTATTTATTTTAACATTTAATGTTATATTGATTTTAACCGATCAATCGAACTAAAAGGATTTTTTTTCTTGAATAAAATTAAAATAGAATACAATAGAAGTATACCTTATAATTAGAATTGTTTCCTAAACGTGACTTCTTCAAATGAAATACAGTCGAACCTCTCTAACTCGAACCTCTATAACTCGAACCTCTCTATAACTCGAACCTTTTAAGTGGTCCCTGCAAATTTTTATATATATTTTAACCTCTTTAATTCGAATTTCTATAACTCGAACTCTCCATATCTCGAACTGTTTTGGTGGTCCCTTCAAGTTCGAGTTATAGAGGTTCGACTGTATTTGTATTCTAGAGCGTATATAAGGGGTCCCCGGTTGGCCCAGGCCCCTTCCCAAACTAAGATTTTTTTAGATATTCTCCACATATTTTATGAATACAACCATAAAATAGCATAAAATACGGCATTGTTGGGTTCCGGGCCCCCACAAAACTGTCTCACTTCCCACCTTCCCAAAACGGTTCGCCCCTCCCAAACCTTTTTTTTTTAAATACGCCACTGGTTTTATTGTTTTTGTGATAGTGATTTGCGTGCAAAGGGAATGTGTGATATCAAGCACTTTAGTGAAAAGTCAAAAAGACACAAAGTAAGTGGTATTTATTTAAATAACCATATACCATTTTCTATGTTAGGCAAGACTGATATTAGGTGCCAATTGAATAGTGCCTATAGGCAAAATATTATGAAAATGTGACAAAAATTAGACATATACTTAGTCGACTGATGAACTTTTTTTTGTCCCTGGTTAGGCCTAACAAATCCACAGATAAAGCTTAAGCTCAATTAAACCCTATGACTAAAAAAAGGGCGTCAAATCGAAAACGACGCGTCGGGGTGACGTCCACAGGACAAAAAAAAAACGAAAAAAAAAACGGTCGGAAAAAGTAGGCGAAACGTAACATCGCGGTAAACGAGTCTATGGAAACCCGAGGCGAAAACTATGATGGCAAACTGGAGTTCAGAAGAGTTTTCAATTTAACAAAAGAGTGATGACATTATTATTTTAAGTCCAAAATCTATGGAAAAGTGAAAACACGGACTATGCCTAGGCACTCATGAGAGATGCCAGATCGGCAGGCATTCATGAGAGGACTTATACTTCTACTCTTATCTTAATCGTTCCCCGGAATGGGACAACTGGGCGCCGCCAACTCGGCGCTGCCAACTATAATTTTTAATTATTTATAAGTTTAGGTCAAAATCATAATCAGCGACTTAAAACACCGCTAATTTCTATATTTGATACATATCGGTTCATAAATAAGAAAGTCCGCCATTTTGGATCGGCCATTTTGATTTTTTAAGTTTGAGTAAAAAATTTGTAATATTTCAAGTTTCAGACAAAACGGTTAATAAATAAGATAATTCGCCATTTTAGATTCGCCATTTTGAATTTTTTATAAGTTAAGTCAAAATCATTAGCAGGGATTTGAAACCCCGCCAATTTCTATATTTGATACACATAGGTTCATAAATAAGAAAGTCCGCCTTTTTGGATTCTTTAAGTTTGAGTATAAAATTGTGTTAAATGACCTTAAACAATGTAATATTTCAAGTTTGAGACAAATCGGTTAGTAAATAAGAAAGTCTGCTATTTTGGATTCGCCATTTTGAATTTTTTATAAGTTTAGGTCAAAAATTATAATCAGCTACTTGAAACACCGCCAATTTCTATATTTGATACACATCGGTTCATAAATAAGAAAGTCCGCCATTTTGGATCCACCATTTTGATTTCTTTAAGTTTGAGTAAAAAATTGTGTTAAATGACCTTAAGCAATGTAATATTTCAAGTTTGAGACAAATCGGTTAGTAAATAAGAAAATCCGCCATTTTGGATTCGCCATTTTGAATTTTTTAAGTTTAAGGATAAAACTGTATTAAGTGTGCGATTGTGTGTGTGATCTCAGGCAGTGCAAACTTTCAAGTTTGGGACAAATCGGTTTAAAAATAAAGAAATCCATTTTGGATCCCCAAATGTTGTAATAAAAAACGTAAATTGTAGCGTTACCAGGTTACCAAACACTACACCTACCAAATTTCATCTCAATGGATTTAATTTTACTTAACAAAACCAAATTTTAAGAAAATTGCGTAAAGGATTTTTTAAAGATGTTTTTCTATAAATAATATATCTATTTTGTTTCTCATCTGCACATCTTATCGAAAAAAAAATTTTTAGTCGCCCAGTTGGCGGCGCCGAGTTGGCCCGGCGCCCAGTTGTCTTAGACCAACATTTGACAAATTAATTTATCTATTTCTAAGCGGGCTTTTCTATTAATACTAATTAAAAGCCCGTTATCTTGAAAACGGTTCGGATCCTACGAAAAAAAAAAATTTCTACTTTAGACGGCTTAAGCTCCGAAACACTTTGTTCTAGTGTCAAAGTTCTTAGAACATATCTTGTAGAGAATTTTATCAGCTACAAAATCCATTCTTTAAATGTATTTTTAAATCTTGTAATGGAGTGGGAGTAACTTTTAACTTAAAGTAAGTAAGTTAGAAAATAATAATTTTTTTAAATTTAGTGCTTTAAACGGCACGTTTTTTATTTATTTTTATGTTTTTTTTGTGTAAATTTAGTGACGTACTAAAAGGTAAGAGAGCTTAGGGGTCAAACACCTCCTTAAACTAACCACGTCTTTAAAAACCCCCCCAGACCGCCAAAATCTAACATAGTCAGGTTTTCTCAAATTTTCTCAAAAAATACGTTTCTAAGAGAAAAATGTGTAATATACTTTATTGTAGACAATGAAATTTCCTTTTGAAAAAGGTACAACTCGATGGGGGTCAACTGTTTATAAACTCTTCAGCGGCGTCCGTTAATTGAAGTAATTTAAAAAAGTAAAAAAATATCCATGTTTTTTCCATGATTTATTCGATTTTTTTTTAAACCAAGGTTTATAGAACAAAATGTGTTATACATTATTGTAGCAAATAAAATTTCCTTTAAAATGCTGTACAAGAAAGTCGGACTGGTTCATGGTTATAAATTCAGAGACGCCCGTAAATTTAACCAATTTTAAAAAATCACAAATTAAAATATTTTTGTTAGAATGGATTTTGTAGCTGATAAAATTCTCTACAAGATATGTTCTTAGAACTTTTACCCTAGAACAAAGTAGTTCGGAGCTCATGCCGTTTAAAATACAAAAAATCGGAAAATTTGCCCAAGCACGTGATTTTAGTCATTTTTGGAAATTACCTAGCTCCGTTACTACTGCTCGCAAAACAACCATAGTACCACCCAATTGTAGATAATTATATCCTCTAAAAAATTTCATATAAATCTTTTTGCGATTTAGTGTACTGGAACGAAGTTACAGGCAAAAAACTACAAAAAGTGCCAATTTTTTATGTTTTTTTCAAGATGGCGGAGGAAGCACAGGGGTGGGGGTGACGAAAACTCAGATTTTTAACTACCTTTTCGACCTTAATAACAGATTCAAAATTCAGAACTACCGGACCTTTTGTAGGGTAAAACTCCTCTATTCATTGTACTATTTTGTAGAAATGTCGTTGCTCTTACCTCCGGTCAACCATATTCGTATTCAAAGGACGAAAAAGTATAGAAAACTAGCATGAAAACTGCAATGCATTTTAAACAAACAATATTCCTATATATTGGGGTGTGCTTGTCCCGTTTGCTTGGCCCATTTTCACTTTAGGATATTGTCGTCCACGGTTTTGTTTTTTGTTTTCAGTTTTTTGTGAAATCGACGCTCTCGACGTTGACCTTATTTTATGACAAAGTATGAGCTTTTTTATAGAGCTTCAGCGATAGTAGCATCCCCTTTTCATATTGATGTTTTTACCCATAGGGGGTTTTATAGTATACAGGTTGTTCAAAAATAATTCGGCACTATTACTAACTAACTAATATTACATACAGTTAAATGGACAAATGTGTCACGGCGAAAAAAAATATTTTACTTTCACCTACGCCTTATTCGACTTTTCTTCTGTTTTCACCACCGTCATCAGCGAAAAAAATACCCCACATTTTAGCTCTAAAATAAGTTACTAATAGTATCGATGTAACTTTGAACAACCTGTACATATAGGATCAATAAAAATTGCACTACGACATAGATATTATGCTGCTGTCCTCCAGTATACCTATAGTGTCCCTAAATATACCTAGTTCAAATTCTGACTATTACAAGATTGTAAAAAATGTCATTATATTATATATATATATATATATATATATATATATATATATATTGGTCGTCCTCGTTTTCTTCGGCCAGTTGGTTTCCATTGTAGTATTTGTTTGGGTAGTCTTTCATCATCCATTCTTTGTACATGTCCGTACTACACCAGTTGTTTTGTTCTTATATCATCCACTAAAGTACGTTCACCTACTGTTATAATTTCTCTTATTCTTTGATTTGTAACTCTTTCTTTTTTTGATTTCCCTGCTGCTCTTCTCCAATAGTCCAGCTCCGTAGCGGAAAGCATTTTTTCTGTTCTATTCTTAACTGGCCATACTGCTGAGCCGAATGTAATAATACTTTTTACAATGGTGTTATATATAAGATTTTTGTTATGTTATGATATACTTTGGTCCCAAATTATTCCATTTAATAAAGTAATTGCTTTTCTTCCTTGTACGTTTCGATCTTTTATAGCTTTGTCTAGTGTTCCGTCAGCTGTAATTTTTAGACCTAAGTATTTATACTCATTACAGGACTGAATTCGCTGCCCCGGTATTTAAGATTAGATCCTGTTTCATTCCACCGATACACATATACTCTGTCTTATAGAGATTAACCTCTAGTCCCCACTTATTGTCTCTTCTATTAGTTTTCGTGTCATATATTCGAGGTCGTCACAATCCTGAGCCACTACTATCTGATCATCGGCGAAACATAAAGTATACAAGGTGGTTTCGTCCAACGGAATTCCCATGTTTTGGCATTTTCTCTTTCATACTTTAAGGACTTGTTCCAAGTATATCTTGAAGAGCGTAGGCAAGATACAGCAACCTTGTTTAAGACCTTTATTTACTTGAAAGCCTTTGGTTAGTTTTGCTTTGTCATTATATTAACCTGTCCCAAATAAGGCCATAAATAAAAAAATAAAAGTATGCCTATATTGAAGAATACATAATATATAATATTTTTACCTTCCTAGCCCACGGAGCAATGGCTAGAGAAGGTATTGTTTTTTTTTTAAGATAACGCCTGTCCTGTAATAATATCTGTCCGTAACAGGATAGCTCCTAAACCGCTGAACTGATTTTTATGAAATTTTCAGGTAAAATAGTGTACAATACTTAGAGCGGATTAGATTTTGGTAAAAAAAAAAGTTTTTTGAACGTTTAAAAATTAAAAGTATGCTAACTTCCTAACGGAGCATCGGATCAATATGCCGTTTTCGGAGTATAGTAGAACTCGTTTTCCTCAATAATTTATGTTATTCCTTAAGACTTTGTAGGAGCTTCCGTTTCTAAGATATTTACAAGAGTTTACTTGAGTGTGCTAATGTATAATTGCAATTATACAGCTTGGTGGTTTTCAAAATAAAAAGTATTTTTTTTAAGGTGGTTTTTATACTTAAAAATATGAGAAAGGCAATTTTAATTTCAGTCCAAATAAATATTTTGCAGACTTCTTATAACTTTTTATGGTCTTTTCCCAGTCAGGCAGTTTTGAATTATTTTTCTTAGAAATATGCGTATTTTTTAAACATCATTTTTATAAATCACAATTTACTCTGGCCATTCTACGTGCGATGGCGTGCATACAATTTTAAATAACTTACCTCTTGATATATTCAACAAAAATATTTAAACTAATAATTTTTTCATTATTTTTTATTCTAAAGACATATTACGATCATTTTTATTGCATGGAAAAGGAGATAAAAATACTTACACCCCACCACCAGGTATCTGGGCAACCACCTGAGAGCTGTCACTCTCACTCACTCACTGGATTTAAGTTGGCTATGGACTACTGTGATCTCCAGCCATTTATATTACAATGCAATTTCTTGCAAGGTTTTTGTTTATACAGGGGACAATCACAAACTCATACATACCACATGATGACCCAGCAGGCCGGCCTGCTAAGCACCCTCCGGTAGGCAATTTTCTTTTCTTAAGGAGGATTTAATTTTGCCTGATACCCTTTGTCGGGCACAGGGATCTTTATCGTGCTAGCGCCATCTACGCTCTTAACACGGGACCATCCGCTTAACGGGACTTCCGAACCTCGGCGTTGTATTTTTTCATCAACTTTGCCTACTTCGTTGATGCCCAAAATGCGCTCAACCATCGAAGAAATAAATAAAAACACAGGCGTTACCCCTACCTCCGGTGAATCTGTATTCACAAACAGAAAATAGGTTCGAGTTTGTAGGCATGAGGATCGAACTCATGTCCCTCTGATCGAAAAGCGGACGCGCGTCCACTGAACCATCAGGGCCCCTCTGAGAGCTGTCAATTACGACAAACAGAGCAGCAGTGCCAGAAGTTGATGCATTTCAGCGTGACGCTGCCTTAGTTTGATTTCGGCTACGGTATAAGTAGATTATGTTGTTTTGCTTCTAATTTTTACGTCAACTGGTGGTTAGCTTACCGTTTTTTAAATTTTAGATTAAGGTTCCAAAAAAGTTCATTTTTGTAGTGGCCAATACATTTTTATAAAATTGTTGATATGTTTCTTATTTATCAATCTTTCTAAATGTGGCGGTATGACCCCAAGAATGTGGCGGTATTGCCACCCGCAACTTTTTTTAAAAATAAATATTTCTTTTATATTTATGCAATAAAAGATAAATTTTTTAATTGAACGTTGTAGTTAGGTTAATAAGAAAACCAAATAAAAATAATTTTGCAATTAAAAATAGTTTTAAACGCTTAAATTTTGCTAGTTTCCTTAAGGTGGCGGAATTCCCCCCTCTTCCCCTACTATATGTATGCAGTAAGCGTGTAAGTGACAAACAATGCTAATTTTTGCCTACTCTGCTTTGATTAGCACTGGACGCCATTGGTTACATGCTACAGAAATTAAATAAATTTATTTAAATTTTTAAATAACGGCTACAGACAGAGGAGGGCCAGCCGTAATTATACTTCACATAGCTATAGAAGCCATTTTTTGCACCAATGAGCGGAAAATTTTCCCATTTAGCTATTTTGTAAGGATTATTTACGTGTGTAAACGCTGTACTCTGTGTCGTGTTGTTTTTTTGCGTGTTTTTTCAACAAGGGTGTTTGTTTTAACAGGAATTTACTGCTAATGAAGGTTTTTATTTGGACATTATTTTTTGGCGCGAAGATGTATATGTCTACATAGTAGGCTGTGGAGTTTTTTATGAGTTTTGTTTGCTGTTTAGAGAACAAGTGTTGTTACTTTAAATTAAAAAAAGCTTTACTTTTATTATGATTTAATAGTAATAAAAAGTTACCAGTTCTCATAGCTACTTTTTGTAACTTCAGGAGTAAGGCACGCTATCTTCATTACTGTTTAATCTGATCCTTGAAGCTTCAGTAAGAATAATTGACACAAGCTTGCTTAAATATTGACACGAAATTTTCGCAGATAGCTGGTTACCAGGATGATATTGGTGTTCAGTGTAAGGATAACATTTTTTTGACCGAAACTGTAACAGTGTTTGATACAGAAGTAAAAAAACGAGGACTAAAAATAAATGAATCAAAAACTGAACACATTAGCTTCTAGGCACCCCCCTCTCCCCCGAAGCTAAGATTTTTCTAGATATTTTTCACATATTTCATGAATAGAAACATAAAATAGCATAAAATACAGCATCGTGGGGTCTCGTCCCCCGCCCAATTTTTTTTTTCTAAATACGCCACTGGACATGTTCATAACTTTTAGGTACTCGGTTATCGTTTCGAACAAGTGGCAAGGTTTACATACTTAGGACAAGCGCGGATTTGAGGGGGTGGGGGTAACGGGGTAATTACCTCCCCTAGAAACAAAAATATGCACTTTTTCCTAATAAAATAGGGGAAAACAGGAGAATAACCCCCCCTAGAAAAAAAATTTTATGACAAAAAAAATGTTCGTCGACCATTACCCCCCCCCCTAGATTTTGACCCAGATCCGCGCTTGACTTAGGAGCAAACAAAAACAAGGAAAACTGTGTAACAGAGGAAATAAACCAAAGAATAATTAACGGAAAGTCTTGTATGCTCATCAAAAACTGCTCAAGTCAAGGATTCTACCGAGATATGTCGAAAAAAATTCAACACTACAATATTTAGGAATTTTTCAACGTTATCCGACTCCTATTATCCACCTACTTCGATCCTGGCAATCATATTGTGTTAGGTTTTTTGACTTATTGATCTTTGGATTGACTGTTGCCATTCTAGTTTAGGACGCCCTCTTTTTCTGCGCCCTATTGGTTGCCATTCTAGTACCTGCTTTGGTAATCTTTCGTCGTTCATATGTTGTACACGGCCGTACCATATCAGTTGTCTTTTAGTGATGTCATTCGTTATGCTTCCCTTGATTCCCATTCTTTCTTTTATAATCTCATTTCTTATATGATCTGTTCTAGATATTTTTATTGATTTTCTTATTGCATCCATTTCCACAGTTTCCATTTTTGTTTTGTATTTTTCCGTTACGCGACAAGTCTATATTCCATACAAAAGCGTGCTTTTCACCATTGTTTCATACATTCTTTTTTATCTCTCCATAAAATGCTGTTAAGACATCCCATAACTTTTTTGCTTTTTAATTCTTTTTTCCAGTTCTTTACAGTCTGTTCCTATCTTATCAAATGTGACACCCAAGTATACATACTCATTGCATGGAGATATTGTTTGTCCATTGTCCATTGTCTGTCACTTGATTCGTTTCCATTACATAAGTACTGTGTCTTGTCCACATTCACTGTTAACCCCCACTTTTGGTATTGTTCCGGTGACTTTCTCATCATATACTCAATGTCTTCTTTATCATTAGCTACAATTACTTGGTTGTCAGTAAACTGTAGTGTGTATATGGTAAATCGGTCGTTAAATTGTATTCCCATGCCATGTACTGTACGTTTCCAGTTTTTTAGAGTTACTGCGATATACATTTTAAAAAGGGTTGGAGAGATATAACACAACCATTTCGTTCTTTTGAAAGTCAATTTCCAATTTTAATTTTAGATTTTGACCCTTTGTATAGTTATTTTATTGCTTTTATGTATGTATGCTTGATATTAGTTTGCTCTAACACTGTCCATATTTTTTCTACTAGAACGGTATCATGCTTTTTGTAGGTCCACAAAGGTAACATGTGTTTCTATATTTCTGGCACTACGTTTCTCAATTACTTGTTTAAGACCAAAAACATTATCACTACAAGTCTTACTGTATTTGTAAAAAAAATTACCGAATAGAAGATAATAAACAAATTCAAAAAATCTCCAAAATGAAAACCAAACAAAAAAACGTTACTCAATAATATTTGTGCTAAAGTTGCCAGTTCAGTTTCTTATCACGTTTTTTTTTCCTTGCGGGTTATAAAAAGGTTGGTTTTTATAACCTTATTCCACAATAAAATGTTATTTATGATTAGGTTTATTAATAAATCTTGATATAGAAGGAAAAGAGCCATACTCCGGGGTCAGCCTTATTACAGTTTTACTTCATTTGGAACAAAATATTGGGGTGAATACTAAGGAAAAATGAATTTATGGAATTAGAAAAAGATAAACAAAATTAAGATTAACAAAAAAGAATTCTATCTATTCTTTATCAATAAAAAAATATTTTCAAACTTTTCCACATTTTTTTGTTGGTGATTTTTCTACATCCCAATAACTTAAGAGGGATTTTTTAATCTTCAAATTTTGTCTTGTTTGTTAGACCCGTATTCGTCTGGTAGTTAAAAAGTAGGGAAATATATCGTGACCTATCGTCTTCACGCAGTTTTTCGTCATGCCGTCGTGTGCAGCGAAACAGGTGAAAAGTGGGTATTTGGTTTTCACGCAAATTCTAGCTCAAGCCATAACAGTTCCGCCCTGTACTTTACCGGGGCGCACAGAGAGCGGGTATTGGCTGTAGGCCTGGCTATCCTAAAACAATGGGCGTAAACACGTGTAAACTTCTATCATTTTTCTTACATACAACATATTTTATGGATGATTCTACCAAAAGTGGGCTATATGGCTATATTTTTGGTCATTGCCTTTAAATAACAGTACAGCACAGTAAATAATTTTGTTTTTTTTAATTTATGTAACTAATTAGGTGTAAGCTAAGAAACATTTATTTTCCCGAATTTTAGGAATTATTGCATAAAAATTCCAGAGGGATGTGTACCAGAGGAATGAGTTTTTTAATGGTTTTCCAATTTAAATCAAAATCTATTTACACTACTTAACTTAAGTTTTATATAAACAAAGTTCCTATACTTATAATTTTAAAACAAGCAACAAAAATATTATACTATTGATATCAGTCGAATATTTACTTACCAGAGGAATCATAATTGAAGCGTTCCTTTTTGATTTCTCTGAAAAAAACTAATTTTCTGCCAAAAATAAAAAGATCTATAACTTAAACCAAAGTTGACAAGACTTGGTTAAATATTATTTATTAGGATATTTTTTTCAATCTGAGTTTTTAATATTTGGTTTGGGACTACACCAGAGGAATGATGTATTTGCTTTGTAATAAAAAAAATTGCAATTTTTTTTATACATTAAACTCAAATGCTCTATAAAGAAAACATTTCGTTTTAAATCTTATAACTAAAACTATGCTTCATTTGCAGTCTGTGAAAAATATGCATTCCCACTCCACAGCACCATTTTTGTAGAATCATCCATATACATATGCAGCAAATATCTCAAAAATTGTAAAAAATTCCTTTTTTCTCGTCGCTATCTCATATTTATTATTGTTTTTTGTGTTTCAGACGCCTTTGCATCTATCCAAACTGACGACATCCTCCGGGATACTAAGGAGGGAGAAGATGTAACCTTGGAGTGCCGATTCCCACCACAGACCTCAAGGAATTCATTGACCTACTACTGGCAGAGACAAAACAAAAAGAACGAACATGAAAACGTTGCTATCAACGACGTTCCTTTGGGAACTAATTACAGGTAAAAATTAGTTACCTATCAAGTATCTCCTGCTATCTCGGTTCATTTAGACACTCTAAAGATGGAAAAAAATATCCGGTTCAAATGAAGATAATTATTTTCATCTTTCATTATAAAAAAAAATTAAATAAAAAAAATATCCAACGGCAAAATCTACTTGTACCTACTAGTCGCAGTTGAGTACAAAATTTACAGGTATACCTATAATGTACGACATGCTTCAACTTTTAATTTTGATGCCCAAAGGGCATTTACGAAATTATACAGTTCTGTATTTTCATTAGTCAGGTTATTGGGTAATTTTGTTCCCAACTGCGACTAGTAAGTACAAGTGAATTTAGCAGTTGAGTGGGGTTTCTTAATATTTTTTTCTTTTATTACCAACTTTTAGGCAGTAGCGTGTCGTGGATAAAAGGGGGGGGGGGGTGAAGACCTTGAGGGGCGCAAATATAGGTATGGGAGTCAAATAAATTACAAACCTTTTTTTAAAAGGACGCCAGAGGCGTCAAGCGCAGTGGGGCGGGGGGGAGCGTTCGCCCCCCTGACCCCTATAGACACGCCACTACTTTAAGGTCCAATTAGTAATAAGCCATTCATTTAAGGAACCTAATTATTACCTAAATCATGTATTTGTGTCAAACATTGAACTATGGTCAAAGAGTAGATAGGTGCGTTTCTACAAACATTGAGTGAAGGTGGGGGTTTGGAGAAGGAGGGGGAACTAGTAAAATGGTGTTGAAAAAAAGCGTGTGCAGAAAGAATTTTTAAAATCGCTCTAATTTTGTATAAGTTATAGCTACAACTATTATTATTAAGGAAGGCGAGGAGGAGAGAGGGTGAGGGAGGGCGGAACTAGTAAAATGGTATTGGAAAAAAAAAATTATATCGTGTGCAGAAAGAATTTTTAAAATCACTTTATATTTGATAAAATTATGCGAATATAGTTTGTAAAGAGGTTGGGGGGGACTGACAAGAGGGGAGATAAGTGGAAGCAGGGAGGACTACAAAGGAACTACAGCAAATTAGAGGACATTTACAATGGGCAATCAAAGGAAGTGCATTAAAATCGCCTCAAAGTTAGGTAATTTGTATGCCTTAAAGCCTAAATCATGTAACAAAATGGCGTATGACAATTGGATCAATACCAATTCAACGACATCTTTTTTGTCAAAATCGGTTCAGCCGTTTATTCTCTATGCGCGACAACCACGGGGCTCTCCGAGCTCGTGTTAAACTAGTGCACTTATTCTAGTTGCACGTATTTTAGCTCACACATATACTATACTATCGTAGTGTGGTGAGCTATGGTGATCCTAATTTTTTCGAGAAAAAAAAAGTTGCTCCGATTTCAAAAAATTTTATATATCTTTGCGTTTCAGATGATTTTGAAACTTTTTTGTTGCGTCTGTCTGTCTGTCTGTCTGTCTGTCTGTCTGTCTGTCTGTCTGTCTGTCTGTCTGTCTGTCTGTCTGTCTGTCTGTCTGTCTGTCTGTCTGTCTGTCTGTCTGTCTGTCTGTCTGTCTGTCTGTCTGTCTGTCTGTCTGTCTGTCTGTCTGTCTGTCTGTCTGTCTGTCTGTCTGTCTGTCTGTCTGTCTGTCTGTCTGTCTGTCTGTCTGTCTGTCTGTCTGTCTGTCTGTCTGTCTGTCTGTCTGTCTGTCTGTCTGTCTGTCTGTCTGTCTGTCTGTCTGTCTGTCTGTCTGTCTGTCTGTCTGTCTGTCTGTCTGTCTGTCTGTCTGTCTGTCTGTCTGTCTGTCTGTCTGTCTGTCTGTCTGTCTGTCTGTCTGTCTGTCTGTCTGTCTGTAACGACCAACGCGCATAACTCAAAAACCGCTTGGCCAATTTTAATGAAATTTGGTACCTAGGCTTGGTCTTGGGTCGAGATGGTCCCATTTAAAAATGAACAAAATCCACCGAACACAAACCAAATAAAAGAGTGGGGGTAGATTTCAAGAATTAGAGTTTATGTGAAAATATGGCGTGTGTGATATCAAACGAAAGGTAATTGAGTTTGGAGTTAAACAAAATACATTTTAATTTATTTAAAAAAAAGGGTGGGGGTATATTTCAAAAAATAGAGTTTAAGTGAAAATATGGCGTGTGTGATATCAAACGAAAGGTAATTGAGTCCGGAGTTTAACAGAATACATTATAGTTTTTGTTTTTTTTAAAGGGTGGGGGTAAATTTCAAAAATTTGAGTTTAAGTCAAAACATGGCTTGTGTATTATCAAACAAAAGGTAATTTAGTCTGGAGTTGAATAAAATATATTTCAGTTTTTAGTTATATTAGCTCACACGTACACTATAACTATAGTACCTAGTGTGAGCTTAGGGGCCCATATATTGGCAGAGTATTTTTGAAACTGCACTGGCTGGGGTAATTTTTTGACAGCACCAAAACAGTGTCCTACGAGTGGCGCACTAGATTTCTTAAAAGAATTGTCTATAAAAAAACAAGCGACAAGGGACTCTCCACGTAGCTCTTTGTTTTGCTACATCAATGTTTGGCCCGCAAAAGATAATGAAAAAAAGTTGAAAGAGGATCAAAGTGTCTTTTTAATTAACTCTTATGTCATGTCAGACTGTGAAAACACACTCTATAGAGACGTCCCGGTAGTTAATTTATGCGCTCCAAACGGGACTAATCAGATTCAGATAGAGACCCTAGACCCAGGTAATTAACATGTTTAACCCAGTTAATTCAAATCACAACACGGTAACGCAATACGGACGCAAACGTGTTGCGGCAGGGACCGTATAGACAAACCAAGGATGCCCGAGTCAGTAATTGTGCCAGACTAAAAGGCCCAACTACTCTAAGGCTTCATTTATTTGCCTAGCTCTATTAAATTAGCTTGGCAACGCCTGAAGGCTTGACTGGGCTCTTCTACTATCCTTTGTGCAATTCATGGAATACACAACACCTACTTTTTCCGAAAAATATAGGATAAACAGTCTCAAAAAGCAACGCATGGCTTGACTAAGCGGGAGCGCATAACTTATAGAAAAGCAAAATATAGAAACAACATTTGTAAAAAAGTATTTAGTAGAAATAATAAAGCAAAGGAAATGTAATCAAACGATAAAACGTAGAAAACAAGTCATCAAAAAGTAATTAAAATGTAAAATGTAGAAACCGTAAAGTGTAGAAATGGTTCAGGCATGTACCGGTGGAGGGCGCTGCCCTGCGTCATCTGTAGCCATAGAAAAATACTCTGCCAATCTATGGGCACCTAAGCTCACACTGGATACTATAGTTATAGTGTATCTACGTGAAAGCTAATATAACTAAAAACTGAAGTATATTTTATTGAACTCCAGACTCAATTACCTTTCGTTTGATACCACACAAGCCATGTTTTGACTTAAACTCTAATTTTTCAAATCTACCCCCACCCTTTTTTTAAAAACTAAAATGTATTTTGTTTAACTCCAGACTCAATTACCTTTCGTTTGATATCACACACGCTATATTTTTACATAAACTCTAATTTTTGAAATCTACCCCCACCCTTTTATTTGGCTTGTGTTCGGTGGATTTTCTTCATTTTTAAATGGGACCATCTCGACCCAAAACCCAGCCTGGGTACCAAATTTCATTAAAATCGAGCAAGCCGTTTTTGAGTTATGCGCGTTGGTCGTTACAGACAGACATACAGACACACAGACAGACAGACAGACAGACAGACAGACAGACAGACATACAGACAGACAGACAGACAGACAGACAGACGGCGCAACAAAAAAGTTTCAAAATCATCTGAAACGCAAAGATATATAAAAATTTTTGAAATCGGAGCAACTTTTTTTTTCTCGAAAAAATTAGGATCACCATAGCTCACACTACTATAGTATAGTAGTAGTGTGAGCTAAAAAGGCGATTAGAGTATATTCTAAACCGTAAAGTGTAGAAATGGTTCAGGCATGTACCGGTGGAGGGCCCTGCCAACTGCGTCACCTGTAGCCATAGAAAAAAAAGGCGATTAGAGTATATTCTTAGTATCTGACCCATATAGAAGTGCAACCGGCGAGCTTTGCAATATTGAGGTGCACATGGCGCTGAAATAAATTCGTCTGGAACGCAATATTCACTGACTACCAGTTCGATTTAGTTGCATGTTAGAGACACGGGATAAATATTTTTAAAAAATCCCGTCTTAATATTTTTATTGTTTACATCTTGTAATTTCAAACTAACACTTTTCTACAAATTTAATTTGCTACATTTTAAGGGAAACTGAGCTTTTATAAAATCTTTTGTACAGTTCATGAAATCTACCCACAACACTTAATTTTCCAACCTACAGCGAATTTTCAGAAAAATCTTTTGTAAACACCCACTTCCTAAGTTGCTTGTTTGTTGTACATATAGTTCGCTAGGAAATTAAATTTTGTAAGTGTGGCAACATATACCCCACCATCCATCCATTGTTTGTGTTTTTGCCTTTTCCAATTCTTTATCATTCAACACTATTAACCCTTTAAGCATTCAACAATATCCAGAATTTCAGGCTAATAATGCAGAGGTCTTAGTGGTATATCTTTGAGCCACATTGTTAAGGCTAAATCATTTTTTGTTGTAATCCGCAGAGTTTTTTTATGTGCTGGGTGGAAAAAAGAATATGCCACTTAAGTCAAACTCAGTATGTAGGTAAGTGGGCACAATATATCATTTATTATGTGGTCGCATTGCATGGAGATCCAATAGCGCCTGCCACCACTTTCGAATGCATTCATATCCAGAATTCAATTCTCCATTAAAGAGGGCATAGTTTTTGGAATCTTTCCAGAGGTTCTGTAACCTTAGTGCATGTCAGGCTTTGGAGATATCATCAATATCTACTATGAGTTCTGACCTTCATTGGATCAACTAATAGTTCCATTCCAGTCAGTGAGTCAGCTTTTTTGTGTTCAGGATTAACCCCATAACCTAGGACACAGAAAAAATTAAATTGGTTGTGTCTTGCCAGGGTTTTAAAAATATTCTTGTGCTTGTTCATAACTTTAACCCTGTGTAAGAATTTTGCTATAAAAGAATTCCTTGTCTGTCTAGCCAGAGCTCATGAGAGACACGATCCAAGTTATGCGTTTTGGCTATCATATTTATCGATTTTTTCTTCCGGACTCCACTACGGGTTTAGTTGATAATTCTATATGAGCCAGTTGGCCATCCTCTACGTTTCCAGGATTTACCTTGTCCTGCCAAAGTTTTTAAGACATTATTGTACTTGGAAAGTATATATGTTCTTTAAACTTTAGCCCTGTGTAAGAAAGGACTTTGCTCTACACTTCCTTGGCGGAAAGTGTCTGGTATAATTTTTGTGTGTCTTTCCAGAACTTCGAAGAGTTTTTGTTCAGCTTATAAAATAATTTGTAACCAGTTTATTAGGCACGCTAAATTTTCAGAAATGAGTTGACGCTCTGGGAACCAGTTGATTGCTCTAAAATCTACGTGTGTATCTTTCCAGAACTTCCAAGTGTGCCTGACGGTTCAATAATTTAGCTTATAAATCTGTTCGATTCTAACCAGCAGGTCAGCCTCTTAATTTTTAGAAATGTCCTCATGCTCTGGGATCAGTGTGCTTCTATAAAACACTTTTAGTGTGTCTGTCCAGAACTTCCAAGAGTTTCTGTTAGTCCACGGATTCGGCTTATAAATCTGTTTGTAACCAGTTGATTAGCCACTTGATGTTCAGAAATGTGCTCACGCTATGGGAACCAGTTTATTGCTCTAAAATCTTTTTGTGTGTTTTCCCAGAACTTTTAAGAGTGTCTGTCAGTTCAACGATTTAACTTATCAATCTATTTGGTTCTAACGAGGGGTCATCGGCACCCTAAAATTTTGTACAGCGTCCAACAGGACTTGGGTCCTGACGTGTACTGTTGGGTCCTGTTGAGTACTGTTGGGTACTGTCGTGTACTGTCGAGTACTGTTGGGTATTGTCGAGTACTGTTGGGTCCTGTCGGTGTACTGTTGAGTACTGTCGTGTACTGTCGAGTACTGTTGGGTCCTGGCGGTGTACTGTTGGGTCCTGGCGGTGTACTGTTGGGTCCTGTTGAGTACTGTCGTCGTGCCTCGCCCTCAAAAAACATGCGAGCAAAAAAAAAAAAAAAAAAAAAAAAAAAAAAGTCATCATCTTTGGGGAACCGCGCCGCGCTCACAAATCTTGCGACCAAAAAAAAAGGTCATCCTAGGGAAGGCCGATAGGGCCTTCGCGCGTTTCCTATGAATGAATGAACCGAACCGCGCCGTTGAAATTTGAACCGCGCCGTCTCCAAAAAAAAAAAAAAAAAAAAAAGGTCATCCTGTCGTTTTGCATCAACGCCACTGTTTCGGGTAAGAGGGTTGTGTCGAGTACTGTTGGATTCTATCGTGTACTGTTAAGTCCTCTTACGTACTGTTGGGTACTGTCGTGTACTGTTGGGTCCTGTCGTGTACTGTCGAGTACTGTTGGGTCCTGTCGTAGTACTGTCGAGTACTGTTGAGTCCTGTCGTGTACTGTCGAGTACTGTTGGGTCCTGTCGTGTACTGTCGAGTACTGTTGGGTCCTGTCGTGTACTGTCGTGTACTGTCGAGTACTGTTGGGTACTGTCGTGTACTGTCGAGTACTGTTGGGTAATGTCGTGTACTGTCGAGTACTGTTGAGTACTGTCGTGTACTGTCGAGTACTGTTGGATCCTGTCGTGGTACTGTCGGGTACTGTTGTGAAATTTGTACAGTACTGTTGAAAGCTGATGACCCCTCGGGTTCTAATCAGCTAGTCAGGCCCTTAATTTTCAGAAAGAGTCTTATGCTGTCATCTGGTGTGCTGCTTTAAAATAATTTACTTTCTCGACCATCACAATTACCACTGTATGGATATAATCTAGCTATTTACCCAGTCTCTTCTTTTTTTGAGGAATGTTCTCATGCCTTGATAATCACAAGTGATTAATTTTGTGCCGTTTTGCCAGAGTAGGAAAAAACATTTTCTATGAATGTGCCATTTCTAGATTTTTGCATTAATATATGAGAATAACGTATGGAAAGCTGTGGGATATTTGCTTAGACCACAGCATGAATTTCAGGTTTTTTTTTGTAAAATTAGTATTGTATACGATCTGCATGAAACTTGACTGTGGATAGCAGATTATGCAAGCTTGTGTCAAATTAGCTGTCGCTGTTTACTGCCTCCTTGCATGTCTCTGTAGCTGGATGTCAGTGTTTGTGAACGGCGTCCTGTTCTAAGCTACATATTGGATAGACTGGCAATTTGCGGTAGTTTTGTAACACGCTGCGTTTCAGAACGTATTTTCCCTAACTTGGCCGAATAACAACGCTTTGTGCTGATGGTGCCCTATAAACGGATATTCCAGGATTTCCAGAAAGTTAACGAATATCATTTGCATTTAGTTTAAAGGTCAATCTTTATATGCAAATTATATAATCTAATACCTTAAAAATGCAGGTTCTTTTACACCATTTTTGAAACCATGGCTCCAGGGGGTGATGATGCCTGGGGGAAAAATCAAGGGGAATCAATCCTCCCCCCCCCCTTGATATTTTTGTGACTCAAAAAATATTTTGTAATGATAAGTAGTAGCGATATCAGCAATTCTCATTTGTTTATGGCTAAATTGACTTGAATTTTTTAGATTTTTACTTTTAACAGCCGAAAACCTGCTTTACCCAGGGGCGAATTTGGAACTTTATTGGGGGGGGGGGGGAAATATCATAACAAATATTGCACAAAACTCTTTTTCATAGTGACCAGCAGGTGTATTCTGTGTGTAAAAACTTAATATAATTTGAGATTTGTAAGGGCGAATTTCCTCTTTTTCCCATATCTCTAAAGATTAGTTAAGTGGTTTCTATTTTTTAAAAAGACAAAAATCTTAAGCGTATTCATTTTATTGATAAACAAAACAGTTGTATTTTAAATAATATTACTTTACTGCGAAATTAATCCAATATTTGAGTAGCTGCTGAAAAGTAGTTTACTTTTTTGAACATGATTTTTACGCAGTCAATGACAATTTTTTTTTACAAATATAAATTTGACTGAAAAAGTATGCTTGGTTGACTTATTTTTTAACCATCCATCCATAAGTAGGAAAGCTATTGGGATCGCCAAAAAAAACATTTTTTATTTTCGCCTAAAATAAGTTTGGGTCAGGAAAGACCTAACCATCACTTAAATTTATTATTTAGCTTTTGAAAAACTGTCTTTAACAATGTGCAAAATAAGTGCATAATTTTTTTCCAATTAATTTAGGTAACGTAATATTCACACATTGATTGAACAAAAATGAGCTTAACGAAAAAGTTTCACGAGCAAGTCCTCAGAGGTAAAGGTAGCTCGGGAACGCGTTTCGGCCTCATTAGGCCTCATTCAGCCCGAGCATAACCATAAAATGGAAGGAAATTAATTGATGATATTGGTATCTGAAAAAGAAATATGAAATATGGTGTTTACTGAGGAGAGACCAACTGTCAATTTGCAGCTTTGGTCAGGGTTGCCTCGTAATAATCACTACATTGCCAATATGTTCCATTTCTTTGTCTAAACCCCTCTGTCACATTTAAGTTTAGCCAAACACAATTTTTTCTAAAAATTTTTAAAAATAAATATCTTTAAGCTGGAATTTCAAATAAATCCACATAGCACAATCACGTGTTTAACACGTAAAAAAGGCGTGAGAAAAAAAAACGTTGATTTCAAAAGCTGCTAGAAAAAAACGTTTATTTCATATATGAAAACAAGCTTAATAGATCATTCATTAACGTTATAAAAAATAACGTTGCTAAAAACTGCGTTATAATAACGCCATTATCAAATTAAAACAGCACTGTTTCAAGTGATTTTTATCAACGTTAAAATCACATTAGATTCACGCCTTTTCTACACGAATTTTAAAACGCGACTTGCATGGCTTTTCTACCGAATAATTTTGAGATTTTACTAGCAGCAGCGCCACCTGTTGTCGGCATTTTTCACTTTGACGAAATCTATCAAGCAGTGCTTTGGCCTCTAAACGCCAAAAACCTGTTAAGAAACTGATTTAACCTGATAAAGATACATTAATACTCTGTGAAAGTGTTTACTGATAAAAAATCTTGTTTAGCTTTTAAAAAATACATACTGTATATAGATAGATATATGGATATTTTGTCTTGCCTTGAGCGCCATCTTAAAAATTGTCTTGAAGTGTTGTCTTAAACTAGTGAACTTTTATAACTTCATTTCGCGTCTCTTTTAAGTTAAAAAAATGTTATTAAAAAAGACGAAGAAAGTTAGTAGGTTTTAGAAGTCTTAATCTAGTTGCGTTTTAGAACATGTTTTGGAGGACTTTTCAAGTGTGAATTTGGTACATGAAAATAACGAGGGTAAAAAACACGTTATATACACAGCACCAGAAACTTCAGCAAAAAGTGGATTTTTATAGCTTGATTTCTCCTTGTTTTTAAGTTATCTTTAAGCATGTAGATTTAACAAAATAAATATTATATGTTATGAGGTTGTTTTCAAGTAAAAAATAACTTTGTCATTTTTGTTCACGTTAATTTAACGTTGATGTGATTTTTGTGCTATGTGGGTATCTAGCGAAGCTTAAGGAGGATTTTGGCAAAGAATATGTGGAGATGTGTGAGCTAAGGAATAATTATTCAAAAATCCAGCTTGCACTTATTTTTTTCCAGATGAATTCCTAATATGACTGGGCTACATAGCCAATTTTGTTATTTCATACCAGACAAGCCTTAGCTACGAAATGATTGGACTTATTCAATTGCGTTAGCTCAAAAGAACTTTTGACATATTTTTATCCAACTTGAAATGCGACAAGCCTAAATAATCTCTGGAGATAACGGCGGCATTTACGTGACTTTCAACATCCGAAACGGCTAGGGAGATAGCGGAGTCCCAAACATGTATTTTTATAAAAACCGTTGCTTCTCTTTTATGCCGGAAAAGTGCCCTCGGCCGCTATTCTACTTATTTTATTCGCAACCAAGAAATCATTCTTACTCTCCTGGCATATATTGACGTTAAGTTTTTGACTGGCGGCTGCTACAGGGAGGGCAACGGCGCAGTGCCCTCCCAAAACTAGACAACAACCAGTATTTTTAATTAATTTATTAAAATAAAGTTAAATCTTTACTTACGACATGTCTAGTTCTTTTTTTTAGTCTGTGGTTAACTAAGTAAACTTTTTTAGCGTAAATAATTACAAGCCGGCAACACCGGGCGGGACAAGATTTTAATTTCACCCGTTTTTCAGTGGTGTATGGCTATTCTCGCGCGGGGGCGGGAGGAATGTTTGGAAATTTAAATACGATTACAAATAAAATCTTTAGGGCCACATAGACCGGACAAAAACACACAAAGTAAGTGCTACTTATTTCAATAACCACATAGAATTTTCTATGCTAGGCAAGACTGATATTAGGTGCCAATTGAATAGTGCCTATAGGCAAAACATTACCGAACATAATGAAAATGTGTGGGATTTTTGAGGTTGCTCTACAGGGCCATGATTAGTCTGAAACTGGTGCTAATCTGAGCACTTTGCGCATGTACAAGAAGGGCGAATAGACTTTATCTATAAACAAATAAACTAAAAGCCACACCACGTAGCTGCTTGTTTGTACAATGCTAAAATAAAATTGTTCAGGTAAGTTTTTTTATCTCCTTTTCCATGCAATATAAATGTCTGCCCCCCCCCCCCCAATTTATAACGTCATCAGCCGCCACTGTTTTTGACTAATATCAAGTCAACCAAAGCAAACCATTTCTCAATATAAAATACATTTGTTTCGTTCCAAGAAAATCATACAGCGTTATTTCTAGAAAAAAAAAATCTTGCATGAAGACATTTTGTTTCTCCTTTCAAAGCAATTAATGATTTGTTTTATTAATAAATTTTGATTAAAAAAAAACGATATTTTGCATATGTTTTGTTTTGATTATGATGACTATTGTTATTGTTTTTTTAATTATCTAATTGTTATATTTAGGGGAGAGCGGGGCTAGGTTGTCACAGCATGTTAATCCTTTATCGGCAGCAGACGAGGCATACAAAGGTTGGCTGTGATTGCAGAGTTGGATTAAAAGTGAGGTCAAGCATTATTTTCGCTACTCTAAACCGTCGATTCGCCGTCATGCCGCACCAATCTCTTAAATTCTTAAGCCTTCTGTTGCGTTTAGATTTTCCCTCCACTATTACGTGAACTTTTTCAGAGTCAGAGTCAGACTAATTCCAGTGGCGCACCCAGGAATCTGTCTTGAGGGGGGGCGAGGCTTCTTGGGGGGGGGGCGAAGACTCATAATGTCGATTTTTAAGCTATTTTTCGTGTTTTTTCATGAAATATGTAAATATGTAAGAAAATCTAAGTTTGAATCCTCTGCATCAGTTCTTGATGCGTGGCTCTATCATTTCATGAAATTCTTAGCATTCCACGATAGTATAATATTTCAAAAGTGTCAGACTTGTTTTTTTTTTATTGCCCATGTCCATAAAAATAATAATACTTATTGTTTCTTTTTCTTTAAATAAGAAAATAATGCTTTTTCTCCTAAAAGAAAAATGAAATTTTAAACATTGTATGTTGCTTAATCAAGAAAATTAATATTTCTTCAATATATTTATACGAGGGTGGATCAAATATAAACAAGCCTTTTAAACTTACTAACGGACAAGTCATTCAAGATGAACGTGGCCATTATAATTTTGGAGTAGGGATATTCAGGAGCATGTAGGCGGTTGGTAGTGCCGCAATGCTCATTTGGCTAGGAGCAATCGCAATGAGCGAAAAGAAGGTACACAGCAGTGTTGCGCAAAGAACAATCATTTAATTTCTTACACGCGAAAACGTGAAACCTGCTGAAATTCGATGCAGATTGCGAGCACAGTTCGGAAATAAGACGTTTTCGTGGGTACCTGGAAAAACTTGGTGCAAAGAAATTGACGACGGCGACGGCCGTAAGCGTGTCGACAACGTGAGTCACCCACGTCGTCCACGTACCAACATTTCTGCAGGCAAAATTTTACCGACCGTTTCTGGGACTGGAGAGGAGTTTTGGTCGACTTTTTGCACGAGCGAATAACAATAAACGCGGCTTACTACTGTAACTTACTCGACCAGGTAAAGCTTGATTATCGCCAAAAGAGGAGAGCACACCCCATCCAAGACGTGTTGCTCCTGCATGACAACGCTAGACCTGATACGGCAGCTTTAACACAGGCCAAAATCAATGAAATGCACGATTTTCATATGTTTCGCCCAATCAAAGATTCACTGGGAGGCGAGCAAATTCAGACCAAAGAAGAGGTGGAGGCATTCGTTTGCAACTGGTTCAATTCAATTCAAATTCAAATTCAATTCAAATTCACAAGTAGCTTTATTGTTACGAATACTACAGTAGACATTAACATTAGATACTTTTTTTTAGTTTGAGCAATTCTTTGTTTAATTCAGGTAAACTCAAAATGTAGCAAATTTCAGAGATAAAATGTTTCCTTATTTCTTAAAACCTTTCTTCTTACCTTTGGTAGTTTAAGAAATTTTATACTTTCAGATTTCTATGATACATAACTCGTACGTATATGCATGATAAAAGGGGTTCCCTGCAATACAGCGTTATTGGAACTGACTTCAGCTCCAGCCTTTTGTGAGAGAAGTTATGGTGTGGATTATAGAAATTGATACTGGATTTTTCAGGCTATACTTGCTTTTAAAACGTCGACTTTTGATTAAAATTTCATCAAGGCTATTCTTTCACGATATAGCTAGATATAAAATTTTAAAAAAATAGTAATTAAAACTGAACATTCTCCAAGGCAGTAATTCATTTGAGCAATTCACAAGGACCGACCTAGAGACCTTGGGAAAATAAAAAAGTAGGGGAAGACCCAAAATAATATACACGAAAGATGCGGGCACTAGATGGATGAACACGGCGACAGATAGAGAAGAGTGGAAGATATTTGGGGAGGCCTATTTCCAAAAATGGATTAAAGAAGGCTAAATAGAATATATTACTCATTTTTATCATCAATCACCACATTGTTATTTCTCTGTATCAGAAGCTAAAAATCTAAAATTAATGACATAAATGTTTCTTTTCTTCAATTAATTGGAAGTTCTATAAATTTTCTGGGCCACTTGAGAGCAAAAAAGTGGTGCTCCCATTTTAATAAACTCTGCTGGTGCTCAAATTATTTCGTACATGCGATATTTCGAGCGTTTGCCTTTACAAAGCCGGGAAAAACATCAAATTAAAAACTAGCCTGTCTCCACTGAGACGCCGTTCCTAGATAAACCAAAAGGATAGATATTTAATCCTCAAAATTGCGTTCAGAACCCCTAAAAGTTTGTCGTAAGTTTCAATTCAATAAACTTTCCTTTATTCATTCAAAACTTAAACTTCTAATTAGGTACTCATTTCCTCTAACCTGAAGAGGGCGTTTCGTTTCACCTACATATAATTTACCACACTCACAGGGGATTTGCTAACTACATTCCTTATTATTTGAGGGATTTTCTGGTTTTGTATTAGTCAGAAAACTGCTTATCGTATTTCCCGATGAAAATTTCTGTAATCTCTTGAATATAATATGAAATGTTAATAAAACTCAACGGATTATTATTTTGAGAATTTGCTACATTTGATGTGTTTTTAATTTTAGAGACCGTTGAGCTTATTAAATTCTCGGAATAAACATCCTGTTGTAAGTACTTTTTAACATTGTTAATTTCATAATTCTTCATTATTACTAAAAATATTTACAGCTCTTAAATACAAACTTCTTATAACTACTGGTTTTGTAGCAACAGAATGATTAGACTTAAAATTTAGATACTGTCCCGTGTGTGTTTGTTTTCTATATACAGTGGTTTGAATGTTTTTGTCTATTTGTTTGATAAGAACAAAACAACCAAAAAAGTTAAGGCCGAATGTTTTTCAATTTCCATTGTGCATTTGATTGATTGGTCGAATACCGTTCAGATGGTTTAGAAAATTCTGCAGTTCGTCATCATTTAATAAATGTGTCATTCATGTAGCCTAGCCATAGTTTTGACTTGACGCTTGCTGACTTGATCGCATGGTCCTCGAACCACTCCATGTAGATGTTTGCTACCACTGGCGAAAGAAACGAACCCATTGGAAGTCCATCAATTTAAGCGTAAAACTTATATTTCACTTGAAACTAAGATTTACGGAGACAGAGCTCTAACAGATCCATAACCTCCTCCACCTATAGCGTTGTTCTCTCTTGAAGTGTATCATCAGTTTGTGATTTGTTTTTAATGATACTGAGTGTTGATTCTTTTATTGGCACATTGGTTTAGAAACTTTCTACATCAAAACTTACAAATCTATCGTCGGGATCTAATTTGATCCTTTTGAAATCCTCGACAAATGGTTGAATTATCTCCAACAAAAACCTCGACAAAATGCCGGTCGGTGAGTCCCTGGAGCTGGTAATTGGTCGCAGTGGTATATCATTCTTATGGATCTTTAGTAGTCCATAAGAATGTGGTGCCTTAGTGTGGTGTGCAGTCAGGCGGGATCTAAAGGCGTCCGAGATATTTTCAGCATATTTCTTCAATGTCCTGTAGATGCCATAAGCATTTCTTCCAATTTTCTTCAGTCTGCGCATTTTTTACAGGCGTTCTAATTTTTTTCTATCATCTATCCTTCATGTCTATGGCCGGCATACAGTTTAAATTAAAAAATAATTAATAGGAACTGAGGTCCCCAAGCTGAGTTGGATGGATGGCTGGCGAAATTTTCTTTTGGTCTTTTGTGGAAAAAAGGGTTGTTCCTTCCTGCAGACGCTGACTCGCTCTTTGATGTTTGCGTCACTACAGAGTATTACGCTATAATAAGACTTACTTCAGTGTTGCAGCTAAATTATAGCTGGACTAGTTTATAAAATTGACTGACATTGGAACCTTGAACACGCCGGTTTTTTCGCGAGGGACACACTTTTTGGCTTAATTTGTACCCCCTTTGAAGGGTCAACTTTACCAGTATATTTTCAATAGGAAATCAGGGTCAGTGATAGCCGTTTTTGAAGGTGTTACATGTCTTTAGAACTGTGTACAAATTTCGAAAATCTACCGAATAATTGTTGGGATAAATTATTACACTAAAAAAAGAAAACCAAACAGCTGAGATTAAGAGACGAATATAAGATTGTTCTGGGCAGCATTCGGTAAATTAAGCAGTATACAATAAAATAACAGAACTATTGCCAGGAAATAATCAAAAGGCTTAACAAAAATGGGTTTGCGGGAAGTTCCCTAAAAGGGGGACCAGAGCTTGTTTTTATCACAGGATTTGACAAGAACTGATTTTTTTTTTTAAATCCGAGACACTGATTTAATTTGAAGAGGGACAGTTTTTTGTGATATTAAGATTTCTATCAATCATCCCTATAGCTGGATTGGATTTTGACCCCTGATTATAGATATGGAAAATGGGTAAAAAAATACCTCGTCTGAAAACGCTTTTAATTGCTTTTACGGTTCTGAAAATATGAAATTGCGATTTTAAATTAAATTTTATTTAAAATTATGATTAAATTGATTTTTTACAATAGGTGGAGTATGAAACAAAGACCGAACTGCTTAGATAATTTTAAAAAATACTCTGCCAATATATGGGCCCCTAAGCTCACACTAGGTACGTGTGAGCTAATATAACTAAAAACTGAAATATATTTTATTCAACTCCAGACTAAATTACCTTTTGTGTAATACCACACAAGCCATGTTTTGACAAACTCAAATTTATGAAATCTACCCCTTAAAAGAAAACAAAAACTAAAATGTATTTCGTTTAACTCCGGACTTAATTACCTTTCGTTTGATATCACACACGCCATATTTTTACGTAAACTCTAATTTTTGTAATCTACCCCCACCCTTTTTTTTAACAAAAATCTATTTTGTTTAACTCCAGACTCGATTACCTTTCGTTTGATATCACACACACCATATTTTCACATAAACTCTAATTTTTGAAGTCTACCCTCCTCGACCCTCACCCTTGTATTTGGCTTGTGTTCGGTGGATTTTGTTCATTTTCAAATGGGACCAAATTTCATTGAAATCGGGCAAGCGGTTTTTGAGTTATGCGCGTTGGTCGTTACAGACAGACAGACAGACAGACAGACAGACAGACAGACAGACAGACATACAGACAGACAGACAGACAGACAGACAGACAGACAGACAGACAGACAGACAGACAGACAGACAGACAGACAGACAGACAGACAGACAGACAGACAGACAGACAGACAGACAGACAGACAGACAGACAGACAGACAGACAGACAGACAGACAGACAGACAGACAGACAGACAGACAGACAGACAGACAGACAGACAGACAGACAGACAGACAGACAGACAGACAGACAGACAGACAGACAGACAGACAGACAGACAGACAGACAGACAGACAGACAGACAGACAGACAGACAGACAGACAGACAGACAGACAGACAGACAGACAGACAGACAGACAGACAGACAGACAGACAGACAGACAGACAGACAGACAGACAGACAGACAGACAGACAGACAGACAGACAGACAGACAGACAGACAGACAGACAGACAGACAGACAGACAGACAGACAGACAGACAGACAGACAGACAGTGATAATTCACACAGCATCTTTATAGATACGATAACTGAACACGAAATGCTTGAGGCATTAAAGCAATTAAAGAACAAAAAAGCAAGCTGTAGTAATTATGATGTTCCCGTGCTCGTTCTTGAAAAGATCTGGGATTATATTAAAACTCCTTTATGTCACATTCTTAATATGTCTATTACTTCAGGTTGCTTTTCCAGAAAACTAAAATTAGGTTATGTTATCCCGCTGTACAAAAAGGGAGATCCAGAAAGTGTTAGTAACTACAGATCAATAACGGGACTTTCATCTATATCTAAATTATTTGAGAGAGTTGTTGTTAATAAGCTTAATTCCTTCATACAAAAATATTCGTTGCTTTCCCCAAATCAGCATGGCTTTCGAAGTGACCGCTCAACAACCACTGCCGCCTTTGATTTTCTTCAGTCTATTTATAGCTCATTAGATGATAATCGATATACAGTCGCCCTCTTCTTTGACTTAACGAGAGCATTTGATTGTGTAGATAGTAACTTTTTACTTCAAAAAATGCAGACAATCGGAATTCGAGGAAGTTTAAGCAGTTGGACTAGATCTTTTTTATCAGAGAGAAGTATTTGTGTTAGAGTGAGAAACACTATATCCTCTAAGTTAAATGTAAAATATGGGGTTCCACAGGGAAGCGTAATTTCTCCTCTGCTTTTCCTCTTTTTTATCAATGATCTGGGAGACCATATACATGAAATGGATAATGCTAGCATCGAACTCTTCCAGTTAGCAGATGATTCCACCATTACCGTTTCAGCAGACACCATGCAAGAGTTGGAGGATGCTTGCAACGAGGTTCTCAAATCATTTTCTTGCTGGTGTATCAAAAACAAAGTTCTTCTGAATTCATCAAAAACCCATTTTATTGCTTTTCATAAAAGGAAAAATATCCCAAATATTAAACTTTATTTAAATAATATTGAAATAGAAAGACTTGAGTCATGTATCTTTCTCGGACTGCGTCTTGATGAGAAATTGATCTGGTTAAATCATGTAGACTTTGTGACCTCGAAACTTAAATCAGCTTCGTATGCCATCTTTAATTTAAAAAACTTACTAAGCCCAAAACAACTTTTAAATGTTTATTACGCTATGGCATTCTCGCACATAAAATATATGATTATATTCTGGGGTCAGTGCTCAATGGAGAATTTGAACAGAGTTTTTGTTATGCAAAAACGCATGGTTAGATGTGTGTACGGCTGCAATCCCTTAGAGGCATGCAGGCCACTTTTCAGGAATCATAATATATTAACTGTTCCCAGCGTGCTTTTGTATGAATCTATTGTTTTTTGTAGACAGTATTCTCACAAATTTCCAACGTCCAACCATCACCACTATAATACTCGTTCAAGGAATAACATTAGCATTCCAAATTTTAATCTGGAGCTTTATAGAAAGAGTCCACATAGTTTTTGTGCAAACGCTTTTAACAAACTCCCAAAATATCTTAAAGATGTTCGGGGCCTGTATAAATTTAAAAAACATTTGAGAAGCTTTTTAACAGAAAAGTGTTACTATTCGGTTGGTGATTATTTTAATGATATTAGTTAATGTATGTCTTTAGGATTTTAGAATATTGCAATAAATTGGGTTGAATTGTGTTTACAATCTATATTTATATATTTATATTTTTTCTTAGAGCCAATCAAATATTTAGCGCACTACTAGGTATGTTAGTATAATTAATTTTTTTATCTTATTGTATCTTGTTTTAAGGAAATCTTTTTTAGAAAAACCAATTCCCATAAAAGTGTAATGAATTAAAACCACGTGGTTATGTTTATTAGGCATTTTCTTCACGGTAAAAAATTTTGTCTACAACGAAAACACGTTCTTTTCTTCAATAAATTGATTTACTTTGGAGCAGTTTGTTTTGAATTAAAATATTTTTTTGGTTCAACACAGCGTTTTATGTTGAAATGAGACCTTATTTTTCTTCTTTAATTGTTTTGATTTAGTATACTCCATTTTGTAACAAAGCATTGTCTTCATATAAGTAATAATTCCGTTCCAATTTATAATAAAACAATTTCTGTTTCACATTAAAATAAAAGGCAGGACATTTTTTGTGCTATATCAAGGAAATATTCTCTTGGTGAATAGGAATGCACAAATTATTTTGCTTCAAAGCAGTTTGCTTTGATCTAAGACAATTTTTTTTGCCGTGTTCAATGTTCAATTTTGGTGAAGTTTTTTTTTTTTTGTAATGAAATCGTTTTAATTAGTTTTACTATTTTGACAGACAGACAGACAGACAGACAGACATACAGACAGACAGACAGACAGACAGACAGACAGACAGACAGACAGACAGACAGACAGACAGACAGACAGACAGACAGACAGACAGACAGACAGACAGACAGACAGACAGACAGACAGACAGACAGACAGACAGACAGACAGACAGACAGACAGACAGACAGACAGACAGACAGACAGACAGACAGACAGACAGACAGACAGACAGACAGACAGACAGACAGACAGACAGACAGACAGACAGACAGACAGACAGACAGACAGACAGACAGACAGACAGACAGACAGACAGACAGACAGACAGACAGACAGACAGACAGACAGACAGACAGACAGACAGACAGACAGACAGACAGACAGACAGACAGTCAGACAGACAGACAGACAGACAGACAGACGGCGCGACAAAAAAGTTTCAAAATCATCTGAAACGCAAAGATATATAAAAAATTTTAAAATCGGAGCAACTTTTTTTTTCTCGAAAAAATTAGGATCACTATAGCTCACACTACTATAGTATAGTATATGTGTGAGCTAAAATTAATGATAAATTTTGGAAAGAAGTTATCTATATTTGAAAACAATATTCGTTGGGTCCTCAACTTGTTGCCTATGCTATAAGTGTAATGAGCCAAAATATATTCTTGACAGTAGAGTAGCACCTATGGGAGGAGGGGAGGGACTTTAATGTATGAAGGTATATAATTGCATACAAAGATTTTCGAACAAGTTTATTAAGAATATGTGCCTCATAGGAAAGGGCTTTAACCCCCCCCCCCCCTGCATCTTGGGGTCTGATAAAGTTACCCGAGACCGCAACGGTGGCACACAACCGTATCTCCTTTTCTTAAGAAAATCTGCATCTTTCAATCTTAAATCAGAAGTAGGACCTGGTTTCTTTGAATATCATCTTTGATAAACAAACAAAAGAAAACAGCAGTAAATTTTATTAAAAAGCTTTGTTATGTTATTTTGTAAACAATAAAAGCAAAGAAAAATAACAGTGGATAATATCAAATTTTTAATTAAAAAAAAATGAATAAATATTGTGAACAATATCAGGTATTTTAGAAGGTAATTTTTTCTTGTACAACAAAATGCCTTTGAAACGACTAAGATTAACCTAATTCAAACCACAAACAAACCGTTTTTTAAGCTGGGCCATTAGATGTTAACGCTGGGATGTCTAAAAGGATTTTCTCTACATTTTTTACGTTAAATTGGTTTAAATTAATATTGTCTTGGCGCAGATATCTAAATGTTAAATATTTTAAATTTCCAATGCGAGAATAAATCAGTATCATTATTATTTACATTAGGACAACAACCATTTATACGATGTATGACAATAAAATTATAAGACTGTTGTTGTGCGGACAGTCGTACGGGCAGGTGGACGGTTGGGCTGTAGTCAGGTATTCTTCCTACGGGCATGGGCGGCGGTTTCTTTGTTCGAAGGACCAATATGCTTGATGTAGGCGGACTGCTAGGTTCGAAGGACCAATTTGCTTAATTCGGCTCGAAGGACCAATGTGCAAGCTGTGTTAGACAATTACACTTGCTTAACTCGGCTTGGTTAAGCAGCGGGATTAAAGTAAAAAGTTTACTGCCAGGGAGCAGCCTCACTCCCTGCAATGACCAAGAAGCCCTATGGTACAGTAAACTTAAATAGTTATAGTGAGAACAACTATCAAATGTTGAATCTGTTTTATTAAGATAAATCCTCTCTTTTTATATTAAAAAATTATTACAGTTCGTGATAAATTATAAAATATAAAATTCAATATAAGGAGCATTCAATTTACAAAAACTATAAATTTGAGCACCTGTCAAATACGGTAAGCATCAGGAATAAAGTCAAGGTGCAATTTAAAAGTAAAAATTTCGCGAATTCGAACTCAATTTCTTTTATATTCCTGTATCAATTATTAATGGTCTAAAATGGTGGGAAAAAATGAGACACCCTGTACACTTGGAGTGTGCTAATGGCCCAGGAAGAATATCAGATCCGTTATAAATCCATTTAATTTTCCTGTGTACGTGATTAGGATTATATGCAAAACGCACCCTTAATTTTAAATTACCTGCCTTAAGTCTTATCCTTTCTGGTTTGCCAATGAAAATTGAATTACTGTACGCAAACAAATCAGGTTTTCCACCGCATCGCCGGTGTTTTCCTTGCGTAAATATAACTCTTTTAATGAGAATTCCCATGGTTTTGGTTTAATTAGCACCCCCCGGAACTAATTATGTCCATGAAGGCACGGACGGACCACACACAGCCACCAAAAATCCCCTAAATTCTCGATTAATATTATTGCCCGCGAAAAGTTTTTCGAAAAATATTTTTTTATACGAACATTTTTTACCATACCAATCCCGATTATCCGAATTGCGATTTTCCGAAACAAACTTTAAAAACAAAAATCCCGATTAGCCGAAAAAATTCGCATTATACGAAACGCGTCTGGAATTCACCTATACTGCTAGGTGGTTCCCCTCGGGGTTTCACGGCAATACGATAATCTAAAATGCGAATTGTTTTAGTTAGCCGACAGAGTGCAAAATCATCCTAAACTCCTATCACAAAGAATATGTATTACTCTATGCTCCTATTTTCCAAAAAAAAATCGGATTAACCGAAATTTCGATTATTCGAAATCACTTTGGTTATTTCTTATTTTATTTCGGATAATCGGGACTGTACTGTACGTTTTTTTTGAAGAATTAAAATTTTAGTAAGGCCCACAATTTTAGAACCGAATTGATGTCCCTATGACTCTAATATTTAGTGCCACCTTCTGACTGATATATAAATCTTTGCTGTTGCCTTTTCTTTCAAAATTTCCTAAATGTAGTTTGTCGCCTTAAGTATATTTAACGTCTTGCCAGGTTGCCCTCTCATATTTTTCCGTGGGTAGCCTGAAAGCTTAACCTCACGGGGGTCCAAGATCTAATGGACACCTAATAAGTGTTGTGTGTTTGATTTTTAAATTCACGGGTACGAAATTCCACGTTTGTTAGAATTATTTGACTTAAAAATTCCGTTGATTGACGCTCACGTGTCTTGATGACGGGTAAAAATGCAATATGCGTTGATCCGGCCTGAAAGACAGAAGAGCTGTCGTAGGTCACGGACTATAGTGTGTTTTCTTTTATTTGTATTCGATCTTTTCATTGATCGATATGTATAGCAGTTTTTCGCCTGCTTTTGTTTTTTGTTTCTCTCGTATCTCGGTAGATGGCGCTTCTTGCGATAGTTTTCTCACTATTTACATTTGATTAGAGACAAGACCGTCTAATTAACTTCGCAAGAAGTGCCACATTGACCAGCAGTGTTCTGAGGAGTCCCATAAGGACGAAACAGTTAACTGTCAACACTTATTAGGTGTCCATTAGATCTTGGACCCCCGTGACCCAAGTAACATTATTACCACTCAAGGTTTTATTAATTTGGTTCCTAGGTTATTTAGAGGGTGCTGTTATTGGTTTTAGGATCAATTTGGCTACATAAAAGTAATTTATATTGCCAATTACCTAAAGGGGTGTTATACAACCAAAAAGAGATTTATAAAGGGAGTATAATAAAACTGATATTCCTTCTGTTCCTTTTAGATACTTTTGGTTTTATTGATTTCTGATTTATAAAGATGGTCTTATAAAACCATTTTACCTAAAGTTTTTAAAAAGAAATAAATATAAACTTTGGTCATTTAGTTTTTTTTATTAATTTAGGTAATCACAAAAGTGTTTTATAATAGAGCTAAAAGGTTATCTTAAATCCTTTTGTTTTTATAGTTACCAGTAGTTTAAAAGTAAATATGATTAGATAGGCGGCCATATAGAACCTAGTTTCCTTAAGGTTTTTAAGAGTGGTAAATATAAACTTTAGACTTTTGGTTTTTGCCATTACTTTTAGGCAGTTTAAAAGGGTTTTATAGGAAGGCTTAAGGTAAACTTAGTTCTTTTGTATTTATAGTTACCCATAGCTGTATATTAAATATTATTTAAATAGGCGGCCATATAAAACCTTGTTTCCTTAAGGGTTCTAACAGAAGTAAGTAAATACTTTCGTGTTTTAGTTATATTTCTTGTAAAAATAATAGATATACCAAGGTACAGATTGATACCTACCTATTGCAAGATTGATAACTTAAAGCCCAATAATTGTTGAGTTTCCGTCCTCCTGGGTAAGACACCCAGGCCTAGATAAGGCCTGTTTAGACGGGCAATATAAGAGGTTGCCCTCCAACCTGCAGGCACAACGAATATCATTGCACTGGCCCTCTCGATTGTGTCGAAATTGCACGATAAAAAACATTTAAAAGTGTTGAATTATACGCTTTTAAACACTTTAAAAACAAATACAAAAAATTTAAGTGAGGTTATGTCGACTATGTTTACATTGTTTTTTTTGTTGGTTTCATAAGGGCACTCAAAAATCCTTGTTGCGATACAGTAACAAATAAAACCAATTGACCACTATAAAACCATAATGGCGTATATAAATTTATTTAAAAAATATTGTAAAGAGAACAATATTTATCTAGTCGTTTTAGCAGTGTTTTTTAACAATAATTTTACTTTAAGTTTAATTTATGTAAACCAAACAGACTTTTTTAATGGTTTATAGTGTAAATGATATTTTTTTAATTTTCATTATTTGTTATTTTGTTATCAAAAAACTATTAAAAAACATTCTTGAGCTGGCGCGCTTGTTTTAAAAGCTTTTCAGATACGATTTTAACAGAAAAATAAATCTGGCAGGCAATTTGATCATCAACAAAACGACAAACTCGGTATATTTTTATGTGATAAAATAATTTTGGGACTGTGACATTTTTTGGCAATTTTGTGACCTAAATTATTTTATATAGCCATTGTGAGTCTAAAATATCGCCATAGCTTTTATAGGAAAACTTCTTTACTCTGAAGGTATTATGGTATTCAACAGAATTACCAAATCTAGTTTTATAATAGGATAGAGGACGTTTCTGAGTTGCTTTTAGATCCTGGCATAATAGCTTTAGGCTCTAAAAGGTTCTATACTGGTGGAACCGCTAGAGGGCGAAGCTGGAGTTTATTTCTTATGGTTTTATAGTGAGTTTAATACACAGGTTGCCACCACCAATTGGGGAGTCCCATTTAGGAGGTCTAAGGGGTATATAAGGGTAATGGGAACGTGCTAGCGACCAAACATTGAAACTAATGGTTTTAAGGAAAGGCGCTGGCAACCTTTTAGCTTCTGCTATAAATAAAGAAATGTTACTTGGGGAGGTTAAGCTTTCAGGCTACCCACGGAAAAATATGAGAGAAACAAAAACTCCTTTTTGCCCGATTAGCCACGAAACTTGTTTGATTTTTAAATTCACGGGTACGAAATTCCACGTTTGTTAGCATATTTTGGTGTCCGGAATGGGAGCGTCCGGTCATTATATCCGCGGTCGGGTTTTCTCCGGGTAATTTATTCGGACACCACTCGGCGTGATGTAATTCATCCAGAAATTACGCAAACGACTCCAGGCATATTTCAGGTTACTTTATTACCGAAGAAAAAGGGGCAAAAACGAAATTTTAGCCTGCTATACTTATTTACCTTAAAGGAAAATATTAAGCAACTTTTTAGAACAAAACGCCGGAAGAATAAAATTAGGAAAAAATTGTTTAAGGTACAAGATTGTAGGTGACATTTAATTCCATAAATATATTTCGGCGCAACTAAAAAAAAATTGCACAAATAAAATGAAATCTTACACAAAAAATGGGAAATTCAAAACGTTCCTATTAAGGCCCAGGCGGATGTCAGAAACGATTAAGACTAAAATATATCTATTATCATGTAATGCCTGAGTTTTTAGAAAATATATTCTAGTGCTGTTTAATGTAATTTATTTTTGCGCATTAAAGTATTGTAACCAAATGCTGTCCAAAGCCTTCTTCGATCCATCTTTGGACATAGGCCTCCCTCAAAATCTTCCACTCTTCTCTGTCTCGTGTTCATCCTTCTAGTCGTCGCATGTTTCGTCTGTTTAGGCTTAGGTATGTACCTAAACTGTGGAAAGTTGCAGAAGTTATCATGATTCCAAAACCGGGAAAACCACTCCATGACGTGTCATCTTACAGGTCAATATCTTTGCTGCCAATTATATCCAAGCTCTATGAAAAATTATTGCTTAAAATAATAAAACCCATCATAGAAAGACAAGAAATTATTCCATCTCATCAATTTGGTTTTCGAGACAAGCATTCCACGATAGATCAAGTACACAGAATTACTAATATAATAGAAAAAGCACTAGAAGAGGGAAAAGTTTGTTCTGCAGTTTTTCTAGATGTAGCACAAGCATTTGACAAAGTGTGGCATGGAGGCCTTAATTTTAAACTAAAAAGGTTTCTGCCAAAACAATATTCGGATATTTTGGAATCATACATATCTGATAGACATTTTAGAGTAAAACAGGAAGACTCATACTCAAATTTAAGAGAAATTCAAGCAGGCGTGCCCCAGGGTAGCGTACTAGGCCCTTATCTATACTTATTATTCACTTGTGATATCCCAAAGCCACTTCGCAACATTTGCCGATGATACTGGTTTATTGACGGTAGAAAAATCTATTGAAAAATGCATAGAAAAACTTCAGGATGCAGTCACCCAAATTCACAGTCGGACCACAAAGTGGCGAATAAAATTAAATGAAACCAAATCAATTCATGTTGATTTTACAAACAAAAATATAAATCACATACAAATAACAATTAACAACATTCCAGTACCATATTCGAATCAGGCAAAATATCTAGGTATGACACTTGATGCCAAATTGCGCTGGAAAGCACATGTTAAGAAAAAAAAAGAAGAACTTGAGATAAGGTATAGAAAAATGAACTGGCTAATTGGAAGGAAGTCCAATTTAACAATTCATAATAAGTTACTGCTTTATAGACAAATACTGAAACCAGTATGGACATATGGTATTCAACTATGGGGTTGTGCTAAAGAGAGTAACATTCTAGTTGTACAGAGATTTCAAAATAAAGTATTAAGAAACATTGTGAATGCACCTTGGTACGTTCGAAATAGTGACCTTCATCGAGATCTAAAAATCGAAACTGTAGCAGAGACTATAAAAAAGTACGCAAAAAGCCATGAAGATAGACTCCATCGGCATGTGAATGTGGAAGCAATTCAGCTTCTAGACAATACTATGCTAGTTCGACGACTAAAAAGAGTGAAGCCGTTTGAGCTAGTAAACTAAGTGAATTACACATAAAACAAAATAATGCTATAAACACAACACAATTGTGAGTTACAGACTAAACAAAGCGGGGAGAACTGTTGAGTGAACCCTAAGTTTAAATCTGACTTTTCTAGTAAATTAAGTTAAAACAAAATTGCTAATTAGTCTTACTGACTAGATTGTAATAAAAAAAACACAGTGTGTTTGACAAATAAAAAATAAAAAAATGTTTCGTCAAATCGTTTGCCCACCTCATTTGGGGGTCTTCTCCTACTTCTTTTATTTTCCCAAGTTCTCCAGTTTACAATACATTTGATCCAGCGAGATTCTTTCTGTCTAATATTATAAACGGCAAATTTCCTTTTTAATTTTGCTACCTCTCCTCTGACATCTCTTACTTTTGTTTTATTTCTTGTCCATTCATTCTTTATTCTATCTGTTAACTTTACATGTAACATTTTGCTTGCCATTGATCTTTGGGCTTTTGTTACCTTATCCAGTTTGATTTTGTAAGTGTCTAGATCTACAGTAAGGATACATTGGTTTAACACTTTTGTTTTGGGGTACTGAGGATATTTTTTTTTTTTGCTTTAAATATTGACCTTAATTTTAACAATATTTTTCTTTATTTCAGATTGAACTACCATGTGGGACAAGGTATCTACGATTTGATGATAAGCAACGCATCCTATGACCGAGATGATGGTAGATTCGAATGCAGGGTCAAAGCCGGTGGATCTGGACAGAATTTGCATGTTCAGAGGTTAGTATATTTCTTGTTAAACATTCTACAGGGTGTATTACAACTATCCCGTGTTACATAAGAAGTACTTTTTTTAAAAATTAAAAAAAAAATGTTTTTTTAGGTGCTTAATAGTAACCATACTTTTTTAATAAAAGCTGTTCAAAATCGAATTCAAAACCCCAAGCTTAAATTACGTATAAAAGTTGAAGAAAATTAATACTAACAAAAAACATCAATCTAAAAACAAAACATAGTAAAAAAATTATTCATTTACATTGTACAAAAATCACTAAGAAACTGTTTGATAGTAAGTAGACCTAAACTTCTTATAGTTTAAATTCCTAATTTTTCTAGGCATAATGTTAAACTACTGAATAGCTAAATGGTTAAATTGTTGTTATGTTTTAGATAATCTTATCTGTCTCCAGTTTAATAAGAATGAAAATCATTAGTTACACTGAAATATAAACAACGAATAAATTAACATTATTTGAAGGCTTTTGAATAACGGTTTACAACTTTCAAAAATTGCCCAAATTCTCCTGATCTGTTCGTGCACTTTAAAAAACTCTATCTGCGAACTGCCTTATAGCGGGTCCACACCAAACCAACAAAACAAAAACCAAAGAACATTTTTTAAACAAAATGAAAACAATTCGGCAACTTTTTTGTTTTGTTGGCGTTTTCAGCAACTTTTTATTTTCCCATCGCCTGTCGGTAAAGATCAAAGTGTTGATGTTTTGTTTTCGTTTTGGACAACTTTGTTGGTCTAGTTTGCACGCGAATAAAACAGAAACAAACATCGTGGATCAGTTTCTGTAGTTTCTGTGTGCAAAATTACCATGACCGTAGAAAAAATTTAATAGGATGTTGAAAAAAGAATGTTAATTAGTTGAGCTTTTTCGAGAAGCTAGATTGTTATGGGACGCCAGACACCCTGATTAAAAAAATCGTTATAAAAAGGCAGACGCCTTAAAGGAAATAGGAATTATGTGTGATACTTCTTCAGAGAAAGTGGACAGAAGAATAAAAAACATCAATAGCCAGTTCCAAAAAGAACACAGAAATTATCAGTTATTGAAAAATCCGGAGCTGGCAAAATTTTGTTTCAAAGTTCACTAATTGTTTTTCTATATGTGGACAACAGTTGACAAATTGTTTTTGTTTTCGAAAACTTGCAGCTTTGTTGTGTTGCTGTTTTGTTGATGTTTTTGTTTTGTTTGTTTGATGTGGACCCGGTATTACAATAATAAACCATGAGAAACTAGAACAAATAAATTAGAATAATAGTAACTTTTTTATTTAAAATACAACTAAATAAATTTTTTTGGAATGGTTGTTCTAAATTTTTATTTTATTAAAAAACCACGCAAAACGGCGAATGACGCTTTATTATTTTTTTTGTTCATATGCCTTGTTTTTTTAAATGTCTTTTTTTTTCCTTGTAATGTTTTACTCGGCGTGGTAACTTGTTTCAGTTTCAACTCTCAAACCGTTAAAAACAGGTGAATAGCAGCTGTTAAAAAGCCTCAACGGCTTTAAAGGGTTTGTAACCAACCATGCATTAAATACTTTAGAAATGCATAGACATAGAAAGGATGATCAACAAAACACTTCAATAAAAAATCGTTTACTTTAGTTATTTTGTTCATCGACAGTCAAGAATATATAATATTTTTCGAATTTTAGATGTAAGTCTTCATATACGGGTTATTCTTAAAAAACGGTAACATTGCATGTAATTTGATTGTATATTTAAAACCACTTATTCTTTTGAAATCAAAATAAGTGTACAGTTAGTGTACCCAAAGGCTAACATTTTCCAGCAGCAATGAACGCTCCACAAAATGTCTCCATGAAAGTAAAACTGTTTACACTATGTGACATGTCACGTGGTGTGATCTGTAATGTTCAAAGTTAATAGATTTGAATAGTAAAAAAAATATTTCGAGAAAATAAAATTGATTTTGGGGATTATTAAAGTGGACCAAAACTCAAAAATTTTAATTTCTAAAAAATATTTGTTGATATCAGTCTTTACAAAAAAAAACAAAAAATCCACCTATAATAATTTTACTGTCACTGGCGTGATCACATGTAGTAAAAGTTTTTATTTTAATCTGCCATCACTGCCGGAACCGCATCACTGCTTACTTTACCCATCTGATTTACCTGAAAACGGGGCAGCACCAAAAGAACAGTTTAATGATGTAAAGTGAATTATATATATGATATTATATAATTCAGTTTTTGTGAAGTTTTAGTGATGTTAAAATAAATTTAACGTTTTGGTCGAGATTAGTATCACACGTGTTTCTACAAAAATTAGGATTAAATAGTAAAATATTTATTTTCAAAACTGTTCCTTAAATACAACATGGAAGCATTTTACCACCAGTGAAATACAGTAATAGTGACAGTTTTGCTTTGTTTGCAGGGGCTGGGACTGCTAATTTTTAGAAACAAAACGCTAAAAATGTGTTATTTTAGTGTGTATGTTTGTCCGTAACATATTAGCTTCTAAATCACTGAACCGATTTTCATAAAATTTTCAGGTAAAATTGTGTTCGACACTAATGAGCTGATTAGATTTTGGTCAAAATCCAGTAATACTAATGTCAACTTGACAATTAAAATATTTAAAAACTGCTAACAGTTTAACGGAGCATTTTGTAGGGGCTTTAGTTTCTGAGATATTTGCAAAAAAACTGTGTTGAAGGTTGATATATTATGGCTTCTCTTGAAGTGTGCTAATAGGCAAGCTAGGAAGGTACCAGATCCGTCATGGATTCATTTATTTTATTTTGGTTGTATCTTTATAATTATTTAATAAATAAATCAACTCTTTAAAATAAAATATTTCGGATTTTTGATATTTTGGTTTGAAGTATATTTATAAAAGTCACTGGTGTGATACTTCACTCTTGTAAACACGAAAACAAAAATAACTCAAAAATTAATGATTTGTTATCTTGGTCACATATCACATTTTATTATGTGTAAAGTATGTAAAGTGGTAAATCAATTTTTATTTTTTTAAAAACTACTAAGTCATATGTTACCATATTTTAAGAACAACCCAGATGCGAAAAACCACACTTTCAGTTGAAATTCTAAAAAAAACGTGATGTGTTTCGTAAATGCCATTTAAATCTTATTAAATATATTCATTAATTTTTTTTTTAATTAGCAAACATTTTCCCCCTAACTCCTGTATTTTCGTTTGCTGATCTCCTTGACTGCGCAAAGGTTGCAAGACATGCTAAGTAAATTTTAATGTTATTTTCCCGCGTCCAAATTAGAGTATAATGGCAAATCCGCACATTAAATCAAGTAAACGGCTTAAATTTCGAAATATTTTACTACTTTGGAGGATTTACGCTATTAACCGCAACCGCCATTTCATGGACTCACTGCTCTTGTGCGTTCCAGAAAGGTTTAACTCTCATTTGATTTATGATTTTGGCTCTCGCGGCTGCATTTTAAATCATACGGCACAAATTCGTTTATATGGCGTACGGCAATTAATATCGAAACTTCTTATAAATAAATTTAGAAAAAAAAACTTTTTGAAAACAAGCTTTTATAAAATGGACTAAAAAGCATAAAATAATTTTTTGAGTGTTCTGATATCACAATAATAAAAGCGATGGGCGTATTAAAGAAAATTTACCCGTTTTTGTTTTAGCCTTGTTAACTCGAAGTTGAGTGAAGGCTAGACAATTTAACCCAACCCAACCCTACTCAAGCTACCCTTACATTTTTCTGATATGGATGGACATTATTACGCCTGCGTCATATTAGGCAGATCATCCGCGGTCGTGGACGGCCCATCATCGGTTGTGGACGATCCACCAAATGCGCATAGAAAGGCATTTACCTAATACTAAATACGCCCATCACTTTTATTATTATGATAGCAGATCACTCAAAAAATTATTTTATGCTTTTTGGTCCATTTTATAAAAGCTTGTTTTCAAAAAGTTTTTTTTTTCTAAATTTATTTTTTAATTTTTAGATTTGTCCAAGCTTATGTGCTTTTTTTGCATCTATATGGCCCCACCATACTGCAACTCGGTGCTTTTGTTGATAAACTGTATAGTTTTTAAAATATGAATTTTTAAATTTTGGCAATTTTGATCTTATAGGTTTCCCTACCCTAAAATTCGCTAAATGACGTTTTTTCGAATCTTAACTCAGGGTGTGGTTTTTTCGCATTTATATGGCCCCACCATACTGCAACTCGGTGCTTTTGTTGATAAGCTGTATAGTTTTTAAAATATGAATTTTCAAATTTTGGCAATTTTGATCTCATGGGTTTCCCTACCCTAAAATTTGCTAAATGACGTTTTTTCGAATCTTAACTCAGGGTGTGGTTTTTTCGCATCTATATGGCCCCACCATACTGCAACTCGGTGCTTTTGTTGATAAGCTGTATAGTTTTTAAAATATGAATTTTCAAAGTTTTTCAATTTTGATCTTATGGGATTCCATACCCTAAAATTCGCTAAATGACGTTTTTTCGAATATTAACTTAGGATGTGGCTTTTTCGCATCTATATGGCCCCGCCATACTGCAACTCGGTGCTTTTGTTGATAAGCTGTATAGTTTTTAAAATATGAATTTACAAAGTTTGGCAATTTTGATCTTATGGGTGTCCCTAACCTAAAATTCGCTAAATGATGTTTTTTCGAATATTAACTTAGGATGTGCTTTTTTCGCATCTATATGGCCCCACTATACTGCAACTCGGTGCTTTTGTTGATAAGCTGTATAGTTTTTAAAATATGAATTATTAAAATTTTCAAAGTTTGGCAATTTTGATCTTGGGTTTCCCCACCCTAAAATTCGCTAAATGACGTTTTTTCAAATCTTAACTCAGGTTGTGGTTTTTTCGCATCTATGTGGCCCCACCATACTGCAACTCGGTGCTTTTGTTGTAACTGTAACTTGTAGCTGTATTTTTGAAAAAATTTCCGCGGCTTTTTTTTACACTATATTCCACACCTTGTATAAATATCAGGCTTTATTAATTTGCGTCAAATATTTTTGGAACAGATTTGGTAGTTACACTATGTGATATAATTACCTTTGCAGCTGCTTAAATGTATCAATTTTAAAGCTGTGGAGTAGTAAAAAAGTTTTCTTTAAAATGTGTTTATAGCTCACTCATTCAGTACCTACTTTGAACACGAAATCGAGGAACAGTTTTATGGTCCAAGTTTTAGTATTCCTTTTCCGTTTCAGTTAGTAATAACTGGAAAGCGATTTGAACTGGTTAACCAACTAAAAAAAATAGTCTTTTTGTATCCAAGCTATTCGCAAATATAAGGTGGACCAAAAAAACCATACATTTTTTTTCGGTTGTAGTTTGTTTAAGTACCCTTTGTTTGATTTTTGTGACCGGCCGAAGACAGAAAACATTTTTTCTTATTTTTCTTTCTTTAATTTCACTTGTTCACTTTCACAAGACATTGTTAAAAATTGAAAAGAAAGCTACATAGTTAATCTATACCAATCTTTTTTACTCACTACAAGGTGCTTTGCTTGCTTAAGTAATTACTACATTTCTTCACTATTACCTACACTCAAAACTATTATAGAGAACCTATGTAGTAAACATTACTTTGTTTATAGATATGCTCTGACCGTTCTCGCACCACCCAGCATGCCTCAGATTGCTCCAGGTTCCAGAGTGACAACTACCGAGGGTAAAAAGCAGGAATTGACTTGCAGCAGTGTGGGAGGAAGCCCAGACCCACATGTTAAGTGGTATAGAGAAGGTAAGCTTTACTTGTATTGGTTTTTGACACTAAAAACATAATTTTTTTTCTAGTTTATAGACTAAGACAACTCCTCAAAAGATTTGAATTATATTTATTTTTGTAACATTGTGTTTGCCGATCTCCTTTCAATAGATAAGTATGTATAAAGCCTTAACGGAAGTATAGTTGAGAAGACATCGTTTCCAAAGAACCGTATTTTTCAATCTTGACGTTATATTTGTGTACAAGTATCTATACATACAAAATATCGATGGTTATTATAATAGTATGGTATTTTTAACCATACATAAAATATGTAGCTATACTTAGCTATTTTTAGCTACAAATAGCTTTTAGATTCCATGTAACGATTTTTAGCTTTTTATTTATGTCTCTATCCATTTTGGATAGACAAAAGAAACAAACCATTTTGTTGTTACATGTTTCTATAAATTATGGTCTTGTCATTTTCCTTTGCTAACATGACCTAAAAAACTCTGTTTCTAAAGGAAACTAAAAAAGACGTACTTAGAGCAAAAATACGTTTTAAATTACATCGATAAGAATAAAACACTAGCCCAGTGTTGCCAGATAGCAGGCTTCTAATTTTTGTTCCTTGAACTAAGGCTATCAAAACGGATGGGCCATGCAAGGCCAACACAAAAATAGAGGCCACGACCCTGAAAAAATCAGCTGTTCTCCCGGGGCTGAATTTTACATTGGGTCTTATGGGAGGTCAGACGTTTTTTTATGATATTTTCAAAATGGCACTACAGATTTCCGCAAAATTTCAGTGAAATATTCTCAGACACCATCCCGATATTCCACCAAAGGTTTGTAAGGAAACAACATGATTAAAAGGCTCTTCAAGATTTAGCATTCCTTCTTTTGAATTCAAATTACCCGCCATGTACCACATGCCAACTGTTATATTTGACATGTATTTGACTTTGTCATATGTGATTGTCACATTCGCTTCTGCTTTAAACTTAATTTTTGTGTGAGCTAATGAAGCGGCTATGAAAAATTAGGGCTTACTATACATTTAAAAAAAATTGTTCTGCCTGAATAAAGTAAAAACAATCTCAAAAACAGCTTCATTAAAAAAAAAATCAAATATCCATGAAACGTCATTCCAACTTCAATATTTTAAAGACAATCAGCTGTGTCGTAACGTGACCATCAAAAAAAAATCAGCCCTGGATGTGACGTCAACAAAGTGGAGGATCGTGGCCCGTCCATTTTGATAGCCCTGGGCCATGATCTACAACTTTATTGACGTCACAGCGAAGACTGAATTTCTGTTTGATGGTCGCGTCACACCACAGCTGACTGTGTGTAAAATATTGAAGTTGGAATGACGGTTGATGAATATTTGATTTAAATGAATAAAGCCGGTTTTAAGATTGTTTTTACTATAGTATTGTAAAACATTTTTTCTATAAGCGTGCGGAAAAGTCCACTTTTCCGCACGCATTTTAGTGTGGAAAGTGCCACGTTTCCGCACTAGTGCGGAAAAATATTTTTTCCGCACTAGTGCGGAAAAGTTTATTTGTTACGAAATATCCTAAAAATATTCAAATTGACTAAAATTCTGCTATATTTTCAATATTTTCGATAAAATAAAGTTTTCAGTAAAATAGGTTCAAATTATAAGTTTTTAACCAATGTCAAACAACAATGAACACTAGTGGTTTTAGATTTGGCATCTTAAATCACCATAGCAACAAAGTACAAACAAACTGTCAAAACAAAGCCAATTTTGCAGATACAAGCGTCTTTTGAATTTTTCAAACAAAAAAATCAGATTTTCAATGAATTCTTCGGACGAAGATCTATCCCAGTCAGTTCTAGAAGCCGCTAGAATCGCTAATTTGGACCTGCTTCCTTCAAAATCTCGTCACAGGTATGAGAAGGAATATAGTTTGTTTGAGAGATGGTGCCACGCTAAAGGCATCAAATCCCTTCAAGAAGCTGTTTTTTTGGCACATTTCTCCGAAATTTCCAAAACGTGCAAACCGAATACCCTTTGGTCAAGGTATTCTATGCTCAAAAGTGTAATAAAACTCAGAAAAAACGTTGACTTAAGCAATTTTTTTAAAGTTACGGCCTACTTGAAAAAACAAAACGTTGGATTCAGACCCAAGAAGGCAAAAATCTTCACAAAAGAAGAAATTTTCAAGTTTTTAAGCGAAGCTCCTGACCTAGTTTATTTGCATATGAAAGTTGCCACGATTTTTGGTTTGGCGGGCGCATGTCGCCGTGAAGAACTAGCAAAAATGTGCCTAGATGACATTGAAGAAAAAGGAAATATGATCATTATAAAAATTCCTGACTCAAAAAACCATACATTTAGAAGTTTTGCTATTTCAGAAGAAGCCGAGAATGGAAAACTTCTCCAATTGATCCGAAAATATGTCAACTTAAGGAAACCTGAGACCCCACATAGACGGTTCTTCGTAAACTACAAAAAAGGAGCATGTACGGTACAATGCATTGGAATTAATACATTCGGTAAAATGCCATCAGATATCGCATGCTATCTGAAGCTTTCAAATCCAGAATTATACACGGGCCACAGCTTCCGACGTTCTGCCGCAACAATGTTGGCAGATTCAGGCGAAGGAATAACCAATATCAAACGACTCGGTGGATGGAAATCTTCAAGTGTCGCAGAAGGGTACCTTGACAGTTCAACTGGATTCCAAAAAAATATTTCGAATAAAATTTTGAAGTTCAGCCACCCTGGTCCTTCAACTAGTCAGCAACTTTCTTCTACCATACAACCTTCCAAAGTGCCTCAATCCAGCCCCAAATGCATGACCACAGTTGCAACAGATGTTTCCGAAAACTTGGAGAACGCAGTGGAGAACCAAAACCCAAGTTTCAAATCTGCCACTTCATTTGAGAAAACACTTGCCTCTGCTATCAACTTACAGCACGCTACAAACTGCACCTTTAATATTAATGTTAATAATAATAATTGATTTGATTAAAATGTTTTGAATATAAATAATTTTCTGATTAATTTTTAGTTTTTTCCTCACGCTTATAGAAAAAATTATGTACCTAACTCGTGCATAAAGTGTCTTTTCCGCACTTGATTGCTGGCCAAACTCCGCTATCGCGTCGTTTGGCCATCTGCAATCGCGTGCGGAAAAAAGGCACTTTCCGCACTAGTTAGGTAAACTACTATTTTTTAAATGTATAGTAATCCTTAATTTTTCAAAGCCGCTTGATTAGCTCAAACAAAAATTAAATTTAAAGCAGAAGCGAATGTGGTCGTTTCTGCGTGGAAAATAATCGGCTCACCTACACCTTTTTGTTTGTATTCGGCACCTTTTAAAACTTATTCAGATATTAAAACTGTTTGGTTTTCACTATCTCCAATGTCGAGCACAGGGATACGAGTGATCCCTGTCTGGAACAGGTCCTGATAGTCAGGAACAAGTGATCCATGCCAATCCACGACCATCAATGCCGGTAGGGGTATTTTCAGACAACAACGAGGTTGTTGTTTCTGTTGGTTTCAAAAAAAAAAACTTATGCTCTACACGGAGCTATTGCCTACATTCACCTGAGGATGGCCCAAAAGGTCGAAACCGGTCCGGTCGTGAATTGGCTGGATTGGCATGGATCACTTGTTCCTGACTATCAGGACGTGTTCCAGATAGGGATCACTCGTATCCCTGTGATCGAAGTTGGAGATAGTGAAAACCAAACAGTTTTAACAAGTTCCCAACGAAAGCATCAAGCTATCAGTATAATTCAATGCCGGTAGGGGTATTTTCCCTCGGAGTAGTAGTTTCTGTTGGTTTAAAAAAAAAAACTTATTCAGATGTGTTTAGAAAAATAACAACATCAAAACATTATTTTTTTTGTAGTGTAATTTTGTTTTAAAAAGATTTATGGAGAGATGGTATTTTTGGATTTTTAATAAGCTTTATTGTAAAAATTCATTAAAAAATTAAACAAGTTTTACAAAGTAAACAAATGCCATGACAGACACACATGACAAAGTCAAATCCACGTCAAATATACCAGTTGGCGTGCGGTGCATGCCGGGCAATTTGAATTCTAAATAAGGAATGCTAAATCTTAAAGATTTTAACCTTTTAATCATCTATGTGTGGGAAGATTTCACTGAAATTTCGCGAAAATCTGTAGTGCCATTTTGAAAATATCACAAATATGGGCCCATAAGACCCATTGTAAAATTCAGCCCACAACAACAGCTGATTTTTTCAGGGTCGTAGGCTGATTTTTTTTGTTAGCCTTGCTTGAACTTAAATTTCTATTCTTTCTTGTCTTTATGGTACACACATGTGTGTTTCTTTTGAAAATAAACCCAGAATCAACCGTAACTCAAATCTAAATATTATTATTACGGACTACGACACCTATGGCATTTTGTGATCTCTGGTTGTTGTTCTTCTGAGAAAATTTTATTTTGATGTGCCTCCCAGTTTATTATTGTTTAGACAATTACAATGTTCAGATGCCTGCATTAAACATTAAAAGGAATTCGGTGTCAGTGACTTTCAGCAGTGAACGAAACGGTAGGTTCACTAAAAATAAGAAGACTAAATAAATTTTAAAAAGGCAGTAAACTTTTAATGGAAACCAAAGGGAATTATAAATGTTTAAACTTAAAAAAGATCAAACAAGTTTCGTGGCTAATCGGGTAAAAAGGAGTTTTTGTTTCTCTCTAATTTTTCCGTGGGTAGTTGTGTAATATAAGAGAAACAAAAACTCCTTTTCACCCGATTAGCCACGAAACTTGTTTGATTTTTAAATTTACGGGTACTAAATTTTACGTTTGTTAGTATTATTTGCATTAAAAATTCCGCTGATTGACGCTCACGTGTCTGCTGGCGAGTAAAAACGCAATAAGAGTTGATCTGGCCTGAAAGGCAGAAGAGCTGTGGTAGGTCACGGATTAGTTTGTTTTTTTTATTTAGTCGGTTTAGAACGTTTTTCTACGTTGTCCGACGCCTATTCTCCACCTCCTTCGATTCTGACAATCATCTTCTGTCAGATTTTTTTGACTCATTGATCTTTGGATTGACTGTTGCCATTCTAGTTTAGGACGCCCTCTTTTTCTGCGCCCTATTGGTTGCCATTCTAGGACCTGCTTTGGTAATCTTTCGTCGTTCATCCGTTGTACATGGCCGTACCATATCAGTTGTCTTTTAGTGATGTCATCCGTTATGCTCCCTTCGATTCCCATTCTTTCTTTTATGATCTCATTTCTTATGTGATCTGTTCTAGATATTCTCATTGATCTTCTTATTGCATCCATTTCGACACTTTCCATTTTTGTTTTGTATTTTTCTGTTACGCGACAAGTCTCTATTCCATACAACAGCGTGCTTTTCACCATTGTTTCATATATGTTAAATTTTACATTCTTTTTTATCTCTCTGCTCCATAAAATACTGTTAAGATCCAATAACCTTTTTTGCAGCAAAAAAAAAATTAGTTTGTTTCTGTTTATTTAAAATTAATCTTTTCACTGATCGATATGTATAGCAGTTTATTTTCGCCTGCTCTTGTTCTGGTTTCTCTCGTATCTCGATAGATGGCGCTTCTTGCGAGAATTTTCTCGCTATTTACATAGGCGTCCGTCTAGAGGAGGTGTATGTTTATGAAAGGCGTCCGTTTATAGGAGTTGTCTGTTTATAAGCGGTGTCCCTTCATAAGAGGTGTTTGTTTATTGGAGTTAAAGGTTTGTATAACAATAGAGATTTTGTTGTACTACAATTTTATTTACCAATCTTCTATATTATATTATATTCACATTTTAAAATAAAGTTAAATATTTCTGGCAACATTTTATGCGAATACCTCCACCTACATATATTGTAAATCCATTATAATCCAAACAAAAAAGTCCTTTCAATTTTATGGAGCAGAAATCCCTAGCGGAAAGACGGTTAAATTTTTAGAGCTGAGAGAACCCGTAAAAAACATTATAACCTTTTAACTGTTATTTAGTTGGATTTTATACTTTTTCTTGGAAAACATTTTACGACACTTTTAGAAGATTGTTAAATGTGTATTTCGAAACGTAGAACGTGATGTTTTAAGTTTATTGCCCGCTAATTTGTCTTCATAATTAAGTCTTTAAGGAACTTACAACGTTTATTTTACAAATTATTCTCTAAAAAACCTTGAAGCAAAAAAGGCGGAAATTATAAAGTAACGTTTAAATTAGTAAAGTTGAAGCATTTTTCCTGAATCTGATGTCTAAAATAAAATATGTCAAATAAATAATATATATTATAATCTATAATCTTTGGTCAAATACTTGTAAATATTTCGACATATTTTAAAACACCCTGTATTTTTTTTAATCGATAGGGCTCCTTTCTGGTATGTCAAAAATTTACAATATGTGCATTTTGAAAATCTAAAAAATGCTATTTTAGTAAAAAATAAAATTAGGTTTTTAGAATGCAAATATCTTAACATGCTATATTTTTAAAATTAGAAAAAGGAGCCCTATCGATTAAAAAAATAAAATATATGGTCTGTATATTATTTTGACACGGCATCCTTAAAATTCACTAGTTTGAATGTTCTGTCAGATAAATATTAACGGAGTTAGCTATTGAGTAAAATATGGTCAATCAGGGCTATCAAAACAGACGGGCCACGATTTTCCACTTTGTTGACGTCACATCGAGATCTGAGTTTTTTTTTGATGGTCACGTCACGACACAGCTGATTGTCTTTAAAATATTGAAGTTGGAATGACGAGACGAGACTTTTAAAACTTATTTAAACCCTATATCATTATTTTTGAAACAACTTTTGACAATTTTTTTTCGTTGGCCTATGCTATTTGTTATGTTAAACCAGGGCTATCAAAATGGACGGGCCACGATCCTCCACTTTGTTGACGTCACATCCGGGGCTGATTTTTTTTTTGATGGTCACGTTACGACACAGCTGATTGTCTTTCAAATATTGAAGTTGGAATGACGGTTCATGGATATTTGATTTTATTTTAAATAAAGCCGTTTTTGAGATTGTTTTTACTTTATTCTGGCAGAACAATTTTTTTTAAATGTATAGTAAGCCCTAATTTTTCATAGCCGCTTCATTAGCTCACACAAAAATTAAGTTTAAAGCAGAAGCGAATGTGACAATCACATATGACAAATTCAAATACATGTCAAATATAACAGTTGGCATGTGGTACATGGCGGGTAATTTGAATTCAAAATAAGGAATGCTAAATCTTGAAGATTTTAACCTTTTAATCATGTTGCTTCCTTACAAACCTTTGGTGGAATATCGGGATGGTGTCTGAGAATATTTCACTGAAATTTTGCGGAAATCTGTAGTGCCATTATGAAAATATCATAAAAAAACCTCTGACCTCCCATAAGACCCAATGTAAAATTCAGCCCCGGGAGAACAGCTGATTTTTTAAGGGTCGTGGCCTCTATTTTTGTGTTGGCCTTGGGTAAACAGCTGATAACTGTCAAAAAATTATCTCAAAAATTATGATATGGAGTTTACATATGTTTACAATAATTACAACATCAAAAAATTATTTTTTTGTAGGGTAATTTTGTTTGTAAAAGATTAACGCTGGTATTTTTGGATTCTAAATGATCTTTATTGTAAAAACTCATTAAAAAATCGAAAAAGTTTTACAATACAAACAAATAATCAAATGCCATGACAAACCCAGATGACAAAGTCAAATACATGTCAAATATAACAGTTGGTTATATTATTTTTTCGTCGATAATAATACCTTCTCTAGCCATTGCTACGCGGGTTCGGATCAGGGCTGTGCGTCGGGAGGTAGAAATTTCGTGTCAAAATCGGGACTGTCCCGTCCAAATCGGGAAGGTTGGCAACCCTGCGGAACATGACAAAAATATATTTTATATCAAAATTGAGAAGAGAAAGTTTTGTTAAAATAAAATAAATCAAGTTTTCTTCGTTAGTCCTTTGAATAATTTTCAGAAATATCTGTTAAAGGGACACAAGTTCAGTACCTATTAGGAAATAAACGGAAGTTTTGAACTCATTAACAATACCTACCAACTTAGTAATTTGGTCCAATTAACAGAAGCGAACTTATTATTGATAGTTAATTTATTATTAAAACAACGTGATATTATTATACTAACTTAAAACTATTTACCCCATAAATGTTTTCAATTTGTTTTTTTAAATAAAATTTCAAATATAAATATTTTTACCATAATTTGAAAAACCAATCATAATAGCCGCGGTGGAGCTACAAAAAATCAACAACAAAAAATAAATTATACAAACACTGATAACATCGTTTTTAATATTTTTTCAACAAATAGGTTTTTTTAGCGATTTGACAAAAAATCTGAATTATTTGAAATTTTGTTTTTGCTAGCAGTAATTAAATTAAAAATGTGTTGGCCACACCATAGACATTTAAAAGACGCTAGAGCACTCTACAGTTAATAATTTTGGAGACAATTTTTTTTCGTTGCCCTGTTTTATTGTGATGATAACCAGCTGATAACTGTCAAAAAGTTATCTCAAAAATTATGATATAAACTCTACATTTACGGTGATAACCTAAAATCGTTACTTTACAGTTACAGTTGGTGTTTTAAATATTATTTTTGGAAATGTTGATAGATTCTTGGAAAAAGACTACTTACATAAATAAAAATCTTATTATAAATAAGGTCTATTAAAATTAAATCAAGGATTTCAACCAATGATTTTCTTTAGAAAAAGCGGGTCAAAAGGCAGCACTTATAATTCATTAATGCTGTTATTTTTATTTGGGAAAAATTACAGTATATCTTATAAGTTGTGCAAGAAGTATTTATTAGTCGAACATCTCGAGTTATATTTTTATATCTATGGTGCAGGCGTTAGGTTAAAAAACAACTGCTCCGAACATTTAGATTTAACAAAAAATCACCCAAAAAAACCAGTTTTAACGTAGTTAGGCATATAAAGGACAAAAATTGCCAATCTATATGTAAATCCACCGCAAATATTTACATTCATAACGAATTATTTTCAACCCTGGTCTGCTGAACCTATTTTGATTTTAATTTTGTTTTCCCAAATGCGTCGAAAATTCGCTAGTTTTCGCGGTTTAGGGGTGAACAAATGTCACTCTGCCATCAAATTTACCAACAAATATGACCACAATCAACCACATGGTTCTTATTCGCGCTTATTAACTTTTTAAGGTAACAGGTTAAATTATCCTGTGCGAAAAAAAATTAAAAATGCATAATGTCTTGCGAAAAAAATTGAAACAAAATAAATGTGTCCATAACGGAACTGATGAACCTTCCTAGCCCATCAGCGCACTCCAAGTGAACTCCACGCAGCGATGCCAGATGTCAAATATAAAGTTAATGAACAGCGATGCCAGAATTATTGAATTTTAGGAAAAATTCTGGTACAAATTGTTGAAAGCATGCGCCAGTACAAATAAAACACTAATTCGAATTTACATTATAATGATGTATTTGAAAACTTCAAAAAATATGTAACAAAAAACAAACGACATAGATTGTATCAAAATTTTAAAGTTACATGACCGAAAACCACAACAGAAACAAAAGCAAAGCAACAACCAGAATAATTACTGGGTATTCCCCGAAATTTTGCATGATAGGCTAACCATTTGTAAATGTATGTAACAAATCAGAAGTGTTGCTACGAAGGGCAACATTTGTTTATTTATAAGCATATTACTTAAAAGAATATTAGTATTTAGTGTCAAGGTCGGCAATAGGATTTGATCATTTGCTTAATAGTTCAAATTGTGAAAGGCTTTCGCGGCCATCGTCCAATGGTGGGTGTGCTTTCGAGAAGCCGACAAACAGTCAACATCTCCTGAAGATGCCATCCACTCGAGATGGCGAAACGTCGAGAACGAATTTCCAACGACGACGGCCGAACAGCCCGAAAGCACACCCACCATTGCTTAATAGTTGTTAAGCAAAATGTTGAATTGATCGAAATTATGGTAGAATTATTGATTATGGTACGTTTAAAAAATGATAAAATTTAAGGTAAAAATTAGGATACAATTCCATAATTATGGTACGTCTGGCTTCGCTGAAACGCACTTACGGAGTTTCTGGTTAGTATACAAATTATTGCAAAAAGAGAAGTGTTCTGCTACTCTCCGAAAACTGAATATTGATGCGATGCTCCGTTATCATTTTCTTTTTTGTTTTAATTTGCTAAAATTTGGTGACATAAATATTATGTTTGTGGAGAGGCTACAGAATTCGCCAATAAATTTATCGCTGACTATAAACAAACAATTAATAGATGGCCTTTTTCGCCCAATTGGCAGTGACAAAAAATGGTAATTAGTTTAGTGCCAAAAACACATATTTCGTTTTTCAAATTATAAAGTATTTTTAGCACATTAGTACAATGCACCCTATGAATAAATAGGCAATAATTGGTACTGGCATATATTCTTAAAAGTTACTGTAGAAAAAATAAAATAAAATTAACTATTTTAAAATTTGTTTAGTTTTCTTTTAAATTTTCGGATCATAAACTTAAATTTCTCTTAGGTGTACTTATTGTAAAGCCTCGGGGCCCGCTCCCTCCCCAAACCTTTTTTTGGGTATTTTTACATATTCCATAAATAAAACGATAAAATAACACAAAATACGACATCATAAGGCCTTGTCGCCCCCCAAGGCATATTCCTGGGTGCGCTACTGCCGTAAGAGAATATAAATTTTCAAATAGTCTACTTATGTGATGTAAAAAGTATCCAGACTTAGAAGTTTTATTAAAATCCCCACAAAAACAAAGAATCTATAGAACAATGTAAATCTCAATGACACAGTAAAAAAGATAACAAAGCCGCTAAAGCCTTAAGATATTTATTTATATCAAGAAAGAATCAATACACTTAATATGATTATCGCCTTGATCGGCAACACTGCAAAACGCGGGGCGATTGTAGCGCCAAATACGTCCGGCTTCACCAACCTCCCACAAAGTTTTTAGCGGTTGACAAACTATTATTTCATTTTGGACTAGAAAAAAAAACAAATTACTACCTGTTTCTTTTTCTTTTAATTTTGTGGATCATGAAGTAAAATGTTTCTTAGGTGTAGTAAATGTAAAACTTTATCCCTTCTTTTGGTGATACGGCGGAGAGAGTATTGTTGAGTCCATTTTATTTTACTATTTAGGTACGCAGCATATAACAAAATTCTTTCCCGTAAGGGAACATAACTTTTCAAACAGTCCACTTATTTTATGGAAAAAGCATCCAGACCTAGAAGTTTTATTAAAAGCCCTACAAAAAACAAAGGATATATACAGGATAGCAAAAGAATAATAAAACCGTAAGAGCAATAGAAAACACATAACAAACTAAGAAGTGAAATAAAAACGATAAAAATCGATAGATCAATGACACAGAAAAAAAAAGACAATATTACAAAGCCGATAAAGTCATGAAAGATTTTATTTTTATTAAGGAAGAATCAATACACTGCTTTCTTTCAAAATTCGACCTTTGTTTATTTAAGAACCGGATTTATTAATGACTGTTTTTACTAAATGAAAGTTAGCGACTTTATTTTTAAATTTGACTTTGATATGTCAATTTTGAGAGGTCAGCTGTCAGTTTTCTTTGTAAATCTGTCAGAATAATGCCGACTCTAAAATAAGGTCAGGTTTTATTCCAATAAGTGCCTATTGTATCCTTGATTGGCAACACTGTACTACGAAACGCCCGCAAAATTCAGGGCGATTGTAGCGCCACATACGGGCTTCACCAGCCACCTACAAAGTAGTGAGCAATTGAACTAAACTGTCATCCTATTTTGGTTATGCAGACTGTGTATTTATTTGTACTAATCACAGTCAAATTTTATTTTTTCAGGTTTGGCCAATCGAAACAAATCCTTCGAACATTTTAAATTAATTCTGTTGAAAATGAACGTTAAATGAAAGTAGTATTTTCTTTAATATTATAAGACTTGTTATTTTTTGCAAAAAACTTCGAGGTGTGGATGTGTTTTCTCCATTACATGTCCTTCGTAAAACATCCGGCATCTTTCTTATCTCGGCGGTGGTGGCCTCGAATTTTCCGGTCCGTTTCACCCCTTATAAACATCCCCTCATACGTCCACCTTCACGCTTTGTGAAAATCCCGCTGCATTACCTGCACCAGTTCACACTGGATAAACAATATGTTTTCTCCAGATTCTTGCTTTTATTACCCGTACATCCAAATTAGAATTGTCTGTCAAGCTTTCTTGGCGTACCAAAATTTCTTTGCCCGACGGCCTTCCACCACAAACACGTAAAATAAGGACAGGGGAGATATAATTTAAAATCTCTTTATTTTTCCATCCTATAATTTCAGACTAACACGTAGAATTGGCAACAGTAAAGTATCTCGCATCACGGTGCTTAGAATAGACCGGTGTTCGGATCTCATATCTATATGTCGAATTTTTCACGTCACTGGTGGTCCAGCTGATTTTTGTAAACAAAAGTTAGATATGATATAAACAACTAATATTTTTTAAATTTTTTGAAAACTAAGGAAATTTTCCTACTATTTTTTAGTGCATACTTATAAAATATAATTTTCTAGACGTATTGTCGTTGTATTTTTTATTACACAAAACTTGGTGGTCTAATGACTGTATACAGGCAATACATGTGTTTGGGGCTAATGCCACAGGTTTTTCATGTCATCCGCGTAGCCCAATACCTCTACATCCAGCGATTCTAAGATGGCAAGAAGATTATCAACCAGTAAAGACCACAAGAGGGGAGACGACAGAACTCCTCCTTGTGGACAGACTCTAGCAGCTCTAAAACTTACCATCACCTCGTTAAGAGTGGTTTCAATCACTCGATTTTCGAGTGTGAATCTGATGACCCTGTGATGGTGGATTCAATTCCTCGGGCGCACGCCAATTCAAAGAGGGAATTGGGTAGTGTATTGTTGACTGCTCCTTCTATATCAAGGAAGATGCCCACTGCGATGCCTTTTGCATCGAAGGTTTCCTTGATTTCTCCAACGAGGTTCTTTAAAGCTATTTCTGTTGACTTGCCTGGTTGGTATGCATATTGGTTTGCATTAAGTGGATGGGCCATTAAGGCGCTACCTCTAATATGAGCATCTATTGTCTTTTCCAAGCCTTTCAACAGAATTTCAATGTATTACTCATAACCTAAATAAATTTAGAAAAAAAACTTTTTAAAAACAAGCTTTTACAAAATGGACTAAAAAGCATAAAATCATTTTTTGAGTGTTCTGATATCGTAATAATAAAAGCGATGGGCGTATTGTAATTGCCTTTTCCAAGCCTTTCAACAGAATTTCAATCTATTACTCATAACTTAAATAAATTTAGAAAAAAAACTTTTTAAAAACAAGCTTTTACAAAATGGACTAAAAAGCATAAAATCATTTTTTGAGTGTTCTGATATCGTAATAATAAAAGCGATGGGCGTATTAAAGGAAATTTACCCGTTTTTTCCAAATTCATTATATTATAGCAGAGAAATGTAAGGGTAGACAATTTAACCCAACCCAACCCAACCCTACTCAAGCTACCCTTACATTTTTTTCTGATATGGATGCACATTATTACGCCTGCTTCATATTTAGGCAGATCATCCGGGACCGGCAGTGTGTCGATTTATTTTGTCACATTGAAAAAGAAGAGTCAACCCATCATCGGTTGTGGAGTCTTTCCTGTAAATTGTAAAAAAGTCTTCGATGTCGAAATTCGACAAACTAAAATTTTATTCCCTTTCCGCCCTCCACGTTAGGGGGGAGGTAGGCTGTCAGTGATACCACATTATTGAATTGTCATCGGAACTTTGACGGTGTGCGAAATTTGACGTCAATCGGATACGTGGAAGTCAGTTGAAAGTAATTAGAAAAACTTGACATTAAATCGTCCATTTTGAATCTGCCATATTGAATTTTTGTAATCTGATCAAAAATTCGTAATCCTCGTCCTCAAAAACCCCCAGATACCAATTTTGGTGGAAATCCAACAAACTAAAATTTTACCTCTTCTCCGCTCTCCAGGTTAGGGGTGAGGTAGGCAGTCAGTTATACCCATAGACGAATTACAGATTAGTTAACTGTGGTTATACCACATTATTGGATTGTCATCGGAACTATAACAATATGCGAAATTTGAAGTCAATCGGATACGTGAAAGTCAGTTGACAGTAATCAGAAAAACTTGACATTAAATCGTCTATTTTGAATCCGCCATATTGAATTTTTGTAATTTGATCAAAAATTCGTAATTCTCATCCTCGAAAATCCCCATATACCAATTTTGATTGAAATCGGACAAACTAAAGTTTTACCCCCTCTCCACGTTAGGGGTGGAGGTAGGTACCCGATGAAACTATATTATTGTATTGTCATCGGAATTAAGACGCTATGCGAAATTTGAAGTCAATCGGATGTCTGGAAGTTCTTCAAAAATGAGTTGCAAGATTTGATTACATACATGCATACCCACATACATACATACAGGTGAAGTTAAATAAAAGCTTGTAATAATAAATAAAAACAGGCATGTGCACTGTGGACAATAGTCTTTTCCGGACTTTGTAGGGGAATGGAATGCCCGCGAGTGTACAAAATACTAGCAAAACCTGCCCCCACCTAATGCTCACCTGAAAAACAAGAAAATCCGCTTAGTCCAGGAAGCCGAAAAGGTCCACCAAGCCGATGCCGATGTCGGCAACAGCAGGATTTCCTGGCTTGTGTGTACACCATAAGCTTTTTACGGGATTTGCAAATTTGTGGCCTGGTTTCGGGATTCTTTTCTCAACACAAAGAAATGAATAATACAAATGCACACTTTAATTCGTTGACCTCTTGTTAGTATTTTTACTCTAAAGGGGGATTTACACGTTTGAGAATGACTATGGAGCAATTTTATTAATTACTACTGTATGCCTTATATTTAAGAAATATAAGGAGTCATCTTGCAACCATCCATATGGTACGCGGAATCGGGATTTCATTCCACTTCCCATTCCACACTCTGCACTCACAAAACATTCCCTGATATATGACAGTGTGAAACTTTACAACAAACTTCCTGTTCAATGTAGAAATCTTAAGAGGTACATACTTTTTAGAAAATCGGTAAAAGCCTTGCTGGTCGAGAGGGCATACTATACAATTGATGAATTTTTTAATGATGAGATTTTAGGACTGTTTGTGTGATGGGCTATTTGACTATAAGTCAAATGTTAACTTAAAAAAATATATATTTTACTTATTATAGTTTGAACGTTGGATATAGTTTTAACTTTTAACTATTGAATTTTTATTTTAATTAAATAATTAAGTTATCATTTTAGTTCATATTAAGTAACCCGCCATCGGTGACGTACGGTGTGAGACTGATTATATTTGAAATTTTTTATAAATTTTTGTTGTATATTGATTTTGAGTCATGTTTTTTCGAAATGAACATACTTTTGAATTATTGTCGGTTTGTTTAATTATTGGGATAATAAGATATTCTAAATTCATGATTTAAATAATTGTTGGAATCTCGGTTGAAACCAATTAATAATATAATTACAAAAAAAAATCCATTGTGGCCTCTTAAGTTGTGGTTCTTTTTCGCGTCACCACTGGAGAGTTACCCAAATTATTTGTTGTCTGTATTTTTATTATTTTTTTTTGTCAGTGCCTACTGTATTGTTGAGTGTTTTGAGCTTTGTCTATAAAAATTACTGTATTTTTTTTGATAATAAAGCATATTTGAACTTGAACTAGAGACAGTTAAACCACTCACAAAGGCGCAAAAAATGACCTTTATGCTGCGGCTAGTTTTGCCGCCGAGACGAGAAATTCTGGCCTCTCGTCTCGTCTCGCCCTCTCTCGACGAGACGACAGAGATATTTTTTCTAGAATAAAAGCTCGAGACAAGACGAGAGAGAGACTCTCTCGTCGAGAGATTCTCGTTTCTCTCGTTCTCTCGAGCAAAAAGGGTTGGTTTTATAAATTTTTATGGTTTATTATTTGTTCGTCTTGACCTATATAGAGTTCAGCTGATATTTAAGTACTGCTTTTTTACAATAAAAGGTATGCAAAAATTGTCATATATTCTTTCCTTGACAACATGTACTGTGGCTTACCTTTCGTTTACCTGAAATCAGATAGAGAAAATCCAAAATTGTAATTAAATTGTACTTTTATTGTTGATGTTTATTGACGTCTTGAACTTTTTTTTTCTTGGAAATCATTCATAAGGGGGAAATTTTAATTTTCTTTTCTAGCTTTTAGCGTGTATTGATGTTATTTCTTTGGAGCTAAAATTCTGAAAATCGAATAATTTTCTTGCGAATATTAGTATGTTTTTTATTGTGAAAATATGGAAAATTCAGATGAAACACTGTTCATTTATTTCAAAAAAACACATTTCTTGCAAAAACTTGTTTTTCCCTGAAAAATTAGGAAAAATTAAGATTAAAAGAAAGTTATTTTAAAAAAATATTTTTTTGAGGAAAAAGACATTTTCTTAAGGAAAATCTTTGGTTTCCAGAATCTGGAAATTCCATAGAGATCTTCAAGACCCAAGTATTTTAATAAAAGATTTAAGGCTTTATTTTTAAAGGATTTATGTTATTGGCAAAACAAACAATAATCTTCTACAAACACTTGGGATTTTAGGTACAGTTTTAAATAGATAAAGCGATGCAAAACTTTTCCACAGCTTTTAATTCATCGGCATCAACGAGGTATCTTAGTACATGTATTGTATTTACTTAATTGTTTATTGTATGTACGCATGTACAAAGAATATCCCAGAATGAACTTAACACTTTATTTTGGAAAAAAGTAAATACCATAAATAATTAGATTCAACTTGAAAAAACACTTTTACACAGGATTTCTCAAAAACACGAGAGACGAGACTAGAGAAAGGCTCTTTCGAGCGAGAGACTCGTCGAGACGAGAGACTCATATTATCTCGCATTACTAGACGAAACGAAAGAAGCCCTTCTCTCGTTTCTTCTCGACTAGCAGCAACATTAGCTGCGGCGAATCGCCTAACAATTAATTATTTTGTACAGACCTATTAAAACGCTTTTATAGGAAAGCGGTTTAAAAATATTGTGGTATTGTGGTACGAACCCTATAAAAACCGTTTCAAGCACTAAAACTGAATTTATTTTAAACCGATTTCGAGTATAAACACCATTAAAACGGTTTTAAAAACCTATTTTAGTTTGCAATTTTTTAAAAATCTTCCAACAACTATTTCAACTGCTTTCAGGCGAGCTACAGATTTTATATTTTACCTACTCGCGTGCGGTAAAGTAATTACTTTACCGCACACTGTGTGGTAATAGTTATTTAAACAACAAGGTTTGAAAACGAGTCTTTGCATACGATCGAGACAGTTTGGTAGACCGAGCCGAAGGCGAGGTCTACAAGTCGAGGGAGTGTGCAAAGAGGTTTTCAAACGAGTTTTTTACAATATTTTTTATACGACTGCTAATAAAGAAAGAAAAATCAAATTTTAATTTAACTTGTTTTTATTTCCGACATTTTTACAACAAAACTTTAAAAATTCAACAATTTTTTGACGGTATCAACAAAACATACGAGCAGTGACGGTTGCTACCGAACTAAGCCAACTTATATTGATGGGTGACAACAACAAAAATCACAATGACGGGAGACCCGTATGCAGAAATGACATTGGCGTGCGCAAAAATGACATAAGCGTGTGCAAAACGTTTTGCACACAGCATGCGGAAAATGCCATTTTCAGATCGTGTTCTCCGTGCGCAAAACCCCCTTTTACAAGACAGTCGTATAAAAAGTTACTTTACCGCACGCGCACCACTTAGAAACCTTAGCAACGCATCAATCTAATTTGACATGTTTATTTATAAATTACATTCAATTTTTTGAAAAAAAAAGGTACTCACATTGACTTCTATACAGGGCCTTATACAAGTCAATGGGTACTCATAGGTAAAATATTGTACCTAACACATGCGGAAAGTGTCTTTACCACCCTTGACGGCTTGACCGAACTCCGCTCCGCGTCATTCGGCCAACTGCCGTCGCGTGCGGTAAAGTATCACTTTCTGCATTTGTTAGGTAAATAACTATTGTAGGTGTATAGTGTTATGTTGTCAATGCACTTTCATATTTTTTATCACAAGAAATTTAAAATACAGCGAATTCAAAATGGCGGACTTTCCCTTTTATGAGCCGATAATATGTATTAAATTTGGAACGTTAGGTTGTTTTAGGTAACGGATTATGGTTTTTGAATTAAAAATCAAAATTGAGTATTTAAAATGGCGGACTTTCTCATTTATGAACCGATATATCTTAAATTTGAAACTTTGAGAGTGAGTAAGGTCGCTGAATTTTATTTTTGAATTAAATCAAAGGTATATTTTGTATATCTTTAATTAAATGTAAAAAAAATAAAATGGCGGATTCAAACCGACGGACTTTATATAAACCGATTTGTGTTAAATTTGGAACTTTGAATACGCTACAAATACTTGTTCAAAAATGATAATCAGCGACCTTGAACATCTCAAAATCCGAAATAATACATATCGGCTCTTGAATAAGAAAGGCCGCCTTTTTGAATCTGTCATTTTATTTTTTTTTTGGTTTAATCCAAAAATCACAATCAGCAACCTAAACATATCAAAGCTTAAATACCACAAAGGTCCAAATATATTACTTATCGGTTTATAAATGAAAAAGCCAGTCAATAAACACATTGAGTGTGTGTTTATTATTTATCTCCTTAACATAATAGCTCCTAAAACGATCAACCAATTTTCATAAAATTTTTAGGTCAAATAGTGTTCGACACTCTAACGAGCTGAATAGATTTTGGTCAAAATCCATTAATGCTAATGACAGTTTTTGACAATTAAATATTTTTAAAAATGCTAACGCATCGTATCAATATGCCGTTTTCGGAATATACTAGACTACATTTTGCTCATTATAATTTGTGTTACAAACAAAAACTTCGTAAGAGCTTTAGGTTTTGAGATATTTAAAAAAAACTGTTTTCAAGGGATCAGATCCGTCATTGATCCATTTATTACCTTCCTAGCCCGCGTAGCAATAGCTAGAGAAGGTATTATTTTCGACAAAACATTTTTTTTGAGATAACGCCAAAAATGTGTTATTTGGATGTATTTTGACTTATCTTAGCAATATCGTCGTAATGTCTGTCTGTGTGTGTATATTATATCTGTCCGTAACACTATAGCTCCTAAACCACTGAACCGATTTTCATAAAATTTTTAGATAAAATAGTGTTCGACACTTTTACGAGCTGATTAGATTTTGGTCAAATTTTTGAGAATTAAAAACTTTAAAAAATGCTAACTTTTTAACGGAGCATCGCATCAATACACTGTTTCCGGAATGTAGTAGACTATATTTTGTTCAATAATTCGTGTTATAACCAAAACCTTCGTAGGAGCTTTAGTTTCTGAGATATTTACAGAAAACTGTTTTCAAGGCGAATATATTATCATGGCTTCACTTGAAATGTGATAATAGACTAGCTAGAAAGGTGCTGGATCCGTCATGGATCCATTTATTTTTTCTTGCAAACAGAAAATATTTTATCTCTAAAAACTTAAAATGTTGGCACTATTTTAGTATCCTCTTGGCAGTGTTTATGTAAGTGGTGAGAGAAGAAACGTGACTAGCAAAATCATAATTTCTTTCATTAGATTTATTTATTTAATGCGTCTGGCAACAGCATAGCATCGTGAAGTCTAAACGGGAAGATTAGTTGCTTTCCATTGCTCTTTCTATGCTTTTTAAATTTCATGTAAAATGCACGCCACCTCACACAGGCGGATTTCACGAAAAAGCTGGTCAAAACCTAAGATCCATTTAGAGCCCCCTAAAATTGCATATAATAATAAAAAAATATTTAATTTATTGTTTAAAAAAGATAAAGAAGAAAAATTCTTTAAGGACCCCGCACAAAAAAATAAAATTTGGAACTTTACTAATTAATGCTTCCTAAAAAATCGTTGAAACCAGAATTTTGACTGGATAAACTTTTACAAGATATTGAAATATTTGATTTTAATAATTGCAGAGCTCCATGAAAAAATGTTTTAACCAGCATGTATGTATGTATAATTTGCAATTGCATAAAACAATGTGATATTTTTGGAAAAAAATTTAATTGAACTATATCTGTTTTTTCCGATTTTCATTATCAATAAAGTATATTGTCTAGCAAGAAACACACTCTGCCAATATATGGACACCTAAGCTCACACTAGGTACTATAGTTATAGTGTACGTGTAAGCCAATATAACTAAAAAATTAAATATATTTTATTCAACTGATACCACACAAGCCATATTTGGACTTAAACTGTAATTTTTCAAATCTACTTCCACCCGAGCTTCCGCCCTTTTTTTAAAATAAACTAAAATGCATTTTGTGTAACTCCAGACTCAATTAACTTTCGTTTGATATGACACACGCCATATTTTCCCTTAAAGTCTAATTTTTCAAATCTACTTCCACCGAGCTTCCGCCCTTTTTTTAAAATAAACTAAAATGTATTTTGTGTAACTCCAGACTCAATTACCCTTCGTTTGATATCACACACGCCATATTTTCACATATACTCTAATTTTTGAAATTTACCACCACCCTTTTATTTGGCTTACGCCGAGCAGATATCTATACACATACCTAAATACAGACAGACACACACACACGGACAGACGTCACGATAAAATTGCTGAGATACAATACACCAAAATAACACATTTTCACATCTCAATTTTTTTTGTTGTCGAAAATAATACCTTCTCTAGCCATTGCTGCGCGGGCTAGGAAGGTAAAAATGAAATCAAAATACATGTGACATAATAAGTATACTTTTGGTTTACAAAAACCATTATTATTAAAGCTAAGAAAACTTATTTATTAATTTCTGCATATTATTTATGTACGTATTTTCACTGGACAATTTTTATATACATAAAAAGAAATTTTAATTTTTTGACTCGATCCGCATAACTCCGCAGCTGAAACTGACTTTGTTACTTAAAAAACATATGCATGCACTTAATAGGACCAAAAATGCCAATAAAGTTGGATGAAGTTGAAACATTTAGTCAAGTTCTATTTCAGAAAATGAAAATTTAAAAAGTTTTCTGCAACGTTTCCTTTAAACCGGTTTAAGATATTACCAATAAAATAAAAAACAATGTTAAATACGTACAATAAATAGCTAGAGACATCCAGATTCAAAATCCATGTTCAAAAAAATTATTTTTGATAATAGGCGCAAGTTTTAAAAGGACTTTTTTGTAATTTTAAGTAACGCAAATAACATAAAAAATTAAATGGAAGTTTCATCTGTCATAGTAATGGCATTGTTTTTCAAATTAGGCGTGTAATGTGTCACGGCCTAGCATGATCATCAGTGATTGCACTAATAGCAACTTTACAATTAAACAGGACTTTTTAATGTAAAGGGGTTATGGCCAGCTTTTTCTTAAAACCCGCCTATATGCACCACCACTAGTCGCATCGTCGCGAGAACTCTCTGATAAATATAAAATGGCCTCGTTTCGAAATTAGGGGGGATTTTCGCGAAGCTTTAAAAGCAGATTAGACTTCTCGCCATTTTTTCGCTCTCCTTTATTTATTTTATGTTTTTTTATCGTGTCGTTTTTATTTTTTTGTTGTTTTTTATCGCAGCAAGCGCTTAACAAAAGCCCGGCGCGTTTAAAACGCTTAGCTTCGAGAGCTGCTTTTTGTTTTTTAAAATTTTATGCGAAAAACAATACGGATTATTGTTTCTTTGTCATAAAATGTTTACCGCAAAAAAATTTTGCTTTGAGCATTATTTGCTTCCAATATCGAAAGAGTTAGGTAGCACCAGTGGCGTAAGTAAAGGGGGCCTGCGGGCGGGAACATTTTCTTTCCATGATGGTGAAGGCTCAGTTAAGCCTCCAAAAGAAAGGCTTTGCACCCAAGATGGCATGGCATATGAATGCATGTTGGTCGATTCATTTTCATATGTATACCATAACTAAACCATCTTTTTCACACATATTTTTTGTAGATGTTGATACAGAAGATGGATGTAGATGAACTATCACTAAATTTCTTTTAGTTAGTCTAAAATTTCTTTTAGTTAGTCTTTAATACATTTATAGCAAGCACGGAACAGGTATAAATACTACTTACAAGACGACAAGACCTAAAATGTACAAAACTTCCTGGCAAATGACGAAATTACGCTATAAACGGCGTTTGACTGCTGATTCCTAGGAAAACTGTGATGTAGCTCTGACGTCACGGCCGCCATGACACCAAGTTAACAGATAACCGGTTTCTAAGGCCAGACGTAGGGTCAATGCATCCTGGAAGCCTGGCGTCAGACACTACGTCTACGTGATGCAGTGACCCTAAGCCAGACGCAGATGACGGAGGCCTCTACCGGTAGAACATTGAACTATTTCTAAACTTTATGGTTTTTACGTTTTACTTTTCTCTGAATTACTTTTGGATAAATTCAGTTTTCTAAATGTTTGTTTTTGTTAATTTCAATTTTACAAATTCTGAACACGGAAGATTTATTAACTAAATGTAATTTTATATATATAAACGTTTTTTTTTATTTCAGGATCTCATTACCCTTTGGAAGCTGCTCTAAAAAATGGAGGTTCAAGAGATCAGCCCACCACAGCTACCCTTGCCATTACACCCACAAAAGAGGATGATGAATCTGTCTACCGTTGTGAAGTCTGGAACCGAGCTTTGCCAGAGGACAAGAAGTACAGTGCGTCAGTGTCCTTAAGTGTTCAGTGTAAGTATCTCTAAATCCTTATGCATGTGCCCTTAATTTAAAATGTTTGTAAGGCATTTTAAAAAAGTTGAAATTTAAACATTTTGTACTTTTAAACGTCGATTGGCTAGCGAAAAATCATTATTACTTTTTTTATGACATAATGTACTACATCCTCTTTCCACCAAAAAAGCCGTTTTAAAATACGTATTTCAAAATTCTAAAAAAAGTTTTTTTCCTAGAAATTTTATATTTAGATATTTTAATTAAAATGTACCGTTAGGTACGGCAATCCTGGTATCCTGTGCTTGCAGTATAAAATGTTATTATTAAAAAAAAATAATAATAAAATTGGAAAAACGGGAGAGAAAGCCTCGCAGAGAGCTTTCATTTGTCCATTTTCCCGCATGGATACGTCTCTCGAGTATATTTTCCAAGATATCAAGAGAAATACTACTCCTGTATTTGTGTTATACCATAAAATGTATACTTATATAGTCTAAATTATACGCATTTGTAATGACGTCACTAGGTGAGAAGAAAACGTATGGCGTAGATATTTTTGCCAATCAATGTTTTTTGATTGACAGTGACGGATACTTCACATAACCAATTACCTACCTATTTAAATCATAGACACTACTTTTTTTAAAAAGTTTATTGTCACCGCTGTTTAGAACATATTAAACAAAGATAAACAAAAATTACGTCATTACAAATGGGTATAATTTGAACTAAAATGAGTAATTGTAGATTAAGTACAGTCGAACCTCTCTAACTCGAACCTCTATAACTCGAACTCCTCTATAACTCGAACCTTTTAAGCGGTCCCTGCACTTTTTACATGTATTTTAACCTATATAACTCGAGTTTCTTTAACTCGAACTCTCCATAACACGAACTGTTTTGGTTGTTCCTTCAGGTTCGAGTTATAGAGGTTCGACTGTATCTCTTTTTCTCTTATATACAACAATACAAAAAGCGTTCGTTCACCAAAAAAAAACGTTTGCAAACTGGGGGGGAAGTTCAGTTCTTCCGTTTGTAAACAATAATTTTTGCACCGGAACACAAATAAAAGTCCCAAAAATTGTGGGTATGAATCTGTTTTAACCTCGCCATTTGCATCAATCGCCTTAAATTCATAGGGCGCTGTTGGCAAAAGCTCCAAACGCTCGGTCACAAAGCTCGGAGAGAAAGAGAGAGCAGCTTTTTTCGCTCGCTCCATGAATAAACGAACGGTTAAAAATTTGCTCGATTAGGAATAAACGAACGCTCTTACAGTTTTTTAAAAGAATTTCAGTCTTAGTAACAGAAATTGTCACAGGATAGGGATTTTTTGTAATTTCTTGGCACAAGGCCTATCCTTTTTTGAAAGATATTTTGATATACTTAGGTATAAGGTTAAGTTTTTTGACATTTTTAATAATTATTACTACTAATTTTTTGCAGAAGAATTATAAAAATTGTCACGGATGGTTTTTTAAATTAAATCTTAGTGGTGAGTGGTGTTACTTTAATAGTATACAATATCCAGATTCTTTTTCACAGTATTTACCCTTTTAAAGCAGACACCACCTACATATACATCTAGGAAACATGGATTTATGACGTTGTCTATTTGGGATTTGTTTGAGAAGTTTCTTCTAAAAACAAAGAGAAAGATTCCATTTGTCAATTTTTTAGTTCAGCTTGCATAATAGATCCACAATAATTAAATATTGTGTAGAAAATAATCTAGATTTAAATATTGAAAAATGCAAAATTATGAGATTTTACCGAATATCTAAGCCAAATTTGTTTGACGGAAACTGTTGAGAAAATAAAAGATTTGGGAGTTATTTTGGACACTTCATTGTCATTTAAAGAACATCTTGATTTTATAACAAACAAATCTCTTAAAATGTTGGGTTTTGTAAAACGTAGCCTATCAGATTTAAATAATGTATATTGTTTTAAAAGTGTTTATTGTTCGATTATTAGATCTGTACTAGAATATGCATCTAATATTTGGTCTCCGTTCTATGAAACTCATATGCAGCAGCTTGAGAAAGTCCAGAATAAGTTTTTGCGTTTTATTGCATATAAATTAAATATACCTGTAATGGATATAAATTATGACGAAATTCGAAAATTATTGAATTTACCAATGCTTCATCTAAGAAGAAACTTTTTAGATGTAATTTATCTATATAAAATTATCAATGGAATTATAGACTGTTCAGATATATTGCAAAAAGTAACTTTATCAGTACCACAAGCTAATTTAAGAAATAATGAACTTTTCAACATAGAGTATCATAGAACGAATTATAGCCAAAATATGGTTACTCAAAGAATTTGCAAGCTAGGTAATTCAGTTGCCAAAAATATTGACTTTTTTAATGTTAACTTAAATCAATTTAGGTCTAGATTAAGAAAACTTTCCTTAGTGCCTTAAATAATTTTCAAATTGATTTTTAATTATGAAAATTGTATGTAAATTTTTAAAATGGTTTAACCGTTAAATAAATCTATTCTATTCTATTCTATTCTATATTAATAATAGAACTTCTGCTTAGCGTTCATAGCCCTAAAAAGTAATTACTATAACATAGGCTAACGTCGGTCGTTTTTTGAAAATTTTAAGGTTAAGGGAATTTGTTTTTATTTTAACTGTAGATTATTAATAAACAATTTTAAACAATACAACTGGTCACTCCGAGTAACCCTAAATTCATTTGGAGGAACTTAAATGAATGAGGAAAAAGTTCCTTTGGTAAGCTGTATAGGTGAACAAACGATCATATCCTAAAAAAACATAAACGGGCCAACATAGGCGCAGGGTCGTCAAAGGCGCAATGTCATCACCGGCACCGGGTCATCACAGGCGCAGGGCCGTCACAGTTGCCGGGCCGTAACAAGCGCGGGGCCGTCACATGCACAGGGCCGTCTCAGGCGCAGGGCATTCACAGGCGCAGGGCCGTCACAGGAGCAGGGCCGGTAGGCACAAGTCCGTTAGAGGCACAAGGCTTTTACAGACGCAGGACCGTCATAGAGCACGTTCCGCTACTATTTAATTTTCTAATATCTCTATTAGGAACATAACATCTTCTAAATCAGTTTAATGGGAGAGTGGAACTATAGTAGATTAGATGTCCATCCATATGAGACGCTGGCGCGGGTTTGCTCGGATGCATTAACAACGCATGAAACCCTTCAATAAATAATGCAACGATTTTAATCACTCAAATGGATTGTTGCCGTATCAATAAGTCATTAACGCAGTAAAACAACAAGCCGAATCCGCTCCTGACTATTATTGATTGATTTGCCACCAATTATTCTCAATAAACTATTTACCTAACCGCTCTTAACTTTATTTTAATACTTAATCAGACTTACATAGTAGATAATAATAATTAATAAACCATATCTAATATACAAAGGCTTTTCCGGTATTTGACCTACGTTGTGTTTTACGAACATCGAAACAGAGGCCTTTCTGGGTACTTAGAGTGTGAATTTGGGGAAACGCTCACTGATAAAACAAATCATTGGGGCAAATGCATAATGCATTTGATATATGCCAAATGCCTAAGATTTGAAACTGATGATAGCATGGTTTTGAGTACAAAACATAAGTCATTTAGATAAGAGAATAGCTCTTCTTTCCAAAGAATTGTCTTTTTCTAAAACCATGGTTTTCTCAGTTCAAAATCAGCAGTCATTTGGCATATATCAAATGCATTATGCATTTGCGCCAATGATTTGTTTTTTCAGTGCTTAGACACGTCGATTTTGTTTGCCAGGGGGGCACCTTTTGGCTATCTTGAAATTTTTGTAGCACGAACCCTCTTCTAGGGGTATACTTTACCCGAGGGGTCATCAGCTTTCAACAGTACTGTACAAATTTCACAACAGGACCCGACAGTACCACGACAGGACCCAACAGTACGCGACAGGACCCGACAGGACCCAACAGTACTCAACAGTACTCGACAGGACCCAACAGTACCCAACAGGACCCAACAGTACTCGACAGTACACGACAGGACCCAACAGGACTCAACAGTACACGACAGGACTCAACAGGACCCAACAGTACTCAACAGGACCCAACAGTACTCGACAGGCCCAACAGTACTCGACAGGACTCAACAGTACCTGACAGGACCCAACAGTACTCGACAGGACCCGACAGTACTCAACAGGACCCAACAGTAATCAACAGGACTCAACAATACTCAACAGGACCCGACAGGACCCAACAGTACTCGACAGGACCCAACAGTACCCAACAGGATCCAACAGTACTCGACAGGACCCAACAGTACTCGACAGTACACGACAGGACCCAACAGGACCCAACAGTACTCAACAGGACCCAACAGTACACGACAGGACCCAAGTCCTGTTGGACGCTGTACAAAATTTTAGGGTGCCGATGACCCCTCGACTTTACCCCTATATTTTGAATAGGGAAAGTGGGTCTAGTGATACCTTGTTTTGAAGCTGTCTTGAATATCTTTACAACCGTGTAAAAATTTGATTAGTTTTTGAGATATTTGCTTTCAAGATTTCAAATTTAACATGGAATGATAAAATAAAAATTAAATCCGAAAAATAATAAAATTCTAATTAAATTTTTATTTTATCAGTCCATGTTAAATTTGAAAATTTGAAGGCAATTATCTCAAAAACTAATGGATAGATTTTTGAAATTTTTACACGGTTGTAAGGACATTTAAAAGGTCTTCAAAACAAGGTATCACTAGACCCACTTTCCCCATTTAAAATATAGGGGTAACGTATACTTCTCGAAGGGGGATCGTGCTACAAAAATTTCAAGATAGCCAAAAAGTGTCCCCCTCGCAAACAAAATCGACGTGTCCAAGCGTTTCCTCAAATTTGCACTCCAAATACCCAAAAAGATCTCTGTTTAGATGTTCGTGAAACAACGTGTTTTTTTTTTCTTAATTTTTAGGATTGGGAAAAAATCCTGTAATAATTTCGGTACCTAGATGTTTTACCATTTTAATAAAAACAATTGCATGTCAATGTTTTTACAACTAACCACTTTATTATATGTACAGAGTGTCCAAAATTCGATGTTTTTGATGGGTTTCGGGTATTTCTAGGGGAGATAGAAAAAAAACTGACCCCCCTCCTTTGCGACGTTGAAATTTTAAGGGTTTTTTTAAAAAGCTGGGATTTTAGGGGGGGGGGGGGTTCGGTTCGGTTCTATTTATTATTTATAAAAATGTTCGATTTGTATAAAAAGCTGTCTTATAAATCTTTTCTTGAAGAAATGGCAGTATAAAATGGTTTTTATCTTTCTCTCTTAGTTTTTGAAATATTGCATAAAGTTGTTATTTTTCTGATGGAATAACCCTCTTTTTATTCGGTTTTTGAAATCAGCTTAATAATTTATTTTATTATGACGTATTACACTCAATATTTCATAAAAAAAATTTTTTTCATTGTTTTTATAAGTATTTTTGTTAAATTTTTTATGTTTTTATTTTATAATTTAATTTGATGACTGGGTTGAAAATATTTTAAAATAATCACAATAAAAAATAATTCAAAATAAAAAAATATTGAAAAAAGCAAAAATATAAAAACAAAAAAATAAAAATAAATAAATATTGAGTGTGATACGTCATTCTAAAGGACATTTTATGCCGATTGTAAAAATCGAATAAAAAGAGGGTTATTCAGTAAGAAAAATTATAACTTTATGCATTATCTCAAACCGTAGCTTAAAAACAGATAGCTATATCAAGATACGGTTTTGACCTTTAAGCAGTGGGGCACTCAGGAATATGTCTTGGGAGGGGCCCGTGGCCTCTTGGGGGGGGGGGGGATGAAGCCTCATGTTGTCGAATTTTAAGCAATTTTTTGTGTTTTTTCATGAAATATGTGGAAAATATGTAAAAAAATCCAAGGCTTGGGGGGAGCCCGGGCCCCGAGGCCCTTCCCCTGGGTGCGCCCATGCTTTAAGCATTTTTTAAAAGAGTGTCGCAAAGGGGGGTCAGGTTTTTCCTATCTCCACTGGAAACACCCGACTCTCCCCAAAAACATCGAATTCGCAACACCCTGTACATTCTTATTCCAGGTAATTTATTTTACCAATAAAAATTACAAAATGCCGTAAAGAACCCCCCGTCTTGCCCGTAATAAAAATACTTTTAAAATTACCTTCCTTAACATAAACTTTCTTGAAAAATAAACATTTTCTTACCTAAAATCTAGACTAAACATTAACCAGATTTCGTGCTGTGATCTACAAAATAAATCTGTCAAAAATTGTTTAGAGTTAAAAACTTAATAATCTTTTATAATTTTACACCTCTAAAACTTAATTTTAAATGAGATCAACGGAACAAGCGTCAAACAAAGAGTATACTAAAAAATAGAAAGAGTAGGGGTGCGTGGGTTTAATCGCAAGAAACGTTCTCTCAAAAGATACCTTCAACTCATTGTTCATTTAAGAGTACTATCGTAAAATCTAACTTTAAAGTAAAATTATGTCAGTTTTTTTCAATTTTAGCTGCAAAAACCCCCCAGATCCCCCAACATCTATAATTTTTAGTTTTTTTTTCCAATTTTTTTAAAAACTAAGCTTTTTAGGGAAAACTATGTAATTATCTTTATTATAAACAATCTTACTCTTCTCTTAATTTCAGCTGTTTGGTTTTTTTTTGTTTTTTTAACTTTACATATTTTATTTTGGTTTATTCTGATCGTGATATCTTCATCTGTCTTTATTATGATCTTAGTTTTAGGGTAGTTCATACTCAAGCCTATATTTTTAGCTGCTGTATCCAGTTCTTCCAGCTTTTTATCAGTTCTTCTTTTTTGTTTGTTATTAAGGCTATATCATTAGCATATCTTAAGTGGTTCAAATATTGTCCGTTTACTTTGATGCCTATTTCTTCCCAATCTAAGTTTTTAAAATCATCTTCTAGGGCCTGGTTAAACAGTTTAGGGGATATTGTGTCACCTTTGCTGACACCTCTTCTTATGAGGTTTGATTCGGTTCCTTCCTGAATTTTGATTGATGTTGTTGCTTCGCTATATATATATTGGCTATTAAGTTTGTGTATCTGTAATCTATTCGGCAATGCTCAATGCTATCGAACGCTTTGTCGAAGTCTATAAACGCAATATATATTGGAATGTTGTATTCGTTGGCTCGTTCTATTAGGATTTTCATGGTTAATAGGTGGTCAACTGTACTGAAACCTTTTCTGAAGCCTGCTTGTTCTTTTGATTGATATCCGTCAAATTTTGTTGTTAGTCTATCTCCTAATACTTAATCTGCATTAGTTGTTTAAAATGTAGCAACCATTTTACTACTATTAAGTAAATAAGGTGTTGAAAACCCTATATAAAATTTTTGAAAGTTTATCTTTACCACGTAAATATTATATACATATGCATAGGTGGGTAGGTTTGTTTGTTTATATTCCCGCCACATTACTATTCTATTAACCTACTTTGCTGTTTGTTGGTGCAAGTACATATTAAATTTATCTATTTTTATTAAAAATATATAGTTCAGGAATTTATACTTAGGTTTGCACCGTTTCTAAATTTCGGTCGATTACTAAAAGTTTAACGCACATAATATAATACAATGGCTGTCTTTTATATTTTGCACATAGGAACATAGGGGGCGACACTGATCGAATGTCATTGCTAAAACTTAATCTCAATCTTTACCTAGCCTTAATTCAAAACGTCAGTAGGATACAAGCTGCAGTGCAGCAGAAAAATGGAATTACACCAAGAACATTTTCGGACTATAATTTTTTGCAACTTTCGAAGAAAATTTTCTCAACAAGAATGTTGCCGAGTTGATTTCTGTTTTCGGTAATTAGTGAAGCACCACATCAGTCGACAGTTTCAGATTAGCCTTAGCGATGGTCCAAGGCCAGGGCACCAAAAGCGGCTATCAAGCAGGAAAGCATCGATGCTGTGCGCATGTTCATCACGGAAAATCGAAAAACTTGTATGAACTTCGTGAGTGGCGATAAATCGTGAATTTGCTCATTTGAATCCGAAAATAAACGTCAGTAGTTTGTCTGGGTGTTCCAAGATGAAGAAAAGCTAACAAAAGTAATCCGTTCTCGAAATGTATTCAAAAAGATGGTAGCGACATTGTCTCAAAAGCAGGTCATGTAGCAACAATTCCTTTGGAGGATCAAAGGACTGTTACTACCGATTGGTACATTACCATTTGTTTACCGAAAGTCATCGCTGAGCTTCGACAAACGATTCCCGAACGACGAATCATCCTCCACCAAGACAAAGCATAAAAAACCATTGAATTTTTAACTGAACAAAACGTCGAATTGTTGGACTATCCTCCATACAATCCCGACCTAAGTTTCAACGATTTCTATACTTTTCCGAAAATCAAAAGTGGAGTGCATGGTCAAAGATTTCAGTCGCCAGAGGAAGCAGTCGACGCCTTCAAGAATACAATTTTAACAATACTAACAAACGAGTGGCATTACAGCTTTAACAACTGGTGCTTTAAATTCTGAGACGTTTAATTTAAGGAGAGTTTACACATGCATGGATTTGCTGGCGCCAATAAAAACTGGCGCGCCAGTAAGTTAAATTTGCAAGTGTAAACACCGACTTGCACACAAGTTATTTTTTTGCATGCATGTATCAAAAAAGTCTGCAGCTGACTGAATTTGCTGGCGCCAGTGGTGACGCATGCGCGCAGAAAAGGAACATTTTCATGTGTAAACAAGTGCTTGCACGTCGGCTCGCCAGTTTTAAGTTCATTATTTTACATTATTTTTTATTTTCATTGTGTTTGAGCTTAAAAATTTTGTTTATTTTTGTTTTTATAGCTTAATTTGGCTAAAAAAAGTGGTCAGCAGAACTGACCATACAGTTTCTTGAAGGCTATGAATGTTTTCCTTGTTTATGGGTTGACACAGTAGTTCGTATAAAAACAAAGATAGTCGAGATAATGCTTCCCAAAAAATTAGTAAAATAATGACTATTGAAGGCTTTGAAGTTGCAGAAGTAAAAGCAAAAATATGATCAATAAGAAACACATATGCTTTGGAATTGACAAAAATTAAAAAAAGCCAACGTTCCGGAGCCGGTGCAAATGAAGTATACACCCCAAAAGTACTATGGTTTAAAGTAGCAGACCGAATTTTAAAGAATGTTGTTTAAATAAGAGAAACTCTAGAAGAATATCAAAATGTTGCTTTGTCATTCGAAGATGGTTTTTATAGCTCGCAGGATCTTCTGCTGCAAGTTCTCCTAAAAGTTTTTCGGAAGCACCTAAAGTAGATCGACTAGCAATCCATGCTTTAACCCATGCAGATACGGCCTTTTCGTTGTTCCTTTTCCTGAATCTCTTTTAATTTTTTTTTCAATAAAAGTTTTGCGACTATTTTGCAGGCTTCCGAGAGTTCAGCCGACATATCGCGTATCGTGTACACTTTAAAAATGAAACTGGCGTGCCAATCTTTTTAATTTTCGCACAATAGTGTAAACCTTTACTGGCGTGCAAATAGAACTGGCGCCACTAAATTCATGCATGTGTAAACCCACTATTACAACCATTTTTGCTAAGCATATCTTCAAACATAATATCGTCGCAAAAACCGCGAAGTGGCATAATCCCGAAAAATACGATTTTTAGAATAGCCCAGTAACAAGTTGTTACCTTTACCATATTTTAAAATTATTTTGACAGTTGTCAAGACTGCTATGTAAAATAGTGAAAAATCAGTATTATTGACGACGAATACGAGGATGGATCAAATATAAACAAGCCTTTTAAACTTACTGACGGAAAAGTCATTCCAGATGAACGTGGCCGTTATAATTTTGGAGTAGGGATATTCAGTAGCATGTAGGCGGTTGGTAGTGCCGCGATGCTCATTTGGCCAGGAGCAATCGGAATGAGCGAGAAGAAAGTACACAGCAGTGTTGCGCAAAGAATAATCATTAAATTTCTTACACGCGAAAACGCGAAACCTGCTGAAATTCGATGCAGATGGCGAGCACAGTTCGGAAATAAGACGCTTTCGTGGGTACCTGTAAAAACTTGGTGCAAAGAAATTAACGACGGCCGTGAACGCGTCGACAACGTGAGTAACCCACGTCGTCCTCGTACCATCATTTCTGCAGGCAAAGTTCTAGCGACCGTTTTCTGGGACTGGAGAGGAGTTTTGTTGGTCGATTTTTTGCATGAGCGAATAACAATAAACGCGGCTTACTACTGCAACTTACTCGACCAGGTAAAGCTTGATTATCGCCAAAAGAGAAAGGCACACCTTATCCAAGTCGTGTTCCTCCTGCATGACAACGCTAGACCTGATACGGCAGCTTTAACACAGGCCAAAATCACAGAAATGCACTGGACTGTGCTGGAATACCCTCCACACAGTCCAGATTTGTCACCTTGCGATTTACATATGTTTGGCCAAGTCAAAGATTCACTGGGAGGCGAGCAATTTCAAACCAATGAAGAGGTGGAGGTATTCGTGCGCAACTGGTTAGATAGCCGCCCAGCTTCCTTTTATGAAAACGGAATTAAGAAACTGTCAAACCGTTGGGAAAAGTGTATTAACAGATAAGGGGGATGTGTAGAAAAGTAGAAAAAAATTCTGTTTTGTGTCATGTTTCTAATAGTTATTATTCACTTGTGATATCCCAAAGCCAGAAAATTGTCACTTAGCAACATTTGCCGATGATACTGGTTTATTGACGGTAGAAAAATCTATTGAAAAATGCATAGAGAAACTTCAGGATGCAGTCACCCAAATTCACAGTTGGACCACAAAGTGGCGAATAAAATTAAATGAAACCAAATCAATTCATGTTGATTTTACAAACAAAAATATAAATCACATACAAATAACAATTAACAACATTCCAGTACCATATTCGAATCAGGCAAAATATCTAGGTATGACACTTGATACCAAATTGCGCTGGAAAGCACATGTTAAGAAAAAAAAAGAAGAACTTGAGATAAGGTATAGAAAAATGAACTGGCTAATTGGAAGGAAGTCCAATTTAACAATTCATAATAAGTTACTGCTTTATAGACAAATACTGAAACCAGTATGGACATATGGTATTCAACTATGGGGTTGTGCTAAAGAGAGTAACATTCTAGTTGTACAGAGATTTCAAAATAAAGTATTAAGAAACATTGTGAATGCACCTTGGTACGTTCGAAATAGTGACCTTCATCGAGATCTAAAAATCGAAACTGTAGCAGAGACTATAAAAAAGTACGCAAAAAGCCATGAAGATAGACTCCATCGGCATGTGAATGTGGAAGCAATTCAGCTTCTAGACAATATTATGCTAGTTCGACGACTAAAAAGAGTGAAGCCGTTTGAGCTAGTAAACTAAGTGAATTACACATAAAACAAAATAATGCTATAAACACAACACAATTGTGAGTTACAGACTAAACAAAGCGGGGAGAACTGTTGAGTGAACCCTAAGTTTAAATCTGACTTTTCTAGTAAATTAAGTTAAAACAAAACTGCTAATTAGTCTTACTGACTAGATTGTAATTAAAAAAAAAACACAGTGTGTTTGACAAATAAAAAAAAATAAAAAAAATGTTTCTAAATAACTAGTTTATAAACAAAGGCTATATTTGATCCACCCTCGTATAATGTTCGATGGCTATACCGAGACACTCTTGAAATCCGCCGCTGTTTGTTTACTTTAGGAAATCGTTTATATCCAGATCGATATGAGTACGAATTATGGAAACCCTAGTTATGTGTGAAATTAAGTGCATTTGTTACATAGTGGAACTGGGTAATATCTCCAATGCATGCACATTTTCGGAAGCATAATAAAATACACATTAAATTTTGCACATCGGTTTTGCAGAGCTTATCGTTTGCAGGGTTTATCTTGCAAAACGGTTGATTTGTTTAATATGTTAAGCTATGTTGATGGGCGTCGGAATCCACTAATCGACGTCCCGAGCACTTAAATTTAAACGAAAAAAATTTTGACTTTTTTACCATAATTAACGATAAATCACAAAATCATGCCATATCAAATGTCATTTGTCGCCGCTGTTTACATTTTTTATTTTACCTCTTGATTTTTTTAAAATAAAATAAATTAAATTAATGGAGGAGATTAGATATTAGGTTGGTCCCAAATACTTTTAAATATCTGTGCAAGGAAAGCAAGTATAAAAATAACTGCTACAGTTCATTTCATTATTTTAGACATCATTTTTTTTTCGCTGGCCTATGTTCTTGCAGGGCTATCAAAATGGACGGGCCACGATCCTCCACTTTGTTGACGTCACATCCGGGGCTGATTTTTTTTTGATGGTCACGTTACGACACAGCTGATTGTCTTTAAAATATTGAAGTTGGAATGACGGTTCATGGATATTTGATTTTTTGTTAAATAAAGCCGTTTTTAAGATTGTTTTTACTTTATTCTGGCAGAACAATTTTTTTTTAATGTATAGTAAGCTCTAATTTTTCATAGCCGCTTCATTAGCTCACACAAAAATTAAGTTTAAAGCAAAAGCGAATGTGACAATCACATATGACAAAGTCAAATACATGTCAAATATAACAGTTGGCATGTGGTACATGGCGGGTAATTTGAATTCAAAATAAGGAATGCTAAATCTTGAAGATTTTAACCTTTTAATCATGTTGCTTCCTTACAAACCTTTGGTGGAATATCGGGATGGTGTCTGAGAATATTTCACTGAAATTTTGCGGAAATCTGTAGTGCCATTTTGAAAATATCATAAAAAAACGTCTGACCTCCCATAAGACCCAATGTAAAATTCAGCCCCGGGACAACAGCTGATTTTTTCAGGGTCGTGGCCTCTATTTTTGTGCTAGCCTTGGCAAGGCAAAAGAGATGGAACAATTCAGAGCACCCGCTCGGAGATTTGCGGGCAATAGTCGATCACGCAATCAAATATTCATTTTAAAATCGTTTGAAAATCGATTCTTTAAACTTTCCATAAATGAGTGAAATTGAGCCGCAAAGGAATCCGGTGCAATTCAGGGAATCTCGTTCGAAAATTATGTTTTGCGAAATGTAGGTGAAATTCATTGCATTCGATGCCATTATGAATTTATAAGCTCCAAACTGACGGCTCAGGCATGCACTTATTCCTTTCTCGAACACCCACACACTCGCACATACTTTTAAATGTTAGATATCGAATTCTAGCAAGGGTTCCAACTTTGAAAAATTTCCCTAAAAACTATTTTCACGACACTGTGGCCTGCAAAGAGCCCTTTTTGAGGACAAAACCTAATTTTGTCTATCACAAACTAAAAAAAAATTGTGTGTGCTTACGACCACATGGCAGAAGTGTAAACTTCAACAAGGCGAAATTAATAATACTGGCCTTCATCTGCATCATCATATCGCTCGCTGAATGTTCCTCTCACAGTTAGTCGACTAGAGCCGACTTCACCCGAATGAGCGTTACATAGCCGAGCCTGACGGCTCAGTTCAATTCACTACCCACAAAAACTGCTAAACGCGCCTAAAGAAGTTTACATTTAAAAATTAGTGTTCATTGAAAGATGTTATATGTTTTTTAAATGTTATTATGAAGAACAGGAATCATTTTAGGTCTGAAACCATTCAAATATTGACTTCAAAATGATGGAGCAAATTATTAAAAGTTACCTTTTATCAAAATTTGATGTTTCTAGATTTGTAAACATATAGATTTTGGTATATTTTATCCATAGAAAATCGAATACAAAATTAAATAATATGTCACAAGAAATCTGTCGCAGGCGGCAACAGCCAATTTTTCCACAAAGAAAATTTATTCCACTTAACAATTTAGAGTTTCAGTATGAACAGAAGTAATGGGTTATAGAGAGGACCGCGACGAACAAAGTCGGAGAGTTTTTGAATTATTATTAATAATAAATCGTTTTGTGTTTGGAAAAATAAAAATTTATAGATTTGAGGCAAATGATGGTGTGTTTTTTGTAACGTGAATTATCTTACGTATAACTTGAAGTAATAAAATCAACATTTTCCCAAACAAAACCGTTAAAATATTAAACAATTTGCTTGGCCGAAAAATTCTAAAATGTAAAAAAAAGTCTCATCTGTAACAAGATTTGCCCCGTTCGGTAACGTTATTTTTCGATGTTGCAGAAATTGTCCTTGTGTTACAGATCAGGACATTAAATTGTTCCTTTGGAATTTTGTTGAAAAATAGTTGTATTTATAATTACACGTAAATTTAGTGGGAATAAGGACACTGTTGTTCTGGTTAATATACGTTTTAATCCATCGGTAACGTTTCGACAATGGTTTTTGTCCTTATTCCCACTAAATTTACGTGTAATTGAATTCCAAGGACGTGATAAGTTTACCAAATGTATTTATAATCTGTAACGTTGATGTCCCTTCTGTAACACCAAAATTTTGTGTTATTTTAAACTAATTTTTTTTTTTATATTAAGTTGTCAAGTTAGGTAACAATAGGAATAAATTATTGTTCAGAAAATGTATATTTTAATTATTTGTGAGGAAATAATACTAGAAATACCTAACCAAAATCACCAAAAATTAGTTTTTAAGAAATATATAGTTTTATAATCAAATTACTGCGCTGTTCAGTGGCGCACCCAGGAAGATGTTTTAGGGGGGAGCGAGGCCCCATGATGTCATTTTTTAATAATGAAATAGTGGAAAATATCAAAAAAAATCCTAGCAAAGCCACCCCCCCCCTCCCTTGGTGCCCCCATGGCTGTTTGTGTTTTTACTCAGTTTCTCACTAGGTATCTTTTAACCACATTTGATAGATCTTGGCTAAGTAATGTGGCAAAAAATACTGCGTTACAGAAGGGGCAAAAAAATTACCATTTCTACAAAAACCCCTTCTAGTACTAGTTGTAGTGTGGGGTAGGCTTTAGGCCCGGCGACTAGGCACATGAAGCGCCCTTTTCGCCAACCCCGGGGCATCCCCCTACTGCGTCCTTCCTTCGCTAAGGAATCTGCCCGTCTTCTGTACAAAGACCAGAATATTGGGCCACCTCAGATTCAGAAGGTCCTCCGTCTCAAAGGCCTCTTCGAATACCTCTCTTTTTCCTTCTTGTATGCGTCACATGATGAGAGGAAATGCGACGAGGTCTCGTCCTCGGTCCAACATCGCTCGCACGTCGCGTCCTCCTTTACTCTCATCTTTGCCAGGTGTCCTTGTAGGACGCAGTGTCCGGTTAGGACTCCCACTATGGCTCTTACCTCTCTTCGTGTTACACGGAGCAGCAGGAATTCAACTCCGTCCTCCTTCCATGCATCCCTTGGCGGTATGGTTACACGGTATCTCCTTTTCTCCCTTAACCGCTTCTCTGGCATCGCTAGCCTGTATGTCGATAAAGGAATCTCCTTTTCCGTCAAAGTCGCGATCTCCGAATGTCCTTTTTGTCCACCGCTCCTTCTCCACATGCCCGCGTCCCTTATCCTAAGGTATGCTGCCATCGCTTCCTTCTTTATCCAGGTGGACAGCGGTGGGAGGCCTAGGATCGTAAAAAAAACCCTTCTAAAAAACTAAAATCTGACACGTTTAGTTTACAACAATTTTTGCTAATAGAAAAACTTTGGTTTTGTTCGAAACAAAAAGTGGCTTTATTAGTTTAGCTCATGGTCTAAAACCTGCAAGCCATCAAACGTGTTGAGGTTGAAGAAAATACTTGTTTTATCGCGTCCTGAGGGGCACGCTAGCCTCGGTTTTGCTTTTAGTCCTCAAACGTTAGACGTTTCATTTCTAGACTTATGACTATAAATTAAAGAATTATAGAGCCTTTGCAGGTCGTGCGACTCGAATTCTCGGAAATAATAAAAAACACGACAAATCATAAAAAAAACAAAAGACTACATATTTTTTTCTTGATAATGGGTAAGCATACTTACACTTAAAGGCATTTGTTTGAGTTTGACAGGAGCGTACCCTTTAGCCAAATACCTTAGAGCATAAACACAGGGCATACCTAAGCATTGTTAGATGCAGTGACGGCTGGTGACGTTATAAATTGGGGGGGGGCAGAAATTTAAATTGCATGAAAAATGAGATAAAAAAACTTACCGAAACCATTTTGTTTTAGTATTTTCCAAACAAGCAGCAACTTGGTGTAGTTTTTAGTTTATTTGTTTATAGATTAAGTCTATTCGCCCTTCTTTTACCTGCGCAAAGTGCTTCCAACCCCGTAGAGCAACCTCAAAAATCCCACATAATTTTAAACAGTTTATTAACCTACTACGTATATGTCTATTTTTTGCCACATTTTCATGATGTTCGGTAATGTTTTACCTATAGCATGCAACATAAATCTATCCTTAAGGTAACTTTCAAACCAAGTGCAAAGTTTCGGCGACAATCCCATTGCTTTGAGCTTGTTGAGCAGATTTTCATGCCAGACTTTATCGAATGCTTTAGATAAATCTAAGACAATTGTTCTTGTTTCACTCCGCAACTCAATCGCTTTTTGCCATAAGTGAGTGACGTATGTAAGTAAATCGCCAGTTGACCTATATTTTCGAAATCCGTATTGCTGTTCGTTGATAATTTTGTACTTTTCCAAGTACTTGGTTAGGTAATTGTTCACAACTCTTTCCATTACTTTTGATAACACCGGAAGTAGAGCAATTGGTCTATAGTTTAACGGATCTGTCTTTTTTCCTTTCTTTGGAATGGGTTGTACTGCGGCAGACTTCCATGATGATGGATATACTCCTTGCCTGTAAGATAAATTGAATAATTTAGCGAAAGTTGGCGTGAGTTCATTAGCACAATTTTTGAGTACTATCGCGGGAATGCCATCTGGACCCATTGCTTTGTTTGTATTCAACTTTTTAAGGGATTTTCGTATTTCTCTATGACAAAAGGGTACCTCTGGCATACCGTGGGAAACTCTTTCAATGAACGGTGGAGTTTTTCCATCTGGCACTGTTAGGTTTGAGTTGGAAGAAAAACGTTTAGACATAAAAGCCGTATGTTATACTACCTTTATGTAATATCTCAAAAACTAAATGTGACAGATGACATTATGTTTGATAGTTGAATACTTTATAAAAAAATCAATAAAATATATAATAACTACTTTGAAGTAATATTAAAAAAAATAACAAAATGTATCCCATTTTCTTTTAAAGTTAAGACAATAAAAAAGTACAAAACAAATTTCAAGATTTGGCTTTCCTGTTAGGGACAGCAATATAATTTTGACACTAGAATTAAAAATTCCCTTTCTTTACTTGGTGGGTACGCCTATGGAAATCGGAAGTGAAACAGCAAAAAATATAATATGTATAAAAAGAAAAAAGTTGATTTATTCACATTCTTTGTTCATGTTAAGCATTTTTTTTTACTTTCAACCTACCAAGCGTTAAAAACTCGATTTAAAATTCTCTTTTGACAAATTATAATGAATGGTTTTTACCGCGTTTTTCTTTTCAATAATTCTCTTTAAAAGTTAAAAAAGTAATTTGCTTTCATGAACAAGCCAATTTCATCTGATCAGAAAATTTTGTTTTTTATTTATGTTGTAAAAAAAATAAAATTACTGGTACTTAAGAAAGTTTGAAGTAATGCTGTATTTTTTTATGGATGATTCTACAAAAATGGTTTCTTTATGGAGCATTTGAGTTTAATGTATAAAAAAATTGTTTAGTTTATAATTTTTTTTATTAAAAAGCAAATACCTCATTCCTCTAGTGTAGTTCCAAACCAAATATTAAAAACAGATTGAAAAAAATATCCTAATAAATAATATTTAACTAAGTCTTAACTATTTATCAAAAAATTGATAAAACTTAAGTTTGCAGTCATATTTTTGAAAATCCAAATTTACATTTTCTCCGGAAAATTTTACAATTTTAAACGTGCTCCATTTTTAATAACACAATATTTGTGAATACCACCGGTTAATTTCTAGAGAAAGAGACGGCCCTGGATATCTAATTTACTTGTGAGGGTGACAAGTTGTGACAGATAATGTCAACTTTAGTTTGGTTTAAGTTATAGATCTTTTTATTTTCGGCAGAAAATTAGTTTTTTTCAGAGAAATCAAAAAGGAACGCCTCAATTATCATTCCTTTGGTAAGTAAATATTCGACTGATATCAATAGTATAATATTTTTGTTGATTGTTTTAAAATTATCAGTATAGGAACTTTGTTTATATAAAACTTAAGTTAAGTAGTCTAAATAGATTTTGATTCAAAAACTCATTCCTCTGGTACTCATCCCTCTGGAATTTTTATGCAATAATTCTTAAAATTCGGGAATATAAATGTTTCTTAGCTTACACCTAATTAGTTATATAAATGTAAAAAAAACTAAATTATTTACTGTGTTGTACTGTTATTTAAAGGCAATGGCCAAAAATGATATCCATATAGTCCACTTTTGGTAGAATCATCCTTATAACACTTTTTATTTACAAAAATCTGTGTTCTAAAGTAATATAATGATAAAAATGTTATTTCTTTTAAATTTATGTTTATTTCGCCGTTTCGCAATTTTCAAAATCCGCAAAGCTGCCATTTAAAACAACTGCTTTCTTTTCTTTAAGAAAAATCTCGTTATTTTATCTCTTTCTTTATAACGACTGGAAAAAATAAGTAAATAAGTATCTTCCAGAGCGTTTTTCAAATAACAACATAATTTTGTAATTAAATCTTTGAGTTTCTTCAAGTTAAAGTTGGAGATTTAGTAAGATCGATACGTCATCAATAATAAAAGTTCTACAGCTTAAACTAAATGACATTTAAGAACAGTATGTCGCACCCCCGCTAAATAATAGTCACAACTCAAAAAACATTGTTTTGAGAAAATCGCTGTTAAAGAATTTAGTTCATTAGTGAGATTAATTTTTCACTTACATGACAAATTACGAGTTAACATGTTATTTTATATCAACAGGAACCTATAAACTCAATGTAATTGGTGCAGTACGTTTCTCAGAAAAAATTATTTTTGTCGTTTTTAGTTTAAAAAAAGACAAAAACCCGATAGTGTGGCACTTTTTTAGAACAAGGGGAACAACACGCAGGATGGTAAATAATATAAAAAAAGAAAACAAATAAAGAAGAAACTTTGTATTTATTTTTATAAATTGCTGAATAACAACTGGGAATGTGATTATTCTCTAATAAATTTAAAAGATTTTTGTCTTATTCTCCTTAATTCTAAGTACACTGAACAATTCGAAAAAACAGTCACACCACAAAAAAGAACAGTATTTTACTTGTTATATGGGTCAGATTTAACCAATAGTTCACACAAAAAACCTGCACAACTCGAAATGTGACTCTTTTCAGGATGAAACTCCACGTTCACGCTGTTATAAAGTCAAAAGTGACACTGTAAAGGAACGCATCCTCAGCTAAACTGGACAAAATAAAAGAGCCACATCGCCATTTCGCGGTGAATTGTCGAAACATAAATGTGACGTTTTTATGGAAGAAAGTACAAGTTATTTTGATGATGGCGGCAGGTTTATCTCAATAAGGGCGATTTTTGAGTTGTGACTCTTTTTTAGCGGGTGTGCGATGTATCTATAACATAAAGAATAAGACACGACAAACCACTGATCAGCTCATCAGTTTCTATTTACGAGCCGTAAACATTTGTAGTAATAATGAAGAATTAACAACATTAAAAGGACTTACAACAGAATAGTTATTCCGAGAAATTAATAAGGTTAACGATCTCTAAAATTAAAAACAAACCAAATGTAGCAAATTCTCCAAATAATAATCCGTTGTGTGTTATTAAATATGAAATGCTATAGGGAACCTGTGTAACAATATGAAGACTTTGGGTATTTCACGTCTCTTTGAAATATGTCATACATACTCTAGGTATGCATAGTTTAATTAAATTTAATTAAATTTAACTAGAAATGTTAACTCTTTGCTTTTTTTGTTGTTCGTCATTTTAAATTTGTATTGACAGTTACAGTTTTCGGTACAAAATAAAATAAAATAAACCACTCGGCCGAGGATATATCAAATATCAAATTAAATTTCCACCGAAAACGCTAGACCGAAAATTGAGGCTTTCACAAGCTCGGAAAAGTCCGATCAGGTGGAAAGCGTGTGACAGAAATCGAGCGATCGTGTTTTTTTCTTTTCTGTTTCAATAATACGTGACCAAATAAAAAGAAAACTCGTCAAATTGAACGAAAACGTTTTTAAGTAGATTACGTCCAGTATTCTGGAGAGGAACAAGATTTTTTAATACTTATTTAGGTAAGTAGTGTAACAGGGGCCTTTATGACAGTGGTACTGTCAAATCAAGTGGCCATGGCTTGAACGTTGCAAGCTGCAAATTTATGCAACACTTTATATGACTGATAAAAGTATTAAACATTATTAAAGTTATTATTTTACACGATCTCGAAAGGGAATTTGGTGGTTCTTGGAAGAAAAATATACTATAAATATTTTTCTCAATTATATAAACAATGTAAGAAAATCACACATACCTTTTCAATTCTCTTCTTTAAACGTCACATTTTAACTTCTTTATATGTTGATAAAAACGCCGATTTTAGGGCAACGAAAGGTTTGTATTTGATGTTAAAAAAAAAAGAAAGAAATAGCAGTAATATTTCAAAACACTGGAAACAGTAATAATCAAAAGCTTTAAAATTAATATAAACTCTAAAATGAAAAACCAAAGTAGTTATGAATAACAAAGGTAATAGCTTAATACAAAGTTGAAATAATTGATAAATTTAACATTTCCCCAATGCAAAAAAAACCCCCCTTAAACCAAAAGAAGTAAAGCGGACGAAAACCAACTAAAGAATGTTCTCTAACGATTTTCTTGTCTCAGCAAAAACAACCCTGTCTGGCAGGCACTCCTAGCTTGCCGTTGATTGGTTTGAACTCTAAGCTACCTGTCCGTCGCGAGATAAGATAGACTGTGCTTTAAACGCTCCTGACAAAAAGACAAAATACCAGCGTAATCCAGAGAACCGTTAGAAATTAAAATTAAACAGCGTGTTTTTTAAAAATTGAAATTAGTTTAGTAAATTAGTTTCCAGTAACAAAATATAAATTTATGTGGTGTTAGTAGCTCAAAGGTCTTATTAGCCGAATACAACTTTTATTACAATACAGCCAACCTGAAAACATGCCAAAAAACAAGTCGCTGCGTTGCCACTTGTTCTTAACCTAGTCTTGCATGGAATTAATGCCTGTTGATTTCAAAAGCAATCTTTAAGTAAATTTAATTAAAATATTTAAAAACTAAATGGCAAAAATTCATTTATATTCAAATCCCGTTTTGTGACAGTAGGCAGTTAATAGAGAATTATTGAAATAAAGCCAGGCTATAATAGTGCCAGGCACAATTTTGACACCTTCATATTGTAATATCAGCTGTGATTATAGGTAAATTTAGTGGGAATAAGGACACTATTGTTCTGGTAAATATACGTTTTAATCCATCGGTAACGTTTCGACAATGGTTTCTGTCTTCATCAGACTAAAAAGGTTACAACTCATTAGTAAGATAATACAAAATACGGCACATTAATACATCACCAATTAAAAATTATTATTATTTTCCCAATAAATAACATTTAAAATTACCTTATTGACAATATATTATTTTTTTCCTAAATATTTTTTTCCCTTTTAATGTATATGTAACTGATTTTTTTATTTATTTATATAAAGAAATAATTATGGTTTATTTTTCTTCCTTTTTTTTTAATATACATATATAAAATTTTTTATACAAAGGTTCAAAAAATTTTCTGTCACTATAGTAACTGATGGGTGGCTCAATAAAATACGCACAAAGAGATCAATCAGCTATTCATATAAAAACAACAATAACAAATAAAACCTGAAGCAAGCCATAATACCAGGTAGAAAATAACAACAATGTACACATTATAAACCTATGTTAAAATTTAAAAAGGACTGTTAAAATATTTAAAATTCCGTACTCACCCTTCAAACTAGATCGTACATTGGAACAACAAAAAACAAGAATTCAAGCACATCAGGAAAACAAACGGCATAAAATTAAAAACGAAACCCGACATTAATCTGCTAATTATTTATATTTTCTTTTGTTTTGTTTATCAGACAGGTTATATTATCGGCGGCAAAATTAGTCCGCATTGTTCATATTCTGGATTTTCATTGTTCCGAACTATTAAAACAAATTAAAATTCTTTAAGTTTAAAGCAAAAGGCAACCTTGAATAGAGTGGCACAGGTATCAGATCCGTCGTAGATCCATTTATATTAAACTAAAACAGTCAAATCGTTTTTGAGTTACAGACATAAAGACAGATAGGGGACATATAGACAGCATCAAAAATGTTTAGAATACAAAAAAAATTTATGAATATTTTCTAAATTGGAGTCACCTATTTTTTCTTCTCTTTGGTACGTTCCCCAAAGCTCACACTATAAATTGTCAGAAGGCCGAGAATTTGTTTTTTAAATATTTAGTGCTTATTTTTTTTAAATTTTCATTCTACTCAAGCGAAAGTATTCATGGTTAAATTATTACAAATATTTTTAAAAGCCTGAAAATGCAGAGAGAGAGAAAAAAATACCGAATTAATGCATGTATCGTTGGCGCGCAATAAATTTATATAGGACATAATTCTGGTAATCCTTTCCATGCATAGCATGAATAATAATGGGCCCATTAACGTTTACATGCACTTGATCAAATGTTAAGAGGGATGAACTAGACAAATCAGGTTAACCAGAGGCGTAACGGCTTCCTGTTATCAACTGTGTCTTATGAGCTTATCATAGGATTTTTCTAAGCTGATCAATTTATCTGAAAGCTTATAGTATTATACTGTCCTGCCGGAATAAAACAAGGCGCAAAAAAGAATGCTCAACTCTATCTATCTCCCTCTGTTTAGAGCACTTTTATCTTACTGGGTGGTCTTCATTTTTAGCAAATTTACCATGAACAAAATTTTAATATTACAAGAAAAAACGTCACTCTTATATATATATTTATTGGTTTCACAACGTTCTACGTCTTCCGATACCCAATCTCCACTCGTTTCTGTTTGCCCATAATTCATCATCTAGGCCTCTTATTCTTATTTCACTGTCTATTCCTTCTCTCCAGCTTCTCCTTGGCCGTCCTCGTTTTCTTCGGCCAGTTGGTTTCCATTGTAGTATTTGTTTAGGTAGTCTTTCATCATTCATTCTTTGTACATGTCCGTACCACACCAGTTGCTTTGTTCTTATATCATCCACTAAAGTACGTTCCCCCACTGTCATAATTTCTCTTATTCTTTGATTTGTAACTCTTTCTCTTTTGGATTTCCCTGCTGCTCTTCTCCAATAGTCCATCTCCGTAGCGGAAAGCATTTTTTCTGTTCTATCCTTGATTGGCCATACTTCTGAGCCGTATGAAATAATACTTTTTACAATGGTGTTATATATAAGCTTTTTGGTTATGTTTTGATATACTTTGGTCCCAAATTATTCCATTTAATAAAGTTATTGCTTTTCTTCCTTGTACGTTTCGATCTTTTATAGCTTTGTCTAGTGTTCCGTCAGCTGTAATTTTTAGTATTTATACCGAGGGGTCATCGGCACCCTAAAATTTTGTACAGCGTCCAACAGGACTTGGGTCCTGACGTGTACTGTTGGGTCCTGTTGAGTACTGTTGGGTACTGTCGTGTACTGTCGAGTACTGTTGGGTATTGTCGAGTACTGTTGGGTCCTGTCGGTGTACTGTTGAGTACTGTCGAGTACTGTTGGGTCCTGGCGGTGTACTGTTGGGTCCTGGCGGTGTACTGTTGGGTCCTGTTGAGTACTGTCGTCGTGCCTCGCCCTCAAAAAACATGCGAGCAAAAAAAAAAAAAAAAAAGGTCATCATCTTTGGGGAACCGCGCCGCGCTCACAAATCTTGCGACCAAAAAAAAAGGTCATCCTAGGGAAGGCCGATAGGGCCTTCGCGCGTTTCATATGTGAATGAATGAACCGAACCGCGCCGTAGAAATTTGAACCACGCCGTCTCCAAAAAAAAAAAAAAAAAGGTCATCCTGTCGTTTTGCATCAACGCCACTGTTTCGGGTAAGAGGGTTGTGTCGTTGTGTCGAGTACTGTTGGATTCTATCGTGTACTGTTAAGTCCTATTACGTACTGTCGTGTCCTGTTGGGTCCTGTCGTGTACTGTCGAGTACTGTTGGGTCCTGTCGTAGTACTGTCGAGTACTGTTGAGTCCTGTCGTGTACTGTCGAGTCCTGTCGTGTACTGTCGAGTACTGTTGGGTCCTGTCGTGTACTGTCGAGTACTGTCGTGTACTGTCGAGTACTGTTGGGTACTGTCGTGTACTGTCGAGTACTGTTGAGTACTGTCGTGTACTGTCGAGTACTGTTGGATCCTGTCGTGGTACTGTCGGGTACTGTTGTGAAATTTGTACAGTACTGTTGAAAGCTGATGACCCCTCGATTTATACTCATCACAGGACTGAATTCGCTGCCCGGTATTTAAGATTAGATCCTGTTTCATTCCACCGATACACATATACTCTGTGTTATTGAGATTAACCTCTAGTCCCCACTTATTGTACTCTTCTATTAGTTTTCGTGTCATATATTCCAGGTCGTCATAATCCTGAGCCACTACTATCTGATCATCGGCGAAACATAAAGTATAGAAGGTGGTTTCGTCCAACGGAATTCCCATGTTTTGGCATTTTCTCTTCCATACTTTAAGGACTTGTTCCAAGTATATCTTGAAGAGCGTAGGTGAGATACAGCAACCTTGTTTAAGACCTTTATTTACTTGAAAGCCTTTGGTTAGTTTTGCTTTTATTTTAACTTTTGCCTTACTATTGCGTTATAACTCTTTTATGGCCTTAATCAGTTGTATGGTTGTTTGTGTTTTCCAACGCTTTCCAAAGTAGATTTAGTGGTATACTATCATATGCCTTCTGCAAATCGAAGTATAGCAGATGCAGCTCTTGTCCGTATGCCATACTGTCCTGCCGGAATAAAATAAGGCGCAAAAGAGAATGCTCAACTCTATCTATCTCCCTCTGTTTACAGCACTTCTATCTTAATGGGTGGTCTTCGTTTTTAGCAAATTTACCATGAACAAAATTTTAATATTACAAGAAAAAACGTCACTCTTCTGGTACGTTTAACTAAATCGACTCCAACCGGTTTAGTTCATACCCTTTTATTGGGTTTCTATTGTTACCACTGCCTCAACTCGACTCCGGCCCGTTCACAATTCACACCCTTTTATTGGGCTTCTATTGTCATAGCTGCGCTCAAACAGGATGACTAGGCACGTTTCATATACATTCTAGACCAAGAAAAATAAACAGTAGCATATCATTTACTCTTTTTTAATTTTTTTATAAAACTGTGTGGAGTTCCAATTTTGAAGATATAACGAATGGTTTTAGATTTTTGCAATTTTTAGAAAGTCTAATGGTATTTTTTTAGGTTTCTAGATTCGTACGCACCTAATGAAATCGGTAGGTACCTATAATAAGTATAAAAGTTAAAAAATAATTTTTTTTTAAGAAAAATAAGGTATGCAGCAAAAAAATGCCTAGGAGGAGTAAAATATAAAATTAATACCTAATAATGATGAATTATGTATGTACACACTACTTATGTATTGGAAACGAATCCAGTGAGTTAGTACTAGAAAATGGACAAACAATATCTCCATGCAATTAGTATGTATACTTGGGTGTCACGGGTGTCAAAGTACAAAAGATCAAAACACAAAAGATCGGAAATGCAAACGATAGAAAGTACAAAAGATCGGAAAACAAAAGATCGAAAGACAAAAGATCGAAAATACAAAAGATCGAAAGTACAAAAGATCGAAAATAGTGCGTTTCAAAATATCGCTATTACATAGTTTTTTCAAAAAAAAAACTTTCCTGATTTCTTTTCCGGGGTCCTAGAGGGTGTGTAACTAAACCGAACCGAACCGGTTCGACTATGGGGTCTCTTTCTAACATATATTTTCAAAAAAAATGTTTCCCGGGATCCTACAGGGTGTAAAACCAAACCGAACCGAACCGGTTCGGTTCGTTTTGGTTCGATTCGGTTTGGTTTACACCCTATAGGATCCTGGGAAAGAAATCAGGAAAGTTTTTTTTTTGAAAAAATATGATTCAAAAAGATACCCCTTTATCGAACTATATGATTTGTGTTAAGTATGACAAGCCATTGGCTTATTTAACGGTTATGTAATTTTACCTTACCTGACCTTGCTTAAACTGTTTATGTGAATATACCTAAGCCAACATGATACGCGTCATTTTGTATATTTCGATATTATTTACTTGCGATTTTTTTTCGATCTTTTGTCTTCTGATATTTTGTTTTTCGATCTTTTGTACTTTCGATCTTCTGTATTTTCGATCTTTTATTTTTCGATCTTTTGTTTTTCGATCTTTTGTATTTTCAATCTTTTGCGATTTCGATCTTTTATTTTTCGATCTTCTGTATTTTCGACCCTTTGTCTTTCGATCTTTTGTTTTTCGATCTTTTGTATTTTCGATCTTTTGCCTTTTCGGTCTTTTGTTTTTCGATATTTTGTCTTTCGATCTTTTGTACTTTCGATCTTCTGTATTTTCGATCTTTTATTTTTCGATCTTTTGTTTTTCGATCTTTTGTATTTTCAATCTTTTGCGTTTTCGATCTTTTGTATTTTCAATCTTTTGCGTTTTCGATCTTTTATTTTTCGATCTTCTGTATTTTCGATCTTTTATTTTTCGATCTTTTGTTTTTCGATCTTTTGTATTTTCGATCTTTTGTATTTTCAATCTTTTGCGTTTTCGATCTTTTGTACTTTCGATCTTCTGTATTTTCGATCTTTTGTTTTTCGATATTTTGTATTTTCGATCTTTTGTTTTTCGATCTTTTGTATTTTCAATCTTTTGCGTTTTCGATCTTTTGCGTTTTCGATCTTTTGTACTTTCGATCTTCTGTATTTTCGATCTTTTATTTTTCGATCTTTTGTTTTTCGATCTTTTGTATTTTCGATCTTTTGTTTTTCGATCTTTTGTATTTTCAATCTTTTGCGTTTTCGATCTTTTGCGTTTTCGATCTTTTGTACTTTCGATCTTCTGTATTTTCGATCTTTTATTTTTCGATCTTTTGTTTTTCGATCTTTTGTATTTTCGATCTTTTGTTTTTCGATCTTTTGTATTTTCAATCTTTTGCGTTTTCGATCTTTTATTTTTCGATCTTCTGTATTTTCGATCTTTTGTCTTTCGATCTTTTGTTTTTCGATCTTTTGTATTTTCGATCTTTTGCCTTTTCGATCTTTTGTTTTTCGATCTTTTGTCTTTCGATCTTTGTTCTGCCACCCCTAAAATTTACGTTCGTTAAAACCTTGCATTTTAAAAGTTGACAAATTTCTAGTGACATGTTACCGAGAGGAAATTTTCATGGTTGTATTTTTTTTTGTTGCTTTCTACTAAATAATTGGCCTCTTTAAGTGGTTTGATAACTATAGTTCATTTTTTGAATTTTTTTTTGGCTTGTGATAGCCAAATCTAGGTTTTCTTCCAAAAGGTACCTTATATTCATGTTTTCACATTCTAAAGCAGTTCTGGACAGGTATTCTCGTAATAAAAAACGCATAGCGTTTTTAAGACGCTCACCGTTTTAGAACGTCAAATTCGCTAAGCACCTGACCAAAAGTGCAAAAATGGTATTCACGTACGATTGCGCTGAGCATTTTTTTTAAAACGGTAATCGTGTTTAAAAACCCCTACCAATTGGCATCTGTTTTTGGAAATCGCTTGGCGTCTTTAAAAAATTCAAACCTATTAAAAAGTATTATGCACAGAGTTATTAATTTTTTTGGCCAATTTTATATTTATAGTAGTTAAAGGAGGCCTTCAGCCTATACTTTAAGTATAATAAGGTACCAAAATAGCTACCTTTCTTATTCTTCAAGATACAAATGAAGGATTTTAAGGAGTTTAATAAAGATTTCAAGTATTTCTCTCCCCTCTGGAATCTATTTAATTGGTACAGATAATGAATAATTAAAAATTGTTTATGGGCAGGTGTTCTACACTTCTATATGTAAAGGTACCCTGTAGAGTAGGTAACCGAGTATTTGAGCCTTATTGGAAACACCCTAGTATAAGCGAGTGTATTCAGTTTGAACAATGAAATGGTGGAGGTCGTGCCAAAACTAAATCTTCTTTTAAAATTATGGTTTACGTCTATATAACCTTTATTATTATACCCTAGGAGTGTAGGGGTCATTACAATCATGTTAAGACACCGCTAGCCCAACATCTCTCATTTAGTTTTGGCACGAACACCACCATTTCATTGTTCCAACTGATTACACTCGCTTATACTAGAGTTTTTCCAACAAGGCTCAAAATAAATGCTCGGTTACCTACTCTACAGGGTACCTTTACATATAGAAGTATAGAAAACCTGTCCATAAACAAATTTTAATTATTCATTTATCTGTACCACTTAAATAGATTCCAGAAGGGAGAGAAATACAGTAAATCTTTATTCGCAAACTCCTTAAAATCCTTCATTTGTACCTTGAAGAATAAGAAAGTTAGCTATTTTGGTACCTTATTATACTTAAAGTATAGGCTGAAGGCCTCCTTTAACTACTTAAATACAAAATTGGCCAAAAAAATTAATAACTGTGTGCATAATACTTTTTAATAGGTTTGAATTTTTTAAAAACGCCAAGCGATTACCAAAAACAGATGCCAATTGGTAGGTCTTTATAAAGACGGTTACTGTTTTAAAAAAATGCTCAGCGCAATCGTACGTAAATACCATTTATGCACTTTTGGTGAGGTGCTTAGCGAATTTGACGTCATAAAACGATGAGCGTCTTAAAAATGCTATGCGTTTTTAATTACGAGAATACCTGTCCTGGTATTGCGTGTCAGTTGCTTTTGTGTCGTCAAAACAGTATGCATGTCTTTGACGAAAATTTTTAGCTCAGCCCTTGAAACAAAAGCAAGGCAAAGCCTTCAGGAAAGCCTATTAAGACTTTATAGAATGGGAAACCAAGTTATATGGCTGCACAATGTCTTAGGTCTTGGGTCCATAAATATTAAGTGGGTGATGTTACGCCTCTGCCCGTAAATTATGTATTTGTTCCCGTGAGACAATCGCTTAAAACGATAGCAATAACTAGCTAGTAATTGCGCCTTTGTGTGTTCGAAAGCGTTCTATATTCCGTCTATGTGCTTCGACAGGCGAAACGTACCAATCAATGGGTTGTGTATTGGGGAAGCAATGGGACTGCCTTGGGCCATTTTCTCCCTTTGGATTTCCAAATCGAAAATTGTCTATCTAGAGATAGAGTTTACTAGAATAAGAAAGCTTTTTAAATGCTACAGGACACTATAAAAAACCTTTTAGACAGATACTTGTTAATAATGAAAATACAAAGCCTTATCTCTAGGGGGATTCAAGAGTTAAAGGTTAAGACTTTACGGGAAACGAAAAAAGGCACTCGCCCGCATACCTACATGAATAGCACAAAAAACTAAATAACAGTAATAAATAAAGATTGATGCAGGGCTATCAAAATGAACGGGCCACGATCCTCCACTTTGTTGACGTCACATCCGGGGCTGATTTTTTTTTGATGGTCACGTTACGACACAGCTGATTGTCTTTAAAATTTAGAAGTTGGAATGACGGTTCATGGATATTTGATTTTTTGTTAAATAAAGCCGTTTTTGAGATTGTTTTTACTTTATTCTGGCAGAACAATTTTTTTTTCAATGTATAGTATAGCCCTAATTTTTCATAGCCGCTTCATTAGCTCACACAAAAATTAAGTTTAAAGCAGAAGCGAATATGACAATCACATATGACAAAGTCAAATACATGTCAAATATAACAGTTGGCATGTGGTACATGGCGGGTAATTTGAATTCAAAATAAGGAATGCTAAACCTTGAAGATTTTAACCTTTTAATCATGTTGCTTCCTTACAAACCTTTGGTGGAATATCAGGATGGTGTCTGAGAATATTTCACTGAAATTTTGCGGAAATCTGTAGTGATATTTTGAAAATATCATAAAAAAACGTCTGACCTCCCATAAGACCCAATGTAAAATTCAGCCCCGGGAGAACAGCTGATTTTTTCAGGGTCGTGGCCTCTATTTTTGTGTTGGCCTTGATTGATGTTCAAGCATATACCGGGTTGGCCAAAAAAAACGGACAGTTTTTTTTTCATTATAACTTTAGAACTATACCATCGATTTTAATAGGACAAACTGCACTCGGCAGATAATTAAGTTTTAAATAAATAATTTTTTGTCCGACCTCTCAAAATCCAAGATGGCGGACGAAATAAAATTGTTCCCTTCAAAGATGCTCATTAATTCTTGTGTTACGAACAAGCCTTAATAATTTTCCTAAATCACTAAAAAAGCAGCGTTTTTGCCACGCACAACAAGGTATGAATCAGCAAAATCGGGTCGGTGGTTAAAAAAAAAAAAATTGTTTTAACCATTGTTTTGAATATTATACGATTTCCTTGCCAATCATGTCTGCATTTATTTCCTTATAAATTCATTACTACTGAAACTATTTTGATGAAATAAAAAACGAGAATTGATTGCTTTTTAAAGATCATAATTAAAATTTATTAACATCTTAAAATTTAAGATGGTGGACAGAATCATAATTGATTCTTCAAAATGGCGTGTTTTGTCTTATTTTCTGAAAATGTTTTAGTTTTTTTTTAATTTATAGAAAAGCACTACTTTTCCGCCGTACAACAAAATATAAATCAGTAAAATTGGTTTCGTGGTTCTCCAAAAATCTATATTTGTTTCAGCCATTGTTTTACATAGTATACGATTGCATTGCCAATCCTGTCTGCATTCATTTCTTTATAAACTCATTAATACTAATTTAAAAAAATAATTAAGACATGTTCGCAACATAAGAATAAACGAGCATCTTTGAAGGGTACATTTTAATTTTGTCCGCCATCTTGGATTTTGAGATGGTGGACAAAAAAATACACTCAGTCAAAAATCTGATTAATTCTCTGCCAAGTGCAGTTTGTCCCATTAAAATCGATTGTATACTTCAAAAGTTATATGGCTTGTTGTTGTTGTTGGTTGTGAATGGCATGCCAAAGCTGGGCCTAAACATTGAATTTGACCAAAAACTGATGAATCTATCTATTTAGCCTTTTTAGTTGCATGTTTCTTCAAATCGTAAGCCCATCTCATTCGGGGTCTTCTTCTACTTCTTTTATTTTCCCAAGGTCTCCAGTCTGCCTTACATTATGACCGGCAAATTTCCATTTTAATTTTGCTAATTCTTAGACATCCCTTACTTTTGTTTTATTTCTTTTTCTATCTGTTAGCTTTACATGTAACATTTGCCTTTCCATTGTTTGTTTCATTCTTTGATTTTGTAAGTGTCCAGGTCTGAGTTCCATAGGTCCAGTACAGGTCCGTTTTGAGATACTGAGGACATTTTTTATTTTTCAATATGTAGCTTAATTTTCCGAATGCTGGCCAGGCCAATCTTACTCGTCTTTTGATTTCACCTGTTTGGTTTTCTTTTTTACCCAACTGCAGCACAGCGAAAGGAAGGGTAATGTTTTTCGATTGTTGTATGTATGTAAGTAAACATGTTTGTGTCACGCGAAAGGCGAAACGGCTGAACCGATTTTGACAAAAAGGATGTCGTTGAATTGCTACTGATCCCGAAGGTGCTATAGGCTATATATTTTAAACAGGAATCAACATGGCGGTCTTCAGACGCCATTTTGTCACATGATATAGCCTTTAAAGCATATAAATTATCTAAATTTCAGGCGATTTTATTGAAATTACTTTAATTACCCATTATAAATGTCCTCTAATTTGCTGTATAGTTACTTTGTAGTCCTCCCTGCTCCCACTCATCTCCTCACCCTATTCAAAAACCATATTCCCATAAATTTATTCAAAAATTCTTTCTGCATACGCTTTCAGATTTTTTTCCAACACCATTTTACTAGTTCCAACCGGCTCTCGTACAAAACAGCGCAGGACAAAATATCGTGGACAAAATAACGCAGGTCAAAATAGCGCAGGACAAAATAGCGCAGGACAAAATGGCGCAGGACAAAATAGCGTTTTTTTTTTGTAAAAAAAACCTAACCGGGTCAGGTTGGGATACTAACCTAACCTATCCTCGGCCCATGGTCCACTTCGGCTGGGGCAATCTGATTGATAAGGTTAGGCCTTCACTATTTTAGTAATGCGCTTTTACGGCTTGCGCTATTTTGGTCATGCACTATTATTACCTGTGCGTTTTAGTCCGCGCGATTTGGACCTGCGCTATTTTGTACCACTGCCGTAAGAATATTAATAACATAAACAAAACTCACCTAACCAGGTCAATTAAGGTTAGGAGGTTAAGTTTTAATATATTAGGCCCAACCTAACCAAGACATTAGTTTATTTTTTAGTATACTAACTTAATCAGGTCATGTTAGGTCTGCAGGTAAGGTTTTAGTATATTAAACTAACCAAGTAAGGTTAGGTTATTTTTTTAGTATCTTTTTGAGATCTGCGCTATTTTGCGCTATTTTGTTATGCGCTATTTTGTCCTGCGCTATTTTGTCATGCGCTATTTTGTCCTGCGCTATTTTGCCCTGCGCTATTTTATCCTGCGCTATTTTGTCCTGCGCTATTTTGTCCTGCGCAATTTTGTCCCGCGCTATTGTGTCCGCGCTATTTTGTCCTGCGCTATTTTTTACCAGAGCCGTTCCAACCTTTGCTTCAGCGCTACGCGTCTGTTTTTAATCCATAAATGGATGCTTATAATGTAGATATTAAAGCAAATGAAATAATTGAGTTAGTAAAATAATGCCCATTGAAATGGCTAAAATGAATTCACAAAATGGATTGTCTCCCCCATTGTCTTAAGTTTCTGAAGCATAATATTGAATTATTATGATTCGTTATTTAATCCAGAGAAAATACAATGGGCGACCGAGTTTTCAGTCAGCTCACAAGAATGAAAGGCCCGAACAAAAACACCAGTAGAGGAAAGGGGGGCAAAATGGGATAGTTAAATTTATAGGCTTATTTCTCCTATTAAATGATCACCATTGCGTTCATCATTTGGAATTAAGTTGGCTAGATAGATTTAGAACTGTAATGCTTTTATTGCATTTTATGCATACGGGGTAAAATGGGATACCTATATGTGGCAAAACGGGCGGGCGGTTGTGTAATTTAGAATCCATATTTTTGTAAGACAAGTTTTATTTATTAAAATACTAAACAAGTTTAAAATACTTATTTAAAAAATAAAAAGTTGTAATAAAAAATACACTTATAAGAATTAAATTTAGTATTTACAAAATTTATAAAGAATTACAGCGATCTAGTCATTGCTGTCGACTCTCCTACAAGAATTTTGCGTCCATTTCTTGCAAAGACCATAAAAAATACACCTTTCAGTGAGGAAAAAATTTTGAGGCAAAATGGGGGGTTCCCACATAGTACAAAAATCACATCAACGTTAAATTCACGTGAACAAAAATAACAACGTTTTTTTTTACTTGAAATCAACCTCATACCATGTAATATTTATTTTGTTAAATCTACATGCTTAAAGATAACTTAAAAACATGGAGAAATCAAGCTATAAAAATGTACTTTTTGCTAAAGTTTCTGGTGCTGTGTATATAACGTGTTTTTTATTTTCATGTACCAAATTCACACTTAAAAAGTCCTCCACAATATGTTCTAAAACGCCACTAGATTAAGACTTCTCAAACCTACTGACTTTCTGCGTCTTTTTTGGTCACGTTTTTTTAATAACATTTTTTTAACTTAAAAGAGATGCGAAAGGAAGTTATAAAAGTTCACTAGTTTAACACTATAACACTTCAAGACAATTTTAAAGATGGTGCTCAAGGCGAGACAAAATATCTATGTATCTATCTATATACATAAAAAAAATTTTTTCAAGCTAAACAAGATTTATGAACAGTAAACACTTTCACAGAATATTAATGTATCTTTATCAGATTAATAACAGATGCGTCGTGATCGTGGATCAGGGATCAGTCCCTTAACAGGTTTTTGGAGTTTAGAGGCCAAAGCACTGCCTGATAGATTTCGTCAAAGTGAAAAATCACGACTATAGGTGGCGATGCTGCTAGTAAAATCTCAAAAATATTCGGTAGAAAAGCCATGCAAGTCGCGTTTTAAAATTTGTGTAGAAAAGACGTGAATCTTATGTGATTTTACGTTAATAAAAATCACTTGAAACTAACGTAAAAACATTGCTATTTTAATTTGATAAAGGCGTTATTAAAACGCAGTTTTTAGCAACGTTATTTGTTAAAACGTAATGAATGACCTATTAAGCTGGTTTTCATATATGAAATAAACGTTTTTTTCTAGCAGCTTTTAAAATCAACGTTTCTTTTTCTCACGCCTTTTTTACGTGTTAAACACGTGATTGTGCTATGTGGGAGGCTAATTTTATGGGCAATGCATTTAATTATGAATAATACATAAACCCACTAATTGTTCAATGTAAACAAAATTTTGAAAAATCTGTATAAAATATACTTACTGTCACAAAATGCGCAAGCTATTTTTACAATAAACAGCTCACAACATCACATGTTAAGCAAAAACCAACTTAAGCTCAGCCGACCGGCACCAATCGTAATTGCAGAGAGTTGAACCAGTCATTGGGATAAAATATCTGATATTAAGAGGTTTTATTCTTGCGCAGTTTTGCTAAAACTGCGGTATCCCGTATCCCATTTTACCACCCTTTCCCCTATCACTTAGACCAGGGTATAAGTACTAAGTCTATAAGACTTGACCTCGACCGGTTTAAGCAAATTTTTTAATACTTTAAAACTAAAGAAATAATTCATGATCGATAAAAGAAATTATACACAAAAGTTTTCAAACCTAATTATGCATAATCGTATCAAATACGTATCAATATATTATAAATATTGTAACCATTGCAAGATATATTAGAATCCTTTTTTAGTAACACTCTACCAAAACAATTGAAAATCAGTTTAATCCCTGCACACGTCTGAAACTAGCTTATTGGTTTGATGTGCTTTTTGCAACATTTAATTGCTGAAAATGTTTTTGTGAACGAATCTTTTTAAGGGGTTTGGGGTCTGACGTTTTTCATACGCTCCAGCCGAGTATCCAGTGAGTGGGCTGATTTAGCTTGGCGTAAAATATTTTCAAAATTAAAACAAAAATCAACCGGATTAAAATTATCAGATTAATGAAATTCATTGTTAAGCGCCTACTCAACAAAGCATTATGTTTTTTTATTGTAAATTGTTTTGCCTTTTCTGCGTGTTTCTTTCATGATTAAAGGTTGTACCTATACGTAAAGTAAAAAATCAAATTACAAAAAAAAATTCTTGCAATTTCAAAACTAACTTTTTTTTTCTTTTCAGATTTTCCCAGAGTAGAAGTCGGTCCAGAAAACCCTTTGCGCGTGGAACGCGACTCGCAAGCCACGTTGCAATGCTCGGTTGACGCGAAACCGAAAGTCAACAGCGTCAGGTGGATGCGCAACAGTAGATTTATCAGCTCCAGCAACGATCACGTAATTCACCGAGTTTCCGTCCAGGACGCCGGAAAATACACTTGTAGTGCTGATAACGGATTAGGCAAGGTAAGTCATGCCCCAAACATGCCAAATTTAAATCACCCTGTACATATCAAAACAGCAGTTTCTTTGATCCAGTTATCCAATGCGGAAGTTTTAAAATTAATCAATGTCTTGTTATTTTCATAGGTTGGAGAAAAGGAGATGACACTAGACGTATTGTATTCTCCCATCGTGACATTAGAAGCCAAAACCAAAGAAGCAGAAGAAGGGGAGTCAGTTTACATTAAATGTAACGTCTCCGCTAACCCAAGTCCTATCACTATTGAATGGGTACGTACTTATTCCAAATTTCTCAAAGAAACTTGTTAGTAACAAAACATCTATCTTTAAATATATACTAAACTGCTACACGTAACCTATATATTTAAATATTTTTTTTAGTTGAAAGATGGCAAGCCAGATTTTCGTCAAGCTGGTGACGTTCTCCGCCTGAGTCACGTGACTGCTGAACACTCTGGAACGTACCTTTGCCGCGCTATGAATATCATTTCTCCTTCGGGTCCGAACTCGCGACGCTCGGAACGTATCGGCAATGCTTCGGTAGCGCTGCTCGTTCGTCACAAACCCGGACGTGCTCGTGTATCTCCGGATCGCCCGGTTGTGTCCGAAGGAGGTGCCGTGACCTTAAGTTGCACCGCGAATCCTCCAGGATGGCCTGCGCCGCAGTACAGATGGCTCAAAGTCAATTCCGATGGACAAACTACAATTTTAGCGACTGGGACCAAGTATACCATTTCAAACGCCAATTTGGGAATGGAAGGGGTAAGTAAATTCAATTCAAAAATTTCAATGGAGATTATTTATCCAGTTATTTACAATAAGAACTGACTTTAATTGAGAATATTTATTTCTTTTTTTAGACCTACAATTGTCAAGCCACCAACGAGCTTGGACCCGGTGAAATGGCCTCAGTGGACCTTGAAGTCCATCAACCTCCTACCTTCAAATACAAACTAAAACCTACCGAACAAAAGACCGTTCGTGACGTCAACTACTTTGCTACTTGCAATGCTAGAGGCAAGCCCAGACCTATGATTAGATGGATCAAGGATGGAGAAGAACTCACTGCCGATGCCAATCTGTATGAGGTGAGTCGGTAACTTATGGTTCAATTTTTTGTCCACGTTAATACGTTGCGTCTCCTTAACCTCCTTCACAGTCTCCTCTTTTGTCGAACTTTGCCATCCCGGTGCTTTCTTCTGTAAAGTTTCTCCCGGGAGTAAATGTTCACATCAATCCACGGTTACCATTGGTCAGTTTATAGTATCTGACTTTAAACTGACGCGGCAGAGATCATTTTTGGTTGAACATTTGACATAACTGCTCTCCTGCTTTTTAATAGGAGAACTTTGTAGTGATATTTCTATTGAAAACACTTACAAAAACATATCATTACTATCAAATTAATGGAGGTAACCGTTCACTTCATCTACTTCCGGGAGATAGAATAAAGCACCAGATGAAATAAAGGAAAGCAAATTATGATTCTGGTTCCTGTCCACACTTGGAGCATCTTTGTTTTATCATTAAGTTTCCAGACAATTTTTTTGGTTTTCCATGAGCTCTTTTCTACAGCCGTTCGAATTCTTTTAGCCCTCTGGTCATACTTTCACAGGTTTCAAGATCACAAACATTTGCTCCAATCTGAACCTGCTTGCTTAACCCCAATTCATCAGTGATCCTTTTAATTGTAAATTTTCTTCCGCTAGGTAAAAACTGAATACACAGAAGCCCCCAATGGAGCTGTCAGCGTAAACAGTGTTCTTAAATTTCATGGAAAAGCAAGACCAAACAGCAACCAACTTCTGCCCTCAGATAGAGGTGTCTACGCATGCATCTTTGAGAACGAAGTGAAGAAAGTCGATTCTACAATGCATCTTAAGATTCAACGTAAGTTTAGAAAAGAGAGCGATGGAGTCATAAGATACAAAATAGTCAATGAAAAGGAAACGCATTCTACCCCTCAGAATAAACAAGAGCATATTTTTATTAATATCATTACAAATTATTTTTGTATTTTTGTAATTAAAAAGGAAATAACATTCTTCTTATTTGTCATTTAGATGAACCTATTGTCCTCAATCAATACAGCAAGGTAGCCTATGACTTGGGTGAAACTGCGGAAGTTGTCTGTCGTGTGCAAGCTTACCCCAAACCCGAGTTCAAATGGTTCTTTGGAAACAACCTCAGTCCTCTACACTCATCCAGCGAAGGTCACTATGTGGTGCAAACTACCACAGATGATGACGATATCTACACCAGTATCTTAAGGGTCTCGCATATTAAAAAACAGGATTATGGAGAGTATAACTGCCAGGTGAGGCTTTTTAACATTATTAACTTAATATCTCTAGAGATATTTTAGTTTAACATGTCCTGAGATAAAAGCTTACTCAAAAGTTAAATAAACAATTTTCTTGCAGGTTATAAACAGCGAAGGAAATATAGACACCAGAATCCGTTTGCAACCCAAAGGACCACCTGAAAGACCCATTCGCCTTACCGCTCTCCACATGGGACCTACTTACGTTACGCTAGGCTGGGAACCGGGTTTTAACGGAGGAGTTTACAATACGAAATATTTTGTTTCTTACAAAAAAATTCCTAGTGAGGACGATATTATCGTGGAAGGCTGCGGTCCTGTATCCAGAAATAACGATTGGGCAGAGTCTGACTGTCAACAAAATAATCCATGCAACGTCACAAACTTGGAACAACATGCGACATACTTGTTCAGAGTAAAAGCATTAAACACCAAAGGCATTGGTGATAACTCACCGGAAATAAAAGCACAAACCAGAGTAGACAGGATTCCATTACCACAACGTGTCGCTTACGACAAGTCGACCAACACTCTGTCTATTAATGCACCTGCTACGTGTCTACCACTGGTGGCGGTAGTGGAAACCATTAGTAACGAGCACATACCCGGTAAGTAGCAGAAAATGTTTTTAAATTGTATAACACATAGTGCAGTCGGTAGGATAGTTTTTATAATATAATTTTTTTATTACAGTTACAGCGTGGCAAGTAATTGACACATTGCCCCTCCACACGTCGGGGCTCAACCCAACCTATAAAGAGAAAAGTCTGGATAAAATGATGACAAGAGGATTCGGAAACGCCTTGGGAAGATCCCTTGCAGATGAACCTATTGGAATTGATGAGTTTAGCGGACCAAGAATTAGAGTTAAGCTTTGCTTAATGACACATAGAGATCTTTGTGGAGAGTTCATTGAAGCCGAATGTAAGTATATTTGTCCTGAAATTGGTTGTAATATTGGTAACAAATAAAAAGTTAATATCTGTAAATTTGTTTAATACTTAACACAATACTAGAGTTCCCGAACTCTAGAAATTTTTGTTTGACATTTTATTTTTATTTTTAGTCGGTTATGCAGATTCTATCCGTGAAGCCTCAGCTCTATCTACCCCCACCCTAATTGCCATCATAGTCACCTGCATCCTTTTCCTACTCAGCATTGCTTTGCTACTGATCTTCTGTAGATGTCGCCGCGCTCAACAGTCTAAGAAAGCTCAGCAGGCCAAAGATTATGAAATGGACTCTGTCAGGCCTACTATTATTCCGTCTAATGTTGGAAATCAGGTACGTGTATATATTTACAAAAAACAAAATTTTACAGATTAAAAAACTTAGTAATTGCTTATATAATTTAATCTAAAATGTCATTGATTTTAAGGTCTTTTTTCTTTTTTAGTGTCAAGCTCCTCCACCCTATTATGCGGCGCCACCTTCCGGCATGGAAAACAAAGCTCTGGATTTGGCACAGCTGGCCCTAGAAGATCAAAAAGCCGTTTACGCCTCGCAAAACGGGTACGGTTACCACGGAGAACCAAGATCTGATTGGCCTTATTTGGATGCTGGATATGCACAGTCACAAACCAACGGTAAGTTTTTTGTTAACAAAAGTATCGACTAAAATAAATGCGTCTCTATTACCGACAGCGTCTCTATTACCGACAGTGTCCCTATTACTTACCCTAATAACGTCAATGTCCCTATTACTGTCAATGTCCCTATTACCGGCAATGTCCCTATTACCGGCAATGTCCCTATTACCGACAATGTTCCTATTACCGACAATGTCTCTGTTATTGTCTTTAAATGGGTTAGTTAATTGCATTACTTTATAAAAATTTGTTTTGAGCAGTTTTCTTTCTATTTTTAGTTATCCCTTTGTTTTTCTTTTAATCGCTGACTGATATTTTTTTTGTTATTAGATCTGTTCCTTACAGGCAACGGCAGCGTAAATTCTCAGGACTCTTTATGGCAATTGAAAATGGCCGGCAGCACTCAGACCCAAGGGTACGACCACAACGGGTACTCTGGCCACGGAGATTATGACACTTATCCCCAGGATCCTTATGCTCAGGTGAGATTAATTTCTATGTAAAAAATCATTTTAAAATAATAAAAAATAAAACAATTTTATGCTTTTAAAAAAATAGCGACATATTTTTACAATCTGATGATTTAATTCCAGGTGCACAAACCGAAAAAACGGCTGGAATCTCCCTATCACGATGTTAGCGGACTTCCAGATCCCTACTTGGAGCCCATGGAAGAAGATAAGCCGCCACCAAACCAACACATGTCACTTGGTTACGAGGAGTCCTTGGAAAGCGGCTACTCCACCCCCAACTCGAAAACTCGCAGGGTGATACGTGAGATAATTGTATAGGTGAGTTTCGACCATTTTAAAAATTTAAGAATCCCTCACGTCATGTATATGAATTCTTGAAATAGCTGAGAGTGAGAACATGAAAATCTTTGGTGGCACCCACTTCGGGGAAACCCTAACTTCGTTATTTGAAAAGATAGAGCTATCGAGTGACCCCTCTAACAACATTAGAATTTTACAAGGATTCCGGTGGTACCATCAAATCTTCGCTAGGTGGCACCCAGTTCGGGAAAAAACCTAACTTTGTTATTTGGAAAGATAGTCCTATCGAGTGACCCCTCTAACAATATTAGAATTTTATAAGGATTCCGGTGGTACCATCAAATCTTCACTAGGTGGCACCCAGTTCGGGAAAAAACCTAACTTCGTTATTTGAAGAGATTAACCTATCGAGTGACCCCTCTAACAACATTAGAATTTTACAAGGATTCCGGTGGTACCATCAAATCTACGCTAGGTGGCACCCAGTTCGGGAAAAAACCTAACTTCGTTATTTGAAAAGATAGACCTATCGAGTGACCCCTCTAACAACATTAGAATTTTACAAGGATTCCGGTGGTACAATCAAATCTACGCTAAGTGGCACCCAGTTTGGGAAAAACCTAACTTCGTTATTTGAAGAGATTAACTTATCGAGTGACCCCTCTAGCAAGATTAGAATTTTACAAGGATTCCGGTGGTACCATCAAATCTACGCTAGATGGTACCCAGTTCGGGAAAAAAACCTAACTTTGTTCTTTGGAAATACAGAGCTATTAAGTGATCCCTCTATCAACGTTAGAATTTTACAAGGAGTGCAGTGGTACCATCAAATCTATGCTAAGTGGCATCCAGTTCGGAAAACGAACCTAACTTCGTTATTTGAAAAGATAGAGGTATCGAGTGACCCCTCTGACATCTAACAGAATTAGAATTTTCCAAGGATTCTAGTGGTACCAAGAAATCTACGCTAGGTGTCACCCAGTTGGAGAAAAAAGCTAACTTTCTAACCCAGTTCGGGAAAAAAATTAACTTCTTTATTTAAAAACATAGACCTATCGTGTGGCCCCTCTAACAATATTAGACTTCCACAAGGATTCCAGTGGTACCATCAAATCTACGCCAGGTGGCATCCAGCTCAAGAAAAACTTAACTTTTGTTATATTAAAACATAGAATCGTGTAACCCCTCTAACAATATTAGAATTTTCCAAGGAATTTGATGGTGTCGATAAAGTAAAGCTAGATTGTACCCGGTTAAAGAAAAAAGCTTTTTTGTTTAATAAAAATAATAGGAATTTCAATAAAATCGCCTGAAATTTAGATAATTTGTATGCTTTAAAGGCTATAGCATGTGACAAAATGGCGTCTGAAGACCGCCATGTTGATTCCTGTTTAAAAAATATAGCCTATAGCACAGTATTTTTTTTTTATAGGTAACAAGTAGGCCTGCTCAGCCACAGGCCTCGATATATTATTGCCCATCTCTACCCTCGGTACCTGAGCATTAATAATGCAGTCAAGGCCTGGTCGAATATGCGCAGGCCCGCGCAGTAGTGGTTTTTTTTTAATGGACCAAAAATCACTTGCGTGAATTGTAGCGTAGGGTAAGATAATATTATTGATATCACAGTTGACTTATAGACAAATTCAGATACCTTTTGAAAGGGGAAAAATTAGTAACAGCATTTTAACAGTCGGAAATTAAAGGAAATCTTTCGCAGCTAATAGGAAAATAAAACTAGACTCGATGCGAGTTATTGGGGTGAAATGAGGTGAGCTTTTTGGAGTGGATGGTTTTTTACGGTTTTGAGCGAAAAACAAAAAAACTGGCTTTTCGATTTTTTTCGGAAAATTTCGGTTTTTAGTGTTGTAAAAGTGAAGTTTTAAGAACTTTGATATTTTTGAGATTTTAGACTCGAATTTTTTTTAAAGATATAAGCGTTAATCAGTAACATATTGCAAACGTAAAAAACACAGAAATTTGACCTATAATATGAGACAAAAAATTCAAACTGTGTCTCATATTTTACCTTGAAAAAGTTCAAAAATGAGACAGGCCAGGCGAAATATGAGAAAGCGATAAAATTCACGTATAAACAGTCGAATTACCGTCTAAATCAAAAATAAGACATTCAGGGTAAAATTTAGACTTTGTTTTTTTTTTACTTAAATACAACAAATAAGTGCAAAAATATTTATTTATAAGAAAACCGATCAACGAACTCACACGACAAAAGTTTCGGTAACATTTTTAAAAGTTTTGTACCACAAATAAAGCTATAAATTTTGTAATTTTAATTTATCGACCTGCTGGTACTTTACTAATATTGTACTTTAACTGCTGGCATCGGCAACGATGTGCATTATTTTTATTATTTTTGTATTGTCTAATTTGCATATTATTTAAAAGTGGAAAAAATGCATCATTTTAGTACTTTATTTTTAATACAACGCAAAGTTATACTTTATTTTTGAAGAATGCCAAGTGCAGCCAGCGTTAATGGCAAAAAAACATTTTAAAATTATATTTAAACAGTTGCTTTTCAAGCACTTTATTTTAGTACAAAACATTTAAATATTTTACTGTGAAAATAAAATATAAAAAAAAACATTTTAATAACATTTTGAAGAAGGTACTCTTAAAGTACATTTAATTTATTATTAAAAGTTTAAAAGTTTTACTGCAAAATTAATACAACAGTGAAAAAGTATTTTTTAACCGTTGCTTTTAAAGCACATTATTTTAGTACAAAAATATTAAATATTTTACTTTGAAAATAAAATATTTACAAAAAAGTGACAAGTTGATGTTTGCCGTCCTTGCCACTAGATGGCAAACACTAGTCAACATTTTTCAGGTACACTAAGGAATGTCAAGCTTAAGAATGTGAATGATTTTATTTATTTTTAAATTGATGTGGAATGTTCCATAATCCTTGGAAATATCCTCATCTGATACGAAAAGGAATGATCAAATATTTATTTTCGTAAATATCAGACATCAGTGAAGTAATGTCCTTACAATATTTACAATAAAAGTAGTTTATTTGTATTACTAAAAAAATTAATAAAATACAATGCGTTAAAAGTACAGGTTTTTTTAAAAAATCTATAAAAATGCAGTTTTTTTTGTATGTATAAAGAAGTTAAAAAAAAATGCATTACTTTAAAAGTACAGTGTTTTTTGTACTAAAATATATACTTGCTGGCCTGATGCAGGCCGTTGTTCCAAATCAATACGAATTAAGTACTTCCTACTTAGTCCTTTGCCGTTATGGGCAGCAGTGAAAGCCAGTATTTAAAAAGTACTTTTTTTGTCATCCATGTTTGCTGGGGTTGTTTATAAATTATAGGTAAGAGGTCCTGCTGCTGTGAGTTTGTAACAGAAATTCTATCGGAATTTAATTATTAATCTTTTTTATTTTGGGTGTCTCACTTTAACACCACTTGACCCTACAATAGTTTAAGAAATTTTTAGTACCTGTAATTTTTGTATTTATTTTTTTTTTAAATATTGGACCTAGTTTTGCTAAACACCATAAAAACCATTATCTATCTCTAAAAGCTCACCCCATTTCACCGTAATAACTTGGATTGAGTTTAATTTATTTTTCCTGTGGTGGACTTTTTAAAAGGTATCTGCATGAGTCTAGGAATAGTCTATTTTGATTGTTTCAATTTTTCAAATAGGCATCTAGAAACAGTTTTAATAGACTATTAGTCCATTGTACTCTGGTCTATTTTTTAAGTGATGAAATTTTCTCTGCGAAAATTTTTAAAAGAGTGAGCGGGCGCAGAAATCCATTGACTTCACACACATTTTTTAAGTCACTGAAAAAAAAAAATGCCGGTTACTAATTGTAGTCCACCCAAAATGATGTACAGGGTGTCCCAAATTGGGCACTTTTAGGGGGTTTAAGGTACTTTTAGTGGAGACAGAGAAAAACTGACCACGCATTGCGAGGTTCAAATTTCAAGAGAAGACCTGTAGGCAAAACCGCATTTTGAAATATCGTCTCGTCTTTGAGCTACGGGGGCTTTTTGAAAAGTCTGCATTTTTGAAGGGGGTCTATAACTTCGTTATTAGTGGAAATTTTGATTTAGAGTAAATTGCAGTTTCATAGACTTTGTCACGAGGAATTCACCCGCTAAATTATATTTTAACTGTCACTTTTAGTTTTTGAGATATGACATAAAGTTGCATTTTTTCTTATGGAATTGCCTATATTTTAATTAATTTGCGAATTCGTCATTGAATTCTTTTCAAAATGATGTATCATATGTCATAGTTTGATTGAGCGGTTTAGGAGATATTCAGCTTTTTCACTTATTTCTAGTGATTTCCTGCTGAGGCAGGTAAAGGCACTCCAGTATTTTTATTATTTTACACAGTCACAAATATAGTAAGGCTGGTTTGGAAAAATTATAATTCAGCTGACGGCCCTCAAAGCCTAGTTATAAAAAGTTTAAAAAAATAATACATATTTCAAAATAAAATTAAAACGCTTTTGTGCAAAATAATTTCATATCAAAGCGTAATGTCAAATTGTTTAAAAAATTGAAAACAATGACAAAACGCCAAGACGCAAGGCCATCTTGATTTGCATAGTATAAGACAACAAAACTATAGGAGCATTGAAGTAGGATTTGAGCGCAAGGCTTTCACGTCAATGGCGCATGACGTCACTCAACGCACACTAGACAAAAATAAAAAACTTTTATTATCTCCGAAACCTCTCAATCAAACTATGACATTTGATACATCATTTTGAAAAGAATTCAATCACGAATTCGAAAATTAATTAAAATATAGGCCATTCCATAAGAAAAAATGCAACTTTATGTCATATCTCAAAAACTAAAAGTGACAGTTAAAATTTAATTACGCGGTTGAATTCCTCGTGGCAAAGTCTATAAAATTGCAATTTACTCTAAATTAATATTTTCAATAATAACGAAGTTATAGACCCTCCTCCAAAATGCAGACTTTTCAAAAAGCCTCCGTAGCTCAAAGACGAGACGATATTTCAAAATGCGGTTTTCACTATAAGTCTTCTCTTGAAATTTGAGCCTCGCAATGCGTGGTCAGTTTTTCTCTGTCTTCCCTAGAAGTACCGTCAAAAGTGTCCAATTTGGGACACCCTGTAGGTGTCAAGGCCAATATGGAGCTATAAGATCTAAGTGTCATTTCCCCACCTTATGCTCTATATGGCATATTTAAAATGACGGTATCCATAAGTTCGCTTGCATAAATTGTACAGTTTTTTTTAGTTTCCCACAAAAATGCTTTCGGGCACTTAGGTCACCTAGCCATTCCACTCTACAATTCTTTAATGTTATTTTTTTCATCTTATAAACTACAAGATGAAAAAAGTAACGGTAAAGAATTAATAACCGGCTGTTTTTGTTTATATGGCTTAATAAATGTGTTTGAACTTAAATGGCAACATTCTTCCCAAAATCGCTCAGTCAGTTCGAAACGAGAAAGATTTCTGCACTCGCGCAACGCAGTCTAGAATTTTATCTGATGATAAAGTTGAGACTCTCGGTAAAAGAAAGCTATGTTCAAAAATTTAGCCTGCTATTCATTACTTAAAAAACAGACCGGCGTACTGTGGACTATATAGACATGCGAGTTAAAGTTGATTTAAATCAATTTTTTTCACAGTACAGTGCCATATAGTACAAAAATTATTTAAATTTGATCTAATCTAGAGAATCTACTATCGCATATTTGATTCTATAAATGAAATATGTCATTCTAGGGCCTCTAATCTAACCAACTCAATTTTGGTAAATAACTTTATAAGAAATTGATGAAAATCAACTTTTAAAACTCGCAAAATTGCCAAAAACAGGGTTTTGTGTGCAAGACACTTAACGTAAAAAATACAGTGCAGACCTAAATAGACAACCCCCTTCTAACTTTTGAACAAAAAAGATATTGATTTCTGGTAAAAAGTCTTTTTAATGGAGCTTTTTTTGATGATATTTAAGCTAAGTGACAGTTATGTCAAACTAACCTAATGTCAAAAATTTGACATAATATCAACACTTTTCAATTGGAAGGGGGGGCATGTAATACCTCTTTCAAAAGGTACTATGATTCTCTATACAACACATTTCAAAATTTTTAAATCGGTTTAGTTTCCTAGGAGATATGATATTTCTCAGGTAGCAAGGTCACGTTTTTTAAACGTCAAAAACAGGTCATTTTTAATGACCATTGACGTCTCTAATCTGACGTGTAAATGACCTTTAAATGACGTTCAAAAGACACACCCAAAATGACGTCATTTTTAGACGTTTTAAAGACGTCAGCAATATGATGTATTTGGGACCAAATCAGAACATTAGACACACACACAGACACAAACCTATTTATTACTTTTTTTTAACTCGTCTGAATATATGAAATATTCCCTGCAGTTGAGAACACTGAAGGAAACTTAGACACAGAAGGTGACTCTTCTGTGACTTAGACCTGGAAGTACTGGAACAGGTACAGCGGTGTTCGTCTGTGAGGTACACATCAAAATAGACCTATACCTAGACTTACACTTGAAGCGAAAGAAGCCTCGAAGATTGTCTTGATTTAATATTTAATTTATTTTACATACATACCCCCACATTCCGTATAAATCCGGTCAAGTACTGACTGGGGCACCATCTATGTAAGTATGAGTGTATCTCCCTTGGACAAAGTGTGCAGTGTGGGTAGTTACCAATATATGACGTTTTTCAGACGTCAAAAACTACACTACGAAAAGACGTCAAGTAACTGACGCCTTAAAGACAACATTTTTGGTAAATGACCTGCTGGTCACCCAAATAACCACTTTTCAACGAAAAAAGACGTCATTTGATGACCCCTTGCTACCTGGGTTTGCTTCGGTTCAACTAAAAAAAGTAAATTTTTTTATCAAGCAAAAAAAATAATTTAAATTGATTTATTTTAATAAAAACTGAATTTTTATGCTTCTAAGTTATATCAAAACCTAAAAATAAGTTAAAAAATTTAAATAGTAAAACGTGCTGTGTGATCATTTTTCAAAACTTTTTTGTTCATTTTACACAACATGCTTTCCTATTTAAATTTTTAAACTTATTTTTAGATTTTGTCATAAGTAAGAAGCATAAAATAAATCAATTTAGAATTTATTATAAAACAAAACATTTCGAAACATTTTTTTTGTTTGATAAAAAGTTAACTTTTTGAAGTCGACCGCGAACAAAAATAACGATATCTCCTATGAAAATCAACCGATTTTAAAATGTTAAACCGTCCTGTATAGACAATCAAAATACCTTTCGAAAGAGGTATAACATGCCCCCCCTTCCAATTTAAAATGTTTAATGGTATGTCAAATTTTTGACATAGGTTATTTTGACATGACTGTCACTTAGCTCAAATATCTCCAAAAAAGATCCCATTATAAATACTTTTTACCAGAAATCAATATCTCTTTCTGTTCAAAAGTTATAAGGGGAGGGGGTCTATTCAGGACCGTACTGTATATCTAGTTTATGTAAAAAATTCAAGATCTTAGAATTAAAAACTGTCCGAAATGTGAGCTAAAAATATGCTTAGGAATTAAAATAATTTGTATTAAAAAATATCTTGCACACTGATAAAAATATCATACTCAAAAATATTTATATATAACTTAACTACGGAGTTTTTTACAAATTATGTTATGTGTTTCCTAAAATTTATGTCGCGTGGATTAACATCAAAGTTTTTTCAAAAAAGGAAAAACTGCTTTATCGGCCAAAAAATTGTGACTAACTCGAAAACGACGAAATATGTTTAATGAAAAATTAAATAAATGTGATTTTACTCTGCAATAAGCAAGCGTTGTTGTTAGAATGTGCTAATAATTATTTGTTGCTATATTTTTGTATTTACTAAAACGTTTTTATTTTAAATACATTTTGTTTATTTTCTCGAAAATAAGCAAGATGAAATAAAAATAATTGGCGCCATTTTAAAACGTTAAGCGTAGAAAGATATTGTAAGGCTTTTCACACAAAAGACTGCTAGAAAACTCAAAAATTTATTTGATCTTTATGTATTAAAAAAAAATATCAATATTTTTATTTTTTTTGCATAAAATTCTCTATGAAAAATATGATAGTATGTATAATTTTCTTGACTATATGACCAATTGTAAGTTATTACAAGTATTAGTTTTTTAAAACTGTTTTTAAAAAATATATTTTATTGTTATTTACCGTGCCAAACACACATTTTCAAAAATATTCTCAAAATTGATATTTTCAATTTTAAGTTGTACTTAATTTTTTTAGGGATAGTAATTTTATATAGTTTTTTAAGTACTGTTTTTGTAACTTGGTAAGTTCTTGTTTTTCTTTAAATTTGCATTTTTTGCCAAAATGCAAAATTAAAGACCAAATTTTTTTTGATCTCATTGTTTCAATATTTATTTATAACTTTTTTAAATCAAAAAGATATTATACACAATTTTTAAGAAAGTTTTAAATAATTCCTAAAATTTTATAAAGTTTGTATCATAAAATTATAATTTTTTAAAATATATTTTTAAGGTGACCATTGCGCAAAAACTTATTTATTTTAACATGATTATGTTAATTAAAAAGTGAGTAATTTTTGTATATTTATGTGTAAATAAAATTAAGATTATTTTATAATAATGAAAACTACACAGGTAAGAAATAGATAGGAAAAATTTGCAATTTTCGATGTCTTAATGTATATAAACAAATATCACTAGAATAAGTATAAGCACTATTCTGATTAATTGTTTTAAGTTCTTGTAAATAAATGTCAACATTTTAAGATATAAACTACTATTTTTATTTTATTTTTAAATCCCAGAACCCTTAGGTTTTAATAAAAAAAGCATTTTGGCTGACTCAGTTAAATTTATTAGGTATAAAAATTATCATAATAAACGAATAAAATCACATATTTTTACAAAAAATACACAAATTGAATGTACAATAAAATACATAATTGGACAAAAACAAACTTTTACTATTTACTATTTATTTTTTGTACAAAGCACGCTATGTTTTTTGTTTTTATCACAAAATGAACAGTTAATTAAATTCTACTTTTTAAAATTTTATATAACAGGCGTATTTTTAAGGAACTTAATTTATTTGTTTTTTCTTTAAAACTATTTGAGATCACAACAAAATAACACTAAAAAATTTATTTTATACTATTTTTAATATTTTAATTTTATTTATATTAAATTACTTTTTGTTTGGTATTTATCTAAGACTAACTTTCTTTAGCTTGCTTTGCTTTAAGCCGTTTTATTTTGGCCTTTAGTCCGTTTTCTCTTATGTTTATTGTCCTTACATTGCGTCGTTCCATTTCTTTCCGTTTCAACTCTTGAATTCTGGATAAAAAAGTGTTTTATTTATTTTTAAAAATTTTAAATCATTAGCTCTATAGGAAGTGAAGCGTGACACGCTTGTTAAAAAGATCGGTTTTGAAAACCAATTTTTTTCAAAAAACAGTTTTTTGACAAAAATGTTTTTCAAAAGAAAATTTTTAAATTTTTTTTTGAAAAGCAACATTTCCGAAAAATAAGATTTTCAAACGAAAAACATTTTCAAATAAAAACATTTTTACAAAAAAGTTTTCAAAAAGATTGTTTTTTAAAAAAAAAAATTGAAAAGCAAGTTTTTTAAAAAACAACATTTTTTTGAACCAATTTTTTTAAAATTAATATAGAAATCTTTTTCAAAAACTTTTTTTCCGAAAATAAGTAATTCAAAAATTTTTTTGGGATCGCGGAAATTTTTACGAAAAAGTTATTTTCAAAAACCATTTTTATGATTTTTTTTTTCGAGAATAATGTTTTTGGAGAAATTTTCTTTTTTATTTTTTTTTCGATAAAATGTAAGTAATTTGAAAGTTTTTTTTAGGGTCGTGAAAATTTTTTTGAACGGGCAATTTTGATTAAAAAGTTTTTAAAAACAAGTTTTTGAAAAAAAATTTTTTTTAAAAGAACATTATTTTTGAAAAGCAACTTTTTCGAAAAACAAGTTTGCAAAAAAAAATTTTCAAACGAATTTTTTTTCTAAAACATTGTTTTTCAAAAGAATATATTATAAAAGTTTTTTAAAAAATTTTTTGAAAAGCAACTTAACAAAATTCAAATAGAATTTTTTATACAACAATATTTTTGAACATCATCATCAAAAAACAAGTTTGCGAAAAAAAAATTTCAGACGGAAATTTTCTCGAAAAATGTTACCTTTAAACGAAATTAAAAAAAATATATTTTCGGGAATGTTTTTCGAAAAAAAATTGGCGAAACAGGGTTTTTTAAAAAAAAAAGTTAATTTGAAAAAAAAGTTACTAATTCAAATTTTTTTTGTGGTCGCAGAAATAATTGAAAAAGGTTAGTTAGTTTTTTTTATAAACTTTTTTCAAAAAGCAACTTTTTCAAAAAACAAGTTTCGAAAAAAAAATTGACTTACTTTTCTTTTTCCACTCGGATGATCTCCTTTTTCAAAATATCTTTAAAATCCACACAAAAAGGCAGCCAAAATTCAAAAAATTCACCAGGGGCGAATGTTTCGAGGGTGCCGGTTTTGGGTTTGAACAGGTACACTTTCATTGTAGCGATAAATTGTTTGTGAGTGTCTTCGAGGTTTTCGCATTGGCCTTCCAGTTGACTTTTGGATTTTTCCAAAAAAACCGTCATTTTGTCTTTGAAGGGTTGCAGATTTTCGGGGTTCGCTTGTGAAATGATTTTTTCGGTCTTCTCTTCGCAAGCTAGGAGAACAAATGTAAATGTGTGTTACATAAATGTGACGGGTGCTCCATGAATGTGACGGGTGTTACATGAATGTGACGGTGTTACATGAATGTGACTGGTGTGACATTAATGTGGTGAGTGTAACATGAATGTGACGGGTGTTACATGAATGTGACGGGTGTTAAATGAATGTGACGGGTGTTACATGAATGTGACGGGTGTTACATGAATGTGACGGGTGTTACATGAATGTGACGGGTGTTACATAAATGTGACGGGTGTTACATGAATGTGACGGGTGTTACATGAATGTGACGGATGTTACATGAATGTGACGGGTGTTACATGAATGTGACGGGTGTTACATGAATGTGACGGGTGTTACATGAATGTGACGGGTGTTACATGAATGTGACGGATGTTACATGAATGTGACGGGTGTTACATGAATGTGACGGGTGTTACATGAATGTGACGGGTGTTACATGAATGTGACGGGTGTTACATGAATGTGACGGGTGTTACATGAATGTGACGGGTGTTACATGAATGTGACGGGTGTTACATGAATGTGACGGGTGTTACAGGAATGTGACGGGTGTTACATGAATGTGACGGTTGTTACATGAATGTGACGGGTGTTACATGAATGTGACGGGTGTTACATGAATGTGACGGGTGTTACATGAATGTGACGGGTGTTACATGAATGTGACGGGTGTTACAGGAATGTGACGGGTGTTACATGAATGTGACGGTTGTTACATGAATGTGACGGGTGTTACATGAATGTGACGGGTGTTACATGAATGTGACAGGTGTTACATGAATGTGAAGGATGTAACATTAATGTGGCGGCTGTAACATGAATGTGGCGGTGTTACATGAATGTGACGGGTGTTACATGAATGTGACGGGTGTTGCATGTATGTGACGGGTGTTACATGTATGTGACGGGTGTAACATGCATGTGACGGGTGTAACATGAATGTGACGGGTTTTACATTAATGTGACGGGTGTTACATGAATGTAACGGGTGTTACATGAATGTGACGGGTGTTACATGAATGTGAAGGGGGTTACATGAATGTGACGGGTGTTACATGAATGTGACGGGTGTTACATGAATGTGACGGGTGTTACATGAATGTGACGGGTGTTACATGAATGTGACGGGTGTTACATTAATGTGACGGGTGTTACATGAATGTGACGGGTGTTACATAAATGTGACGGATGTTAAATGAATGTGACGGGTGTTACATGAATGTGACGGGTTTTACATGAATGTGACGGGTGTTACATGAATGTGACGGGTGTTACATGAATGTGACGGGTGTTACATGAATGTGACGGGTGTTACATGAATGTGACAGATGTTACATGAATGTGACGGGTGTTACATGAATGTGACGGGTGTTACATGAATGTGACGGATGTTACATGAATGTGACGGGTGTTACATGAATGTGACGGGTGTTAAATAACTGTGTAAAAGAGTTTTGAAAAAATAATCTAGTTCGCCTTATATAATAAAAAATATACAAAAATACATACGAACAAAGCATTTGGATATTATATCCAAATATATTAACATATAGGGACTCTAAACTTACCTTGTAACTGATTTCTCAATCGATTTAGTTCCTTTCGCAGTTCGTCAAAGTCCAACGCCTGAGCCCTTCTAACATCGCCTGGCTCCGGCACTGGCAAACTAACGTCTGTGATGGAACCACAGCTTCGAACGTAAGAAGCTACAAAAAATTTTTGCTGAGTTTACACAGCCGTCAAATAGAATAAAATAAAACTCAATTAAATTTGGGAAATCCCAGTGTACAAGTCCCCATCTAGGGGGCTTAATTTCCATAAAAGGATAAAAACAGATAGAGTATAGCCCGATTCCCGTCGAAAGCGTTTCAGCGTTGCCAAAAATAATCTTAATAAATAACTACAGGTGCAAGTGGTCCGTTACCTACGAAGCTCGTAGGTAGTGAGTGGTCGCAGACGTTAAAGAAACATTTGTTTAGGTCGAGAATTATTACATGACTTGATTTTTAGTCCACTTTACAAAAGGTAGACTATTAATCGTGAAAATTGAATTTTTTACTTTTATTAAATGTGAGTTTAAAATACCGAAATCGGCGAATAAAATAAATTGTCTGTTTGAATACACGATAAATCAACACCTTAAACGATTTCAACCCAATATGATACGTCTTTTGTTGGCATTAATTAGATTTTGGTTAAAAAGAATTATTATTATTTAAACAATTTTACCTTAAAACTTATTATGCATAACTTTACTTGGTGTATCGACTTTTGTTTAAAAATTTTCTTTTTGTATTTCAAACAAAAAGTGCATTACTCTAAAAAGATAAAAAAATCCTGAGGTGTCTGTTTACCTTGATAATATTTTTGCTACCTGCGGCGTATTTTTCCGGTTTTAAACTTTTTTCTGTAGGTTTTCAGTTATCAAAAAAGTTTGTATCTATTTTCGCCTGCGAGCATTTAAAGTATTATTCCTACAATATTTTCTGAAAATTATGTATCCGACGCATTTTCTCAAGAACTGTCTTCCACTGTTTTCAAATGTTCATTTGTGGTTCAAGAGAAAGTACGACTTATAATTATATATATATATATATATATATATATATATATATATATATATATATATATATATAATCATACCACCTCTGCCGCCCCCCATATGGTCTCGCTCCCCTCCCACGTCCACTACCCACCCTGTGCTACTGTGGTACACCATTACCTTTTTTTTATGGTTGGACTAAAAACGCATGACAAAAAGTAAAATTAAATAATAGGTAGCTTACCTGTAGATTGGTAAGTCATCTTTTAAATGTGAATGTGAAACGAAAATCAATAACCAGAATAACACTTTAAAATACTGCCTGTTTGTAAAAGTAAGTGAATTATTTACTTTTAGGAACAAGCAGAATTTTAATGTATTATTCTGTTTGTATATCACCCAGACACTTATATAAAGCTGACTAAATTGATCTTTCGCGAATTAAGTACTGACACTGATATTTTGACTAAACCAAATGCAATCCTTATGGCCCATACAAAAATTATACCCGGGTCGCGGAAATTTCTTCGAAAAATTTTCTTCGAATTTTTTTGATCGAACAGAAAATTGTTCGAAAACATTTTCTTCGAAAGTCATTTTGTTCGAACGGAAATTTGTTTGAAAACATTTTCTTCGCACGGAAATTTGTTCGAAAACAGTTTCTTCGAACGGAAATTGGTTCGAAAACATTTTTTTCGAACGGAAATTTGTTCAAAAACATTTTGTTCGAACGGAAATTTGTTCGAAAACATTTTGTTCGAACGGAAATTTGTACGAAAACATTTTGTTCGAACAAAAATATGTTCGAAAACATTTTGTTCGAACGCAAATTTGTTTAAAAGGACATTTGTTCGAAAAAATTTTGTTCGAACGGAAATTTGTTCGAAAAAATTTTGTTCAAACGAAAATTTGTTCGAAATTCATTTTTTTGAAAGCAATAATTCGAAAACATTTTCTTCGAATGGAAATTTGTTCAAAAATAGTTTCTTCAAACGGCAATTTGTTCGAAAACAGTTTCTTCGAACGGAAACTTGTTCGAACGAAAATTTGTTCAAAAGGACGTTTATTCGAAAAAGTTTTGTTCAAACGGAAATTTGTTCGAAAAAATTTGTTCAAACGGAAATTTGTTCGAAAACGTTTTCTTCAAACGGAAATTCGTTCGAAAACATTTTGTTCATTAAAAACAGCAACTGTTTAACTAAGGGGTCGCTTTCTAACATATTTAAAAAAAAAATTCCTGACTTTTTTCGCGGGATCCTAGCGGGTGTGAAACAAAACTGAACCGAACCGAACTGAACCGAATCGAAGTATCGGTTTAGTTTGGTTTGGTTTCACAACCTCTAAGATGCCGGTTCGGTTCGGTTTGGTTTCACACCCTCTAGGATCCCGCGAAAGAAGTCAGGAAAGTTTTTTTTTGAAAAAATATGTTAGAAAGAGACCCCTTAGTCAAACAGTTGCTGTTTTTAATGAACAAAATGTTTTCGAACGAATTTCCGTTTGAAGAAAACGTTTTCGAACAAATTTCCGTTTGAACAAATTTTTTCAAACAAATTTCCGTTCGAACAAAACTTTTTCGAATAAATGTCCTTTTGAACAAATTTTCGTTCGAACAAATTTCCGTTCGAAGAAACTGTTTTCGAACAAATTGCCGTTAGAAGAAACTGTTTTTGAACAAATTTCCATTCGAAGAAAATGTTTTCGAACTATTGCTTTCAAAAAAATGATTTTCAAACAACGTGTTTTCGAACAAAGTTCCGCGACCCATTCTACCCCTAATAGAAGGCTGGTCTTGCTGTATATTATAAGAGGTGACTTTCTGTGGCATTTGACAATTTTTTTGCCATTTTTTCTCAAGTTGTTTGTTTTAATCACATGCAATTTCATTTTGCTCTGTTGTTTTTGTGATATCTGGTGTCTATACCCAGTCAGTATCTTCTAAACTTACCGACGACAAAATGAAGCAAAGTTACACCAGAATCTTTCGATTTGACATCTTTGAGTTTTGCTAAAATTTCAAGGCCAAATCCGTCGGCCTGACCACGAGCCATGTTTCCTCCGTTCATATAGTTGCCAAGTGTCAAAATCTAAAAATTTTAATAAGTTTAGGTTTTTGACATGGAAAATGGAAAAGGAAGGAAAGATATATGTGACAATTATAGAGATATATCTGTAACTAGTACGCTAAGCAGAATATATGGCAAAATAATAAGAAATAAAGTGGAGAGCGAATATAAAGATATGGAGGCAGAAGAACAAGCCGGTTTCAGGGCGGGTAGATCGACTTCAGATCATCTCTTTTGTATAACCCAAGTTATTGAAAAGAAAATGGCATACGGAAAAGAGCTGCATCTGCTTTACGTAGATTTGCAGAAGGCATATGATAGTATACCACTAAATCGACTTTGGAAAGCGTTGGAAAAGACAAATAAGCGTACAACTAATTAAGGCCATCAAAGAGTTATACCGCAATAGTAAGGCAAAAGTTAAAATAAAAGCAAAACTAACCAAAGGCTTTCAAGTAAATAAAGGTCTTAAATAAGGTTGCTGTATCTCGCCTACGCTCTTTAAGATATATTTGGACCAGGTCCTTAAAGTCTGGAAGAGAAAATGCCAAAACATGGGAATTCCGTTGGATGAAACAACCTTGTATACTTTATGTTTCGCCGAGGTTCAGATAGTGGTGGCTCAGGATTATGACGACCTCGAATATATGACACGAAAACTTATAGAAGAGTACAATGAGTGGGGACTAGAGGTTAATATCAATAAGACAGAGTATATGTGTATTGGTGGAACGAAACAGGATCTAATCTTAAATACTGTGATGAGTATAAATACTTAGGTCTAAAAATTACAGCTGACGGAACACTAGACAAAGGTATAAAAGATATAAACGTACAAGAAGGAAAAGCAATAACTTTATTAAATGGAATAATTTGGGACCAAAGTATATCAAAACAAAAAGCTTATATGTAACACCATTGTAAAAAGTATTATTACATACGGCTCAGAAGAATGGCCAATCAAAGATAGAACAGAAAAAATGCTTTCCGCTACGGAGATGAACTATTGGAAAAGAGCAGCAGGGAAATCAAAAAGATAAAGAGTTACAAATGAAAAAATAAGATAAATTATGACAGTGGGTGAACGTACTTTAGTGGATGATATAAGAACAAAACAACTGGTGTGGTACGGACATGTACAAAGAATGGATGATGTAAGACTACCTAAACAAATATTACAATGGAAACCAACTGGCCGAAGAAAACGAGGAAGGCCGAGGAGAAGCTGGAGAGAAGGAATAGATGATGAATTATGGGCAAACAGAAACGAGTGCAGATTGGGTATCGGAAGACGTAGAACGTTGTGAAACCGATACATATATATACATAGGTTTTTGACAGACCAAAACTATAAAAATTAGAAATACCTTAGATAAACAAAAGCATAAAAATTTATGTAAATATTGTCAGGAATGCAAATTACCCCTGACTGTGCCACTGTACGAAACCAGCTTAGAAAAACAAAAAGCGCAAAACATGGTTTTGCAGAGATCAGAAAGTGGTTCCGCCTCCGTTTAAAATGGTACACATTTGGTTGCCGCCTACCTACACAGCAGGTGGTTGATGCGTGAAAAACTATTGAAAAGTGGGAGTTGTAATGGTTAAGCGTGGGGATACATCAAATAGAGAAAGGGTTTTTCCTTCAAAGTGATTGGCTGTGGAAAAACTATGAGATTAGAAAGTCTATAAAATGCTCGATAAAATGTCATTTTATCTCTGTTTTCGTTTAGGTTTTCTTGTTTAGCTCATTAGATAGAAAGTAAAGTAAATTTTAGGATTATCAGCAACGCCATTGACTTGGTTCCTCCAAGCTCTTCAAAGAGGGGATAATGGATTACTAGGTCCAACCTATCGTTAATAAAAATCCTAACTTTAAGGAGCCAAGTGGGTAGTTACATTCTAAGTTTTGTTGAATTTAAACTAAAACCTCTAAACTAATTATCAGTAAAGAAACATAAGATTTTACTATTTGAAGAATATTTTGCAGTTTGTTATGTTGGTAAGTATTTATTTTAATATTTTGGGTCTTGTTTGTTTTATAGGTCATAAGAAAATTCTTGTAAGAATTTATAAATTGCAACAGAGTTTTATTTTGTATTCATTAAAGTTTGTAACATTTTCAAAACTGTTTTATATATATTTTACACACGCAACAGATCTACTACGGTACCCTCGTTTAAAGGTTCCATTTCAAACAAAATCGTACCCAACAATATGGTTTGTGGTAAACATTTGGTTGCCGCCTACCTACACAGCAGGTGGTTGATGCGTGAAAAACTACTGAAAAGTGGGAGTTGTAATGTTTAAGCGTGGAGATACATCAAATAGAGAGAGGGTTTTTCCTTCAAAGTGATTGGCTGTGGAAAAACTATGAGATTAGAAAGTCTATAAAATGTCATTTTATCTCTGTTTTTGTTTAGGTTTTCTTGTTTAGCTCATTAGCTAGACAGTAAAATAAATGTTAGGATTATCAGCAACGCCATTGACTTGGTTCCTCCAAGCTCTTCAAAGAGGGGATAATGGATTACTAGGTCCAACCTACCGTTAATAAAAATCCTAACTTTAAGGAGACAAGTGGGTAGTCACATTCTAAGTTTTGTTGAATTTAAACTAAAACCTCTAAACTAATTATCAGTAAAGAAACATAAGATTTTACTATTTGAAGAATATTTTGCAGTTTGTTATTTTGGTAAGTATTTATTTTAATATTTTGGGTCTTGTTTGTTTTATAGGTCATAAGAAAATTCTTGTAAGAATTTATAAATTGCAACAGAGTTTTATATTATTTTCAAAACTGTTTCAAATATATTTTATACACACAAGAGATCTACTACGGTACCCTCGTTTAAAGGTTCCATTTCAAACAAAATCGTACCCAACAATATGGTTTGTGGTAAACATTTGGTTGCCGCCTACCTACACAGCAGGTGGTTGATGCGTGAAAAACTACTGAAAAGTGGGAGTTGTAATGTTTAAGCGTGGAGATACATCAAATAGAGAGAGGGTTTTTCCTTCAAAGTGATTGGCTGTGGAAAAACTATGAGATTAGAAAGTCTATAAAATGTCATTTTATCTCTGTTTTTGTTTAGGTTTTCTTGTTTAGCTCATTAGCTAGAAAGTAAAATAAATGTTAGGATTATCAGCAACGCCATTGACTTGGTTCCTCCAAGCTCTTCAAAGAGGGGATAATGGATTACTAGGTCCAACCTACCGTTAATAAAAATCCTAACTTTAAGGAGACAAGTGGGTAGTCACATTCTAAGTTTTGTTGAATTTAAACTAAAACCTCTAAACTAATTATCAGTAAAGAAACATAAGATTTTACTATTTGAAGAATATTTTGCAGTTTGTTATTTTGGTAAGTATTTATTTTAATATTTTGGGTCTTGTTTGTTTTATAGGTCATAAGAAAATTCTTGTAAGAATTTATAAATTGCAACAGAGTTTTATATTATTTTCAAAACTGTTTCAAATATATTTTATACACACAAGAGATCTACTACGGTACCCTCGTTTAAAGGTTCCATTTCAAACAAAATCGTACCCAACAATATGGTTTGTGGTAAACATTTGGTTGCCGCCTACCTACACAGCAGGTGGTTGATGCGTGAAAAACTACTGAAAAGTGGGAGTTGTAATGTTTAAGCGTGGAGATACATCAAATAGAGAGAGGGTTTTTCCTTCAAAGTGATTGGCTGTGGAAAAACTATGAGATTAGAAAGTCTATAAAATGTCATTTTATCTCTGTTTTTGTTTAGGTTTTCTTGTTTAGCTCATTAGCTAGAAAGTAAAATAAATTTTAGGATTATCAGCAACGCCATTCCTCCAAGCTCTTCGAAGAGGGGATAATGGATTACTAGGTCCAATCTATCGTTAATAAAAACCCTAACTTTGAGGAAACAAGTGGGTCGTCACATTCTGAGTTTTGTTGAATTTAAACTAAAACCTCTAAATTAATTATCAATAAAGAAACATAAGATTTTACGATTTGAAGAATATTTTGCAGTTTGTTATTTTGGTAAGTTAAAGTATTTATTTTAATATTTTGGGTCTTGTTTGTTTTATAGGTCATAAGAAAATTCTTGTAACAATTTATAAATTGCAACAGAGTTTTATTAAGGTGGGCCAAAAAATTTTTTTCGGCTGTTTCTTTACCCTTTTAGGGACGTGCCTTCGGTTAAGCAAGTTTCGCAAATGAACATCACCACCCCAAAAAACATTGAGAGAGCATGTACACTAGTGAAGACAGTTCTTTTAAATCTTACCAAAGCAAGCACCTTCTTAAGGTCTCTGTTGTTCGTCAAAAAGTCGCAAATACTCCTAAAATTCGTGACAGTATAATCAATAGTAGTGATAGCATCTTCGAACTCCACTTGAAACATGAGACAGGATATTCTGTCGGCAAAATTCGAAATCTGCGCCAAGTCCCACAGGAATTGCTCGGGTTTGTCCAAAGCCACTTCAGGTCGGGTATCCAGGTGGTCCTTGATCAATGCTAATTCGTCTGGAGTGGCCCTCTAGCGATAGAAGATATTAGAGTGACATAGAGTAAACTTTTAGGGGTAATAGCGGTTTTTCATGCTTCTCAACGAAATCAGACTTTTTATCGTAAAAAGTTAAATACAAAAGTTAAAGGAAATAGAAAAGTCTACTACTTTTCTAAAACACCCAATTAGCCACGAAACCTTGTTTGATTTTTAAATTCACGGGTACAAAAATTATTATTATTATCTGGCTTCAAAATTCCGCTGATTGACGCTCACGTCTGAAAGTGGGTAAAAACGCTAATCAGCGTTGCTCTGGCCTGAAAGACAGAAGTGCTGTCGTAGGTCACGGATGGTTTTTTCTTTGCAATCGATCTTTTTATACTCCTGCCTGCTCTTGTTTTAGTTTTTATCGTACCTCGGTAGATGGCGCTTCTTGCAAGGGTTTTCTCACTATAGACGTAAGATCAGAGACAAAAGGGTCTGATTAACTTCGTAAGGGTGTCACATTGACCAAGCAGTGTTCTGAGTAGTTCCATAATGACGAAACAGTTAACTGTCAACACTTATTAGATCTTGAACCCCCGTGAGGTTGAGCTGTCAAGCTACCCATGGAAAAATATGAGAGAAACAAAAACTTCTTTTTACCCGATTAGCCACGAAAACTTGTTTGAGTATTTTTTTACATAACCTAAAATTTTCCGAAAAATCCGAACAAACATTTTTTTTCAGTTTTAATTTTCCACATTTTTCATTGTTTTTACGAAATTTGGTGAAAACTTACCACTTCGTAAATTTGTTGTAGAGCCTCCAAACTGACAATTGAAGTGTCAAAATTATAAATAGCGTTTTCGATTTCTTGAAAATCTTGACGCAAGCTTTGGGCCAAAATACCGACGTTTTGAGAACGTTTGCTGTCTAGAAGTTTCACAACCTGTACTTTTGGCTTTTGTTCTTGTTTTTTGATGGTTGGTGCACGAGTTATGACCTTGTAAAAAGAAACAATGTAATATTTAAATTATTCAATTTTCTTAAAAAGCAAGTTTTCCAAAAAATATCGTTTACTCTGTATTGTTGAAAATAAAACTATCTTTAAAATGATATGTATCTAGTGGGTTTTTGTTCACAGGGAACACTGAAGGAACATAGGCATATTTGGTGATTTTTTTTAGAAACAGTAACATTTTGAAGATTCAACTTCAAGATTTCTATTAAAAAAATATTAAAAATAGACTGAAACAAGGTGTAAGAAACATAATTCTCTGTATTTTGGTTTCTTAAACAAAAAAAATACCTGTCTTCCAAACAACTCTGTAAACTGTTTTTCCAAGTCGTCCTCGATTGGGATTTCATCAATTTCGGACCACACAGCAGAGTTATCATCAGTTTTGGCTTGTGCCACAAGAATCCTGGTCCAGTACAGAGGTTTCATAGGAACTGCTGGGTTTTTCGGAGTCTTTTTCATTGCTGCAAAGTGGAAAAACTGTTTTTAATTTGAAATTTTTAAAGTGAAAAAAGAAAGTGTGATTAAGTGTGTAAAAATAAGGTAGGTATGGCAAAATTTATATAAACTTTGAAAACCACAAAATGCTTTTTTTTAGCTACACTCAGGTGCTTCTTTAAGAAAACATTCAGATTTTTTAGTACATTATGCAATGTTTTAGTCAAATCACATATTTACAAGCAAAACTGTATTAATTTACAGCCAGTTTACCAAAAAAGCAATTTACATACAGCGACAAGTTCCTTGCAAAATTATACAGGGTGTCCCATAACTCAGGGGCCATAGTGCAGCAGGTGATAGAGAAGGTTATTTCCGACAAAAAAGTTTATATAACATGGGGGTCAACACAGATCTGTTTTTAAGATATACGATTTTTAAAGTTAGAGGAGTGGGGGAAAAAGGGTTTTACAAAAAAAAGATAATCTGTCACAGCCAGCTGAATACTCAGCTCATTGTGATTCAAAAATGTTGTATTCCTTTTTTTGATAAAATTACAAGTTGAGGAGATACAGGATGGCAAAATAACCTCCAAAAATGTATAAAAACTAATAATTAAAAAAAAATTGCATGCTTATCTTTTTTTAAATATTAATAATATTTTATTATTATGTCTCGCTAGAGACGTGTTTTTATTAACAAAAAATATACAAAAAAAACAATGCGTTTAATATGGCATTTATAAAAGTTTACACCAAAAAAATAGTTTTTTGTAAAAAAAATTGACCGACTAGTTTTTTTCAAAAGAATTTTTATTATAATTTATTGCTCTTGTTCTAATACCCGATTTTACCCAATTTCATATTTTTACTGCGTTTTTTTTAAAGTTATGATTAAAAAAGTTTAAAAAATCGCCAACTTTGATGCTCTGTATCTCGACAAAGAAAGAGTTTTGACCCATGCCTTATAGGAACTTTTTTATCAGACAAGACCTCCTCTATCCCCTGTTGGCCTATGGCCACTAAGTTATGGTCCACCCTGTATATTATACGGAGAGGTCTATGCAACTAGGAACATAAGAATCTTGTTGCCCAATTTACAATCGATTGACAAGCACATGGCGCACTATCCGCAGCCCACGAGAAAGACCGGCCCGGGCGCGGAAATATCACGTGACCGTAGGAGGCTCACAAAAAAACGCCTCACGGCCCGCTGTCATTATAAAACATGTGTGTGTTCAGTTTTGGTATGTTTGTTTACGTCGATTTTTTTTTAATTCGGGCACGAATTTTATGTGAATTTTATCAAAGTTATTAAAATAACACAGCCCACGAAAAAGACTGTAGTGGGCTGCGTTAAAATAATTAATGGCTAATGAGTAAATTATAAAGAAAATACCTATAAGATAAACAATGCCGCGAACATGTAATTAGTGTTGTTCCTTGTCGGTCCAACTATAAAACTGAAACCTAATAAGTTGCAAACGGGAAAGAAGGTAATATGTCTTCCGCACCCTCGCAATATTAAAAAACTGATTTGTAAAATATGGTTAACAGATAGTAATCTCTCTGGTAGTGTGAAATATTTAAAAAGTAAGATACAGCTTTTAAAAGAACATGAGTTGTTAGTTAACTTACACTTTAATGAAATATATATTAAACTTTGTGCTGGGTAATTTTTTAAAAAATTAGTGACGACCACTACATTCAGTTCATTGAATGTGAAAACCATCTCACTTATTCACAAAATCACTTGTTTCTTTTTAATAAATTATTGTAAAATGTTTTATATTGAAAATTTTTCTTCAGATAACTCTAGCGAGTGTTTTTGTGGAGAAAAACTATTGTCAAAGCTTGAAAAAATTAGTTTAAGGGCATGTAAAGTTTTTTTAAATAATTTTATTAAAAAGCACAATGATTTAGTATCTGCTAATAAATCTTTGAATAAGAACTCAGACAAAGATGATGACACTCAAAGAAAAATTAAAAAACTAAGAGCTTAGGTATGATATGTCCAATTTTGAAAGACTTGTATAGATTTGAAGTTACTAACGATATTATGTACCTAATATATGTACCTGAAGATATTAGAGTGCAAATTTTGTATAATTTTTTATTTTATAGATTCAGTTTTTTTATCCATAATAAACACATAAATCAGCAAAATATTTTGTTCAATTTTTGCCTATAAAAGAACAAAATTTTTTTGTTAATTTATTTAAATTGTGTAAAAACATATAATATATTAAGCAATACAATAAGAATCCTAGGACTCCTAAGATCACGTGACCGCCGACTTGCTTATAACGCGCCATGGCCGGTCTTTATCGTTGGCTGCGGCACTACCTTATGGCCAGCGAAATCTCCCGATCTTGCTTCCAATGATTAATTTTTGTGAAGTTACGTTAAAGTTTACGGGTATGATAATTCCTATAGCAGGCCCGATTTGCTTTTTTGTTCCAACGTGTTTGTGTAGCCTTGCTTGTGATCAGTATACACTCGAAGTTTAAAGTTAGTGTGTCAAGTAGTTTGTGTCCTGGTTATTTTGAAAGTTTATACAGTGTGTGAATTTTAAAAGGGGGAAAAAACGAGATAAGCGCCCTGATAAAATATTTTTATATCAAAGGGTTATCGCCGACGGAAATAAAAGCTGAACTAAATGCTACACAAGGGGAATCTGCTCCTTCCTATACCACAGTTAAAATCTGGGTATCGGACTTTTAACGTGGTCGTACTAGCACTGACGATGCTCCGCGTTCTGGCAGGCCAAAAGCGGCAACTTCTGAAGAAATGGTGCAAACCATTCACAAACTAATTCTAAAATATCGCAGATTAAGACTGGAAGAGGTAGCTGAGGCTGTGGGCGTATCAAAAGAGCGAGTTCACCATCTTTTATGTGAAGTTTTCGGTATAAGAAAGCTATCCGCCCGATGGGTGCCGCGTTTGCTCACGCCAGGTCAAAAGCTGGTGCGTCTAACCATTTCAGAGGAGAATTTAACACTGTTTGAACGTGATTCAGGGGACTTTTTGCGTAGATTTATTACGGTTGATGAAACATGAGTTCATCATTACACCCCTGAAACTAAGCAACAGTCCAAACAATGGACGGCAAAGGACGAACCAGTCCCAAAGAAGGCAAATGCAGTACCGTCTGCTGGAAAGGTCATGACAACGGTCTTTTGGGACGCTAAAGGGATACTCCTCATAGATTATCTCGAAAAAGAAAGAACAATAAATTCAGAGTACTACAGCGACTTACTGGACCAGCCCAAGCAGAATATAAGCGAAAAACGCCCTGGTTAGGCAAAAAATAAAATTTTGTTTCATCAGAACAATGCACCTTGCCCGAGGGGTCATCGGCACCCTAAAATTTTGTACAGCGTCCAACAGGACTTGGGTCCTGTCGTGTACTGTTGGGTCCTGTTGAGTACTGTTGGGTACTGTCGTGTACTGTCGAGTACTGTTGGGTCCTGTCGAGTACTGTTGAGTACTGTCGTGTACTGTTGGGTCCTGTCGTGTACTGTCGAGTACTGTTGGGTCCTGTCGAGTACTGTTGAGTACTGTCGTGTACTGTTGGGTCCTGTCGTGTACTGTCGAGTACTGTTGGGTCCTGTTGAGTACTGTCGTGTACTGTTGGGTCCTGTCGTGTAGTGTCAGTGGCGCACCCAGGAATGTGTCTTGGGGGGGGCCTGACAGCTACGAAGCGCGCCCTCAAAAAACTTGCGACCAAAAAAAAAAAAAGGTCATCATGTCTTTTCGCAACTACGCCACTGCTTGGGGTTGGGGGGGGGGGGGCCCGAAGCCTCCTGATGTCAAATTTTAAGGTATTTTTCATGTATTATCATCAAATATGTAAATATGTAGAAAATATATTAAAAAATCTAAGGCTTGGTTCGGTTCGGTTCGGTTCGGTTCGGGTGCGCCCATGGTAGTGTCGAGTACTGTCGAGTACTGTTGGGTCCTGTTGGGTACTGTCGTGTACTGTCGAGTATTGTTGGGTCCTGTTGAGTACTGTTGGGTACTGTCGTGTACTGTCGAGTACTGTTGGGTCCTGTTGAGTACTGTTGGGTACTGTCGTGTACTGTCGAGTACTGTTGGGTCCTGTTGGGTACTGTCGTGTACTGTCGAGTACTGTTGGGTTCTGTCGTGTACTGTTGAGTACTGTTGGGTACTGTCGTGTACTGTCGAGTACTGTTGGGTTCTGTTGAGTACTGTTGGGTACTGTCGTGTACTGTCGAGTACTGTTGGGTCCTGTTGGGTACTGTCGTGTACTGTCGAGTACTGTTGGGTCCTGTCGTGTACTGTTGAGTACTGTTGGGTACTGTCGTGTACTGTCGAGTACTGTTGGGTCCTGTTGAGTACTGTTGGGTACTGTTGGGTACTGTTGTGTACTGTCGAGTACTGTTGGGTCCTGTCGTGGTACTGTCGGGTCCTGTTGTGAAATTTGTACAGTACTGTTGAAAGCTGATGACCCCTCGACCTTGCCACAAGTCTGCTCTTGTAATGGCTCAAATCCATCAGCTAGGCTTTGAACTGTTAAACCATCCACCTTATTCGCCAGACCGAGCCTCGTCAGACTTTTACTTGTTTCCAAACCTAAAGCAAGCATTTACTTTAATATTTTTGGTTTTTTTGAATGTTTTAGTTTTTTAAGAACCTGCTTTTATCTGTTCCTCCCTTAGAATGTTCGAAGGTTCCTCCCTATAATTTTATAAGAGACATACAACGGGTATTGCTTTCTTTCGCTATCTTGAATAATGCATGGCAGTAGTAAATTGGGCGTATTCCACCGTATGATCCTAGATGGGTCGACCAGTCGGTATAATACATTTACAAAATTTTCAGCCAGTTATAAAGTTATAAGCAATAAAAAGCACCAAATGTGCACCAAAAAAAAGTTCTGGAAGCTTACCTAACATATTTGGTGTCATGTATGTATGATGGGCTAAAATAAAAATCGAAAAAAATACAAAAAAAAAACAATAAAAAAAAAACGGGTACGAGAGAATCCGCCGCGGCCGATTCGCCGCAGCGGCAATTCACCGCGAGAATTAATTTTTTCTTAAATCATAGCTTCCTGTCCTCAGGTGGGGAGAACAAAGTTGTGTTAGACATAATCGTGGTCAATTGATCGCAAACATATCCTAAACGTTTTGCAAAAAAAATGTTCAAAAAATGTTTTTTGAAAAAACAAAATTTATTTTTAACAAAATATATTTTTGAAATTAATACTCTTTTAAAAAGTAGTTTTTCCAAAAACTAATTTATAAAAAAATATATCATTTTTTTTTAAATAATAAATAAATAAAAAGTAAAAAACTTATTTATTTTTTTTTTAAATATTCTTTCAAAAATATGTCTACCTTACACGAAACATTAAAATTAAAATTAAACAAAAATTTTCGCGGCAAGTTGTCCCGCGGCGAGTTGGCCGGCGGCGAATTCTCCCATTTCCAAGAAAAACATTTTAACAGTGAAAAAAAGTTACTAGAACTTTTCAAAAACGTATTAGAGATCAAGTACTAAAAGACAGGACTGCCCAATCAACCAAAAGTGTCCGCCGTAATCACACGAGTAAGAAAATGAGTATTCCGTATTTAAGGTAGTCAAACTGGTATTTAAAACCCATTTTTAAAAAACTTCTTTCATATAAATTAATTACTAGTATTTTTATATAACGTATTTATCAAAATAATTAACTTGGTATGTTCTAAGGTAAATGAAGTAAGTAAAGTAAATCATTTATTTCACAATGTGTGCCTCACCTATTGTTAAGAAAAAATTTGTTAGCATAGTAATTTAATAATCAGGGTATTAACATGATACTTGATGTAGATAAAACTTAGAAAGTTTAAAATAAATGTGCCTATCAATACGTCAAAAGAAGTAGTGGCAGCATCATTACCTTATAATACTTTACCACATTTGAACCGAATAAAAGAAAAATCTGGTTGGTATCTCATGACGTATATCGGCTAAATACATAACCAATCTTCAGAGGAGGTGTGTGAGGTCTTTGATCCAAAGATGATAGCATAGTATTTTTATATAAAAGAGGTTCATATGGCATGTTTATCATAATAAATACCATGATACGTTCTAATGTAAATGTAGTCTAATTAAATAATTGCTTTCAGGCGGTGTGCCTCATATCTAGTCAAGTAAAATTTAGACAGCATACTCATTTAACAATAAGGACATTTTTATGACACCTATGTAACAAAATTTAATTTGTTAGTTATAGATATAGGTATGTTGTTCATATGTAATTGCTTTAAGGAGGCGTGACTTTCCTCTTTTCAGTTTTGGCTGAAGATAGTTAACTATTATATTAGTAATAGCTTCATCTGACACTAATTAGATAAAAGCTGTTTTGGTATTTAGAAAGGTAGTTTATCTAAAAAAAAGTGCAGTGTGAGGCAGGTGTTACCTGACTGGGGATAAGGCAACTTGAGGCAGCATGAAGGATTTATAAAGGAGAGGTATAAATGACACATTTACTGTAAAAATTATTTTGTTTTTAGTTTATGTAAGTTTACTTTTACCTGTCTATTACATTAAGAGCGTGTGCCTGTCCTCCAGCTGGAGTGAGGTGCGGCAGCTTCATCATATTTTTATAAATATGTTTATATAACATAATTGCAATAGAGTCTAAACTGATACTATAAGATGTTAACGCACCTGTAAATCTTTTCATACAATTCGCTTAATTAGCGACTTCAGACCACGTCTCGTTATTAACTAAAGTAGGCACATATATTTGAAGGATAATATGACACTATTTGACGGTGAATTATTTTGGTATGGATAACGTAGAGTTCTGTGTCACCGGCTCTTGGTATATTCTGGAAAACTCTCATTAATTGTAATCACCTCCGGGTGGTTGGTAAACTTTACCCCTATATTTTAAATAGAAAATGTAGGTCGAGTCTCAAAGCGAATCGACAGATTTTCGAATTTTTGCCATAGTTGTAAATACATTCAAAATACCTTTTTATATTTTAATCGACGACAAAAGCATATCCTACAAGGTAAACCATTAACGTATTAACCGGAGGAGACCAGGAACCGCGGCAAAAATTCATTCATCAAAACAATTCGATTTGACCCCTAGATGCTTCAATGAGTTGGAAAAGAATGGAAATATTTTTTGGAAAGACGATGGCAACGCTGTGCGACACACAGCAGACGTATGTTTATTCTTTATGGTCCATCGATTTACCAGTGACGGCGGCAAAATATTTATATATAGGGTTATTTAGATACCAGGGCCGAAATTTACTTTTCGTTTTTAAATAAATTGCAATTAATTTTTGGGTTGTAACAAACATCCTTAGAAATGGATTTTATTTAACAATGAAAAAAATAATAAGTAGGTAACTATAGTTTATTGTTTTTAAATTTTTTGAATAAAAAATTTTGCTGACATTTTATAGGGTTAAAAACAAATCTGCATGTAGAGACCTCGTCTTTACACTTTTTAGATGTTTGATTAGGATGCTTTTAGCTTGGTGTATTTTATTTTAGGTTAGACAACCTTAAAAATTCAGAGTAGGTCAAAAGGACTAACCCAACCTAAAAAATTGCCTCGATCCAAATCTAAAAAAACTGTTTACACAAAAAAACGGTTAAATAAAAAAGGTATACGTAAAAAAATTTCTTTCCATATTAATAAGATACCTTTTTTACCTTATCTGTTGAAAATCAAGGCTCGTAGTTCAGTTAAAAGTATCAAAACCCCAAAACTTGGGACACCCTGTACATTTTTAACTAAACTTATGTTTAAACACTTTTAACAAATAAATAATTATTTATATAATTGCCTAATATTTTTTTTTCTGATTTTATGTTGATTTCTACGGCACTGGTCTTTGTTTTGCTTTGAAGGTCAAATAAGTTATTTAACTTACTTGTAAAACGAAAGTTCTGGATTAAGATGGTCGAGATTTTAGCACAAAATACACCCCCACACCATTTTAAAGTCGTTTAAGATTAATTTTGAGTCCAGATCGAAAATATATTTTAAGAAAAAACACGAAAACAATTCCGAACCCTAAAGAAACAGGTCAGAAACGCCGCTTGACCCTTTACAAAATACTAATGGGTCCAAAGGGACTACCTTCTAATCAAGAATAGTTTTGTCTCTTTTTCTCGCATCGGTTTAACAAAAGAGGAACAAAATAAGATACTTTACGCGGGCCTAAACCATTGCAGCATGTTTCTAATTCTTTTGTTTTAGTGAGGGACTGTACTCGAGAATAGTTTTGTTTTTTTCTCTCGCACTGGTTTAATAAAGGAAAACGAAGGAGTAGCAAAATAAATGCTGGAAGCACAAGTTAAAGTGATCACCGCTAGTTATATATCCATATTTGGTGGTGTATAATTAATCTGGTAAGAGTTTGTAAGAAGAACAGTTTCGTCTTTTTTCCTTGCATTGGTTTAAAACAGAAATAAAAGTAAAGGAAAGATTGGATAATTTTGGTGATTCTTAAAGAGAAAGGAAATAGAGTTTCTATGGACCAAACAAAAATAGTCGATGAGTTCTTTACTGCAGAAGTACGTTTTTTAAAACAAATTGTTTATCTAGACGGCCGATTTTTTTGTTTATTTCCCAGTCTCCTCCGGTTAATACGTTAATGAGGTAAACAAACCGTCCAAGACAGCGGGTGACGTCATCGGTATCATCTGCGTGCGCGAAAACTGACGAATGTACGTCTGAGATTGGACAGTCCTACCTTTTACAGTCCTTGGTGATAGATATAAATATAAATAAAAAAATTAAAGATCTTACCAGCCTTTTGAGGATTAAATCCTCCTGGAGGGGGTGCGGGCATAGGCATCGGCCCGCCCATAGGTGGTGGCGGGGGCCCCGTAGTTCCCATCATTGGTGGAGGAGGCGGAGCACCACCCATCATCGGTGGAGGGGGCGGAGCACCACCCATCATCGGTGGAGGGGGAGGAGCACTGCCCATCATTGGTGGAGGCGGTGGCGGCACACTTCCGCCCATCATAGGAGGAGGGGGTGGTATAGGACCTGTATTCATCATAGGTGGAGGGGGCGGTAAAGGGGGTTCTCCATTTATCATGGGTAGAGGTGGAGGAGGAGGTATTGAAGGTACTGCACCTATTATAGCTGGAGTTTGTGGATAAAAAGGATCTCCCATCGAAGTAGGCAATGGTGGAGGAGGTGGAGGACCATCGAATTGAGGTAATGGTGGAGGTGGTGGTATACTCATGGATGACGGTAAAGGTGGACGTGGTGGAGTTTGGTCTTCCGTATCTGGAGGTAAAGGTGGGGGAGGAGGAGGTAGAGGGTGACCTGGTCCTTCAGAAGATTCTGGTTCACCTGATAATGGTTGTGAGGTCTCTGTGTAGTTGTTTTTTATGCTATCTGAAAGGACATCTAGTACTGCTCCACATTTTTTGCACACGGAATCAGACTTTGGTTCTAAATTATATTTTTCTTCATCATTCTCTTTATTTTCACTTTCTAAGCATTCTTCTGTCATAGTTTCTACGTCGGTGGTTTGGATTTTTTGTTTTGGGGATTTGGTATCAAAAGCATTTTCAAATTCTTCCGTGGGCGAGGGAAAATCGTTTACAGCAGATGCTGTTAGATTTTGAATTTTCATCTAAAATTAAAAATAATTTTTTAAATGCAAATTAAGGTGTCTACAAAGTTTTAACAGATCTAAAAATAACAATAATTATGTTGCAAATCCTAAATTTTTTTAACCTTCTGAAAATATCATTTATGACCTTTACCTTGTCTCCAAAATTACTGTTCGTCTGGATCGTAATTTTTAATAAACCTTAATAAAGCGTATAAATCAAATAAAAACATACTTTTTTGGGATGAAATAGAAACTCACTGTACAGTAGGTGTTTCATAAACCAATTTTATTTATGATTCCAAGATTGTTGTCAAATGATCAGTTGAGGGAGAGATTGTTCTTTGGGTCTTATAAAATACACATTTAGTTTAAAACGCTCTTGAGTTTTTATTAAATTAAAGTTACTTAAAACTACAATAATATAAAAGCTTAATAGAGACAATCGTACATGTCGTTAGGTGTAAAAATAATCAACAAAAGTCACGTATTTTCCGAAAAAAACGCAAAAATTCCATCACCTAACCTAAAAGTTCAGGTAGCTTTCAACATCAATAGTTAAAAGTGGAATACCAGAATTATTTTACTCTGACGGTGGCCCACAATTTGATAGTTTTGCTTTGAGAAAGTTTGCAAAGAATTTTAGATTTGCACAAAGCAATGGATCAGCAGAAAGAGCCGTGCACTGGTTAAAAAGTTGTTAAAAAAGTGTGAAGATCCATACTTGGGAATCCTAGCTTACCGTAATACTACACTTTCCTGCGGAAATTCTCCTGCTGAAATATTATTTGGACGTAAATTAAGAGAAGTGTTACCTACTACTCAAGAAAACTTAAAACCAAAGTTAATTGATCATAATAAAATAAAAATGATACAACATCAAGAAGAAGAAAAAGCTAAAAATAATTATGACAAAAGACATAAGTCGAAAATTTTACCTTTATTGGAAGAAAATGATCAAGTTTTTATTAAAGATATAAAACTTGGTGGAAACATTATCCGAAATTGCAAAGAACCAAATTTATTTATGGTAGAAACAGAAGATGGTGATGTTTTCAGAAGAAATCGCAAATTTTTGATTAAACTTTCAAGTAAAACTGAAGACTTGACTAAAAAGAAGAAAAAGACACAAAATAAGACTAATGAAAATAAAAAGACCAAAGATGAGACACAAAAAGAAGATAATACAGAAGGGAGAGAAAAGAGAGAAAGAAGAAAACCAAAGAAGTTCAATGATTATGTGATGTAATAATGATTTGTTTATTTCATAGAAGTGCTTTGTGTTTTCTTTATATTAATCTCAAATTAAGTGTTTTCTTAGTTTAGGAATTTGTTTTCTTTAATTTAGATTTTTTAAAAAGAAAAATTAAAAAAGAAAAGGAGATGTACAGTGGGTGTTTCATAAACCACTTTTATTTATGATTCCAAGATTGTTGTCAAATGATCAGCTGTTCTGTTGAGGGAGAGATTGTTCTTTGGGTCTTATAAAATACACATTTAGTTTAAAACGCTCTTGAGTTTTTATTAAATTAAAGTTACTTAAAACTACAACAATATAAAAGGCTTAATAGAGACAATCGTACACTCACCAATGTCCTATATTTATCAACTTCTTGTTCAAGTGACCTAATCGCTTCTTCCAAGGATAAAATTTCCACATCTCGTGCGGAATTTTTAAGTTCCAGTGATTTTGGTTTCATTTCTACTACAGCAACTAAAATTACATTTCTAAATTTAATAAAACTGGTTAATTTAAAGACAAATATGGACCTTAACCCTGAGGGAAATTTTTGTAAATAAGTATCATAAAAATGCTTAAATGTTCCAGTGGCGCACTCAGGAATATGTCTTGGGGGGGTCCGACGCCTCTTGGGGGGGGCCGAAGCCTCATGATGTCCAATTTTAAGCTATTTTTTGTGTTTTTTCATGAAAAATATGGAAAATGTGTAAAAAATCTAAGGCTTGGGGGGGGGCGGGCCCCCCCCCTGGGTGCCCCCATGAATGTTCTAAGAATTTAACACATTTTCTAATTATACTAATTAAAAAAGTAATAAAGATAGTTTAACACAAAAAAACATGTTATTGATTATTTTGTTTGTTGTCCCTTTCTGTTAATAAATGAAATTTATAAGTTTTTCAAAAGAAAATTGAAGCAATTTAATAAATGATATTATAAGCAAAATAAGTATCTTCCTCTAAGCAGATTGTACGGTAGGATTCCTAGAGATCTAATAGAGAATGATTTTCATGTACAGTCGGGGACTTTATAAATGGCCGCCCTCGAAAAAAAAAATATTCCTATTTGAAGTTCGGAAATGTATTTTGAACCAAAACAAAAAAATTGTGAACCTTACCTCTATCTGTATACATACATATTTAAAAATTTATTTTTTAAAATTTCTTTAAATGATTGATTTTGACAGAAAAAATATACAACGGCAATTTAAAAAGTCCCTGACTGTACAAGAAGAAGAAGAGCAAAGTGGGTTTCGTGCAGGCAGATCTTGTAGTGATAATGTTTTTTGTCTTAAACAAGTAATTGAGAAAAAGACTGACAGAAATATAGAGACTCATGTTACCTTTGTGGACCTACAAAAAGCATATGATACCGTCCCAGTAGAAAAATTATGGACAGTGTTAGAGCAAACTTATATCAATCATACATATATAAAAGCGATAAAGGAACTATACAAAGGGTCAAAATCTAAAATTAAAATTGGACATCGACTTTTAAAAGAATTCGTGGTAACGAAAGGCTTAGTACAGAAATATTTTATCTTTCCAACTCTTTTTAAAATATATAACGCAGTTGCTCCAAAAAACTGAAAACGTAAAGTACAAGGCATGGGAATACAACTTAACGACCGATTAACCATATACACACTACAATTTGCTGACGACCAAGTAATTGTAGCTAATGATAAAAAAGACATGGAGTATATGATAAGAAAGTTAACGGAAGAATACCAAAAGTGCGGATTTACATTAAACGTGGACAAAACACAGTACTTATGTATTGGAAACGAATCACGTACTGGTTTGTTAGGTTTTACAATTTAAAAGAAAGATAGAAAGATTTTTCTTACCAGTATTATCAAGTTCGTCCATGGGTGAAAAAACCATGTCATGGGGGGAAATAGGGGGCCAAGACGCAGTGCTAAGCCTTCCAGGAGTCTCTGCTAAAGGGACAGGCTGTTCTGAGTGACTCCAAAAGTATATACAATCCGGCTACACAAACAAAGTCAATAAATATATCTACTCCCCGTAGCAGACACAATTTTAAATTTTTGAAAAAGAGTTTTTAGGTTTTTAAAAATTTGTTCAGGCATTCCATTATTATTTGGAGCGTTCAGGAAATTTTCAAGTTTTTCCAAAGCTTATCGAAATTTTTAGGAACAATTCGAGGCATTTTCGGATATTTCCAGAATATTTTTGGGGTTTATCAAGACTAAATTTCTCAATAAAACGCCTGGAAAATTTTATCTTTCTTTAAGAGCATTTTCTATAATATTTTAAAATTTTTAAAAACTTATTTCATTATTTTTTGATCTTTCAAGAAATTATACAGGAATTTTTCAGGACATTCTAGGACATTTTCAAACCTTTCGATTTCTTTTCTTTAAATATTCCATTTATTTTTGTAAAAATTTTACAGACTTTTCATTATTCCTAATTTTTGGATATTTACAAAATCTAAGAGTATTTCTTTAGACTTTGGGTTTTTTTAAAATGGACTTTTAAAATAATTTTAAAGCTATTTACATCTTTAAACGTTTCTATAAATGATTTAAACTTTCTTAGAATTTTGACAATATTTTTGGGATTTTCGAAAGCATTTATTACAGGATATTCAAAACGTTTTTAATTTTTATAAAAACTTTTAGTCTTCTAAGACATTTTCAGATTTTTAAGGAATTTTGCCAGATTTTGATTTTTTTGGGATTTTGCAAGACATTTACAGCATATTCCAGCACAGAAACTCTTTCAGGTCGGCTCCAGACTTTTTTAGGGAACATCCAGACTTTTTCAAATTTTTAGCAAACACTTTACTATTTTTGGGTATTTCCAGAACCTTTACATGGCTTTCGAAAACATTTTCAAACTCTTTCAGATCATTTCTAGATTTTTTAAGGTCATTTTTAAATTTCTAAAGACCTTCCAGTATTTTTTCTGTTTTTCCCGGATATTTACAAAATTTTCAGCACTTTTCAAGAAATTAAAAAACTAAAACTTACCCTAAAAACACTGCACGGTGGCACATCCTTGTCTGGAAGCTGTCTCATGACGCCCGCCGCCAAAAGATGCGTGCAAAATTGAGCTGCCAAAATTTTTAATTCCTGCGGAGTCAGCTTCATTTTCACATTGTTCGACTCTTCCAGCCCTGAGATGTACCAATTGACTAGCATGTGCCCTGAAATTAAGAGCAATATGATTAGAATTAATGTTTTTAAGAAGAAACACAAATTTGTGTTAAAATTAAGTCAACTTTTGACATTAAAAAAACAAGTAGAAAATCCTAACGAAAATTTCATGTGAAAGCATTACCAAAAATATATTTCTTAATAACGTTAAGAAACGAGCATTAAAAAAACTATAATTTCACGAACATTAAAAATAATACCATCAATACATGGTTATTTTTATAATGTTTTTCCTAGATCTCACTTCTAACGTTGAATTTAAGATATATGAAGCTAATAAATGTTTTGTTTTTTAAACACTAAAAAAATATATACAGTCCCACTACCTGAACATCGCCATTACTTGCGTTTCGCTGCGAGTTGATACGAGTCGGTAGCAAAGACTCTTTTTGTAATTTTGGTTAAAATATTTGCATTTTGCAGAGACAAACATGGCAAATTTAAAGCACAATTATTAATATTGATAGTGAATACATATTTGGCTAGGATAGTTAAAGAACAAATGTGTGTGCAGTGATCTAAATGAAGCACCACAAAATCAGGTAAGAAAAAGTAAACAAAATAAAATACTCTGCCAATATATGGGCCCCTAAGCTCACACTAGGTACTATAGTTGTTTTGTACGTGTGAGCTAATATAACTAAAAACTGAAATACATTTTATTCAACTCCAGACTAAATTACCTTTTGTTTGATACCACACAAGCCATGTTTTGACTTAAACTCAAATTTTTGAAATCTACCCCCACCCTTAAAGAAAACAAAAACTAAAATGTATTTTGTTTAACTCCGGACTCAATTACCTTTCGTTTGATATCACACACGCCATATTTTCACTTAAACTCTAATTTTTAAAATATACCCCCACCCTTTTTTTTAAATAAATTAAAATGTATTTTGTTTAACTGCAGACTCAATTACCTTTCGTTTGATATCACACACGCCATATTTTCACATAAACTCTAATTTTTGAAATCTACCCCCACCCTTTTATTTGGTTTGTGTTCGGTGGATTTTGTTCATTTTTAAATGGGACCATCTCGACCCAAGACCCAGCATAGGTACCAAAATTCATTAAAATCGGCCAAGCGGTTTTTGAGTTATGCGCGTTGGTCGTTACAGACAGACATACAGACAGACAGACAGACAAACATACAGACAGACAGACAGACAGACAGACAGACGGCGCAACAAAAAAGTTTCAAAATCATCTGAAACGCAAAGATATATCAAAATTTTTGAAATCGGAGCAACTTTTTTTTCTCGAAAAAATTAGGATCACCATAGCTCACACTACTATAGTATAGTATATGTGTGAGCTAAAAAATGGTTTTGTATTAAATATCGCATAGCTATAGGTAATCAAACAGGGAATGCGACAATTCACCGCAGACGATTAGCCGCCGGACCTTAAGCCGCGTATTAATTTGAGGCAGAATTATATAATAATAATATATCATCTTTATTGATAAATAAATGTTACATAGGCGAGGTTTAGCAAACTGCTACTTCGCAAGCCTCGCAGCGGGACCAAACGAATGCTTCGTTTGCATTCATGCTAAAGTGAATATGCGCCTTGAAATTGTTTGCCTTGTATTCACTTGAGCATGAATTGTTTGGCCTCGTAGCGAGGCACTTACTACAAAATTATTGTTTACATAGAATTTTAAATTTTATTTTTAGAAGCTACGAGCCGAATTGCCTTTACTGAGTGTCGAGTTTACGAAAACCTCAAAGGACTGTTGCTGCCCTGCGTTTCCAAAATAGAAGAATTTTATTTACATTATTTATGTTACCTTATCTTTAGAGATATTTGAAAAATATATATTTTTTCATTGTTAAAAAAACAATTATTTTTCAATGTTAGAAAAACATTTCTTTTTCACTGTTAAAAATCAATATTTTTTTAACGTTCGAAAAACACTTTAAAAATACGTCATAAAGACACAAGATTATTTTTCAAACGTCAGAAAACGGGTTATTAAGCTTCTTTTTCACTATGAATATGACGTTAGAACTAACATCCAACCTAACGGTATGTTTTTAACTTATACATTATTTTGAAGTTATTAAAATGTTTTTGTGTTTAGTGGGCAATCAGTTTAACATAAATAACTTAAACTAAATATCTAAGGCTTTCAAAACATAAGGAGATCAATATTTGTTGCTTTCTTTTTGCCCAGCAGAAACGTCTAGTCAGTTTAATGAAGCAATTATATTTTCCAAACCAGAGAAAATATAGAGTTTTTATCTCATACGATTTAGTAAACATGTGCTCTTATAAGTCATGGAAAACCAATCTGTAATCTATGTGCATATGTACAGCGTGTCCCATTTTCGATGGGATTAAATGGGAAACTCGGTTATTATTAAAGATATTGATTTTCTGATTGCACCTTACCGTGCTCTTTTTTTGAGCCCTTAAAAATGGCGTAATCAGATTTTTGCTATACCCCGTAGTTTCGCTAATACAGGGAGTTTTTGAAAAAATTGTATTTTTAATAATCCCTTGTATCTCGCTTATTTTGTGAGATACTTTTATTCTGTAAAAACATTTTTATGGCAACTTTTTTAGAAGAAAATAATGACGTTGTCAATTTTTTAAAATATTGTTTAGTTTTTGAGATATTTATCATAAAAAAATTAAATACGGATCTGGATTTTTTTTATTACTTTTTTGATTGGTTTCATGCTAGTATTATCATAAAATAATAAAAATTTCAAAAATTTTTGTTTTAAGGTAAAAAAAAATATTTAATATTTTTAAAAAAATTAGTCCGAACCTGGATATTTCCAACATAAATATAAACTAAAAATTGCTAGTTAAACAATTTTTAGTTTAACTGTTTTGATACTTAGCATATTAAAATGGTTTTACGTTAATTTACAGATTTATTTGAAACAAAGTCTACGAAAAATACAAAAAAAAACAAATTATAAAAAATAACTAATCTTTCTGATTACCATTATGTGTAAGACATTGTTGGCATTTTTGAGTAATTTTTCTTAACGCATTTTGCATAAAAATATTTCTGCCATTTAAATATTGGAATTTTGTTGCTTGAATGAAGCAGTCAAACATATCACATTTTTCAAAATCTGGATATGGTCGATTTCTAGCCAGTTTAAAATAATTGTAAGCCATTTACAAAAATGTCAAGTAAAATGACAATGTCAATTCCATGCTTTTGTTTTGTAAATTTCACGACCTGCTGTTCGGTTATCAAATAATTAGTATGATATTATTTTTGTAACTTTTTAACGTTTTTTACTTTATTTATAAATCTTTTAATTATCATTTCAAAAGAGATAAACTAAAAATCGTTCAACTAGTGTGTCTTGCAATTTTTAATTTATAATTACCTTGGAAATTTCCAGGTTCGGACTATAATTTTTTTTCAAATATTAAATAGCTTTTTATAATCTTAAATCAAAAAAATATTAAAGTTTTATCATTTTAAGGTAATAATAGCATGGAACTTATTAAAGTAGTAATAAAAAAAATCCAGGTCCGTATTTAATTTTTTTATGATAAATACCATATCTCAAAAACTAAACAATATTTTTAAAAATTGACAACGTCATTATTTTGCTCTAAAAAAGTTGCCATAAAAAGGTTTTTACAGAATAAAAATATCTTGCAAAATAAACGAGATACAAGGAATTAATTAAAATGCAATTTTTTCAAAAACTTCCTGTATTAGCGAAACCACGGGGTATAGCAAAAATCTGATTACACCATTTTTAAGGGCTCCAAAAAAGAGCACGGTAAGGTGCAATCAGAAAATCGATATCTTTAATAATAACCGAGTTTCCCATTTAATCCCATCGAAAATGGGACACGATGTACTTAATTTGATTTTTCATATAATTTTATAGTTTGTTGCTATAATTTTGTCCAATACTGTATTTGTTTTTTCCATACCTGGTGACAAAAACCATTCCTTTCCAATAAATAGAATATATTTTATAATTTTGAACAATGATAGGTAAAACACCTACCTCTGACTAACAACATCCCGTACGAGGTATACGAACCAAAACACTGACAATAAAAACAACAAAACCAAAACAAAATAAAAAAAAACTGATGCGTTTCATTCAACTCCCTCTGTCCCAGTTTTTCACGGTCTGATGATTTAAAAATCAAATGCGTAACTGCAATTTGGTTAATTCTTAATTTGTTTTAATCCACTACAGTAAATTAGGATTTATTAATTGTATGCATCTCATTCCCTAGTTCGACACCTCTAAAAAATAAAACTTATTGCAGAATTAAACCTAACGAGCATTTAATTTGTCGAATGGATATTTAACACAGATATTTAATTAATAGCCGAATAGATCACAGATACACAGATTTATTAACCAATATATATAGGAAAGCGACAACATCAATCAAAATTCACAAAGGAACCAAGCCCATCTTCATAAGAAGAGGCGTCAGAAGAGTGACAAAATATCCCCTAATTTATTTAACCAGAAGATGTTTTTAAAAACCTAGATTGGGAATAATTAGGCATCAAAGTAAACGGACAATACTTGAACCACTTAAGATATGCTGATGATATCGCCTTATTAAAAAATAAAAAATATCCTCAGTAACTCAAAACGAAATTGTATAACCAATGTATCTTTCCTGTACTTACCGATGGATCTCAGACCTAGACACTTCATCAGATCAAACATGGGATAAGGTAACAAAAGCCCAAAGATCAATGGAAAGACAAATGCAATAACTATAAAGCTATCAGATCGAAAAAGGAATAAATGGATAAGGAATAAAACAAAAGTAAATGATGTCAGAGGAAAAGTAGCAAAATTAAAATGGAAATTTGTCAGTTATAATATCAGACAGAAAGACGATAGGTGGAACAAATATATTGTAAACTGGAGACCTTGGGAAAATAAAAGAAGTTGGGGAAGACCCTAAATGAGATGGCCGGACGATTTGAAGAAACACGCGACAAAAAAGTGACGCTTAAAAAAAAACAACCACTGTTTTCTAAAAAAAATCGCACTCAAGACTTTTCGCTTTTTCGAGTGGAAGAAGGGCCTCAACTTAGGTTTAAAATAAAATATTTTTACTTAAAAGAGCGTATTAAAGACACAATTAGGTGTGATTTCACCAAATATTGGCAAAAACAAAAAAATGTAGATTTTAAAAATATAAAATTAAGAATCGGTGGTTTCGATTTTTCTCGATAAATTTTAGCTTATGTAAGAAATTAGTAATAAAAGAGTTATAGATATTTTTATTACTTGTAACTATTTTTTGAAACTTTTTTCCATAGATCTAGTTTCACCCGATTTCACCCCATTAACTTAGATCGAGTCTAATTTTATTTTTCTATTAGCTGAGATAAATTTTCATTCATTTATAATAGCTTTTATAATGTTACTAATTTTTTCTCGTCCCGTTATGTAATAACTATCTCCCAAACTAGATCATTTGAATTACAGTGAAACCTCCTATAACCGGACACTCACGGTTCCGTCGATTTTGTCCGCTTATTGGAGGTGTTCGCTTATTGGAGGTGTTCGCTTATGAGAGGGAAGTGCGAAATTATAATATATAATTATTAACAATTTCCGCTGCTTGAGTTTTTTCGATATTAAATTTTTCAGCGATCTTTCGTGCTGATAGGTGTTCCTTCTCCGAAACGTTAACAACCATTTTTTCACGTAAACTAAGAAGTTTTTACTAGGCACCATTTCAAAGAGATCTATTACTACCCAATTGAATAATAAAAATAAAACACAGCAGTCCCGCCCTCGCCGAATAAAATATGTAAATACGACAGAAGTATTTAGTCTCCGCATTAAAAAGGAAAGAGGTAATTCCCCGGCTGCAGAGTGCGTTGTTGCCAACATACTACATAATATTTATGGTCATGTCGTGCAGCGCTCCGTCCCGTTGTCAGAGGTTCGCGTCCGGTTAAGGGAGGTTTCAGTATTTTTTAACTGAAAAAGAATGTCCGCGTCCGGTTATTAGAGTGTCCGGTTATTGGAGTAAATTTTACATGTAAAGAAATAGAGAAAAGCTTGGTACCAAAAAATTTGTCCACCTAAAGGGAGTGTCCGCTTAATAGAGGAGTCCGCAAGGAGAGGTTTCATTGTAATTCATTTTTAAAATGGAAATACAGGGTGTTCGGCACATGAACCGTCAAAATTTTTTGGGATATTGTTGGGGTCATTTGCTACCTTTTCAACCTTGGAACTTGGGTCCTTAGAGTCACGGCTAAAGAGATATGAATTTTTTAATTTTTTTTTCTAAAATTACCCACAATCCCGCTTTAAACCCTCGTAAGCTTTTTATTAATATCTGGAAAAGCACCATTTTTTTTTATAATTCTGTAATCTTATGCTACTTCAACTAATTAATAGATTTGTTAATATGTATCTACCAAAGGGACATTCGAGGTTTTAATTAAAGAACATTAGTGATTTTATGAAAGAAAATCAATTTCAAAATTAAAAATTAAAAAAAAGTATCGACACTTGAGAACTTCATTTTCTTTTAACAACTTCTCTAGTTGATTACCTTTCTAACGGTATGCTACATTTTGATAAAAAAAAAACAATTTTGCTTTAAAATACGGATATTCTGTGAGACGGGCAATAATCGTTCGGAATTGATAAGAAAAACAATTTGATGTTTGTGATCGTTTCAAACAAAATTTATAAATAAAGAACACAATACATTATTGTTAAAAGTTTAACTTTTGTTTAAGTAGGTAAACGATCATAAACATCAAATTGTTTTTCTTACCAATTCCGAACGAGTCTCGCCCTTCTGACGGAATATCCGTATTTTAAAGCAGAAATGTTTTTTTTATCAATGTGTAGCATATCGTTAGAAAGGTAATCAACTAGAGAAGTTTTTAAAAGAAAATGAAGTTCTCAATTGTCGATACTTTTTTTGATTTTTAATTTTGAAATTGATTTTCTTTCACAAAATCAATAACGTTCTTCAATAAAAAAACTTGTGCATGCAAGTACTGAAAAATAATGGAATTTCCTTCGATAGGTCGCCGGTTTGGCTTTACAAGCACATTTAAAAATAATTGTCGGTATTGACGATTGTAAATGGAAAGTTACGATACATATGGAATTTTATATGAAAAGGCACCTACCTCGGACTCTCTTGCGGCTCCAGTCAACGTTTAAACGTCCAGTTTTTCACCTCAAAATTCACTTTTTTGGGAACGTGATTTTTCTAGTGTCTTGTTGTGACGGTGGTTGTTTGCGCACTCATCGCGGCGCTGCTTGTCCTCCCACGTGTGCGGTGCCGTGAAAACCCATATGCATATTTAAGAGCGCGAAAATTTAAATTATTTTAAACGCGCAGAAAAGGAAAAGAAAATGAAAAATAGGAAATTCATTGCTTGCACCAACAAAACTCGTATGTCCCTTTGGTACATCAATTTCAACAAATCTATTAATTAGTTGAAGAAGCATAAGATTGCAGAATTATAAAAACAATTTTTGGATAATTTGAGAAAAAAAATTAAAAATTCATATCTCTTTAGCCGTGACTCTTAGGACCTAAGTTCCAAGGTTAAAAAGGTAGCAAATGACTCCAACAATATCCCAAAACATTTTGACGGTTCATGTGCCGAACACCTTGTATATTTAAAATAAATGAATCCATGACGGATCTTAAAAACAGTTTTTTGTAAATCTCAGAAACGAAAGCTTCTACAAAGCTTTTCGTTATAACAGGAATTATTGAGAAAAGTTAGTTCTACTATATTCCGAAAACCGCATAATGATGCGATGCTCCGTTACAAAGTTTCAATTTTTTAAGTGTTAAAAAACTGTCATTAGCATTAATTGATTTTTGACTAATAGCTAATCAGCTCGTTACAGTATCGAACACTATTTTACCTAAAAATTTCATCAAATTCGGTTCAGCGGTTTGGGAGCTTTCCTGTTACGGACATACAGACATACACACAGACAGACAGACGTCACGACAACATTGCTAAAATAGGTCAAAATACAGTCAGCAACACATTTTCGACGTCTTCTCAAAAAAAATTTTTGTCGAAAACAATATATTCTCTAGCCATTGCAGTGGGGATTAGAAAGGTAAAAATTGTGTTTGCAGCGATGTTGAAGGTGAAGAATATAAGGTGTGCAAATAAGACAGGTGTGCAAAAAAGAAAACTTTCCTAATAATGGGTAATTTAAAAATTAAGATTTTTGAAATATAGTAATTTGCGATTGCTCAGTGCGATTCTGCCTAGGATTGTATTGCAAAAAAAATAATTTGTATTATTTGTAAGAGGAAGTTTACTATTTCGAGGTTTTTGGATTAGTTTGGCAAGTCAGGAAATACGCTAATCAGAACTGTTTAATAGATAAAAAAAAATTTAATAAAAAAACACTTAACTGCTAAATATACTTGTAAGTACTAGTCACAGTTGAGTACAAAATTGACAAGTATAGCTATAATGTACGACATGCTTCAACTTTTAGCTGCATAAAGCCATCGAAGAAATAATGTTATTTCTTCGATAACAAAGCGCACTTACGAAAATATACAGTTTTGTATTTTTATGAATCAGGTTATTGGGTAATTTTGTACCCAACTGCGACTAGTAGTTACCAGATTTTGTACCCAACTGCGACTAGTAGTTACCAGTAAATTTAGCAGTTGGGTGATTTTTTTATTAATTTTTTTTTTATTTCCAACTTTTAGGTTTAATTCTTATTCAGCCTTATAAAAGCACCATGCATTTACATTTCATTTAGCTTTACCCAAAAAGTCCGTGTACATTTTCTACGGACGCGAACAGTGTTACCTTCCATTGAGTGAAGGTGGGGGAGGAGAGAGGGGGGAGGTGAATTAGTAAAATGGTGTCGAAAAAAATCTTAAAGCGTGTGCCGAAAGAATTTTTGAAATCGCTCTAAATTTGTGAAAGGTATAGCTACCTACACCTATTACTAATAAGGAGGGTGGGGAGAAGAGAGGGAGGGGGAAACTAGTAAAATACTACTACTATGTCGGTTTAGAACGTTTTTCTACTTTGTCTGGCGCCTATTCTCCACCTCCTTCGATCCTGACAATCATCTTCTGTCAGATTCTTTTGACTCATTGATCTTTGGATTGACTGTTCCATTCTAGTTTAGAAAGTCCTCTTTTTCTGCGCCCTACTAGTTGCCACTCTAGGACCTGTTTTGGTAATCTTTCGTCGTTCATCCGCTGTACATGGCCGTACCATATCAGTTGCCTTTTAGTGATGTCATCCGTTATGCTTCCCTCGATTCCCATTCTTTCTTTTATGATCTCATTTCTTATGTGATCTAATCTAGATATTCTCATTGATCTTCTTATTGCATCCATTTCGACACTTTCCATTTTTGTTTTGTATTTTTCTGTTACGCGACAAGTCTCTATTCCATACAACAGCGTGCTTTTTACCATTGTTTTATATATGTTAAATTTTACATTCTTTCTTATCTCTCTGCTCCATAAAATACTGTTAAGACATCCAATAATCTTTTTTGCTTTTACTATTCTTTTTTCCAATTCTTTACAGTCTGTTCCTGTCTTATCAAATGTGACACCCAAGTATACATACTCATTGCATGGAGATATTGTTTGTCCATTGTCTAGTTCTAACTCACTGGATTCGTTTCCAATACATAAGTACTGTGTCTTGTCCACGTTCACTGTTAGTCCCCACTTTTGGTATTCTTCCGTTAACTTTCTCATCATATACTCCGTGTCTTCTTTATCATTAGCTACAATTACTTGGTCGTCAGCAAACTGTAGTGTGTATATAGTAAATCGGTCGTTAAGTTGTATTCCCATGCCGTGCACTTTACGTTTCCAGTTTTTTAGAGCCACTGCGATATATATTTTAAAAAGAGTTGGAGAGATACAACATCTCTAGTAAAATGATGTTGGAAAAAAGTCTTCAAGCGCGTGCAGAAAAAACCTTTGAAATCGATTTATATTTGTGAAAGTTATAGCTATAACTATTACTAATAAGGATGGCGAGAAGGAGAGAGGGAAAGGCGGGGGGGTGGGGAGGGATCTAGTAAAATTATGTTGGAAAAAAAATCTGAAAGCGTATGCAGAAAGAATTTTTGAAATCGCCCTATATTTGATAAAATTATGCGAATATGATTTTTGAATAGGGTGGGGGAATGACAGGAGAGGAAATGGGTGGGATCAAGGAGGACTACAAAGTAATTACAGAGGACATTTGCAATGGGTAATCAAAAGAATTTCAATAAAATCGCCTGAAATTTAGATAATTTGTATGCCTTAAAGCCTACATCATGTGACAAAATGGCGTCTGAAGACCGCCATGTTGATCCCTGCTTAAAAAAATATAGCCAGTAGCACCTTCGGGATTAGTAGCAATTCAACGACACCTTTTTTGTCAAAATCGGTTCAGCCGTTTAGCCTCTAACGTGACACAAACATACATATTTACTTACATTCAACAGTCGAAAAACATTACCCTTCCTTTTGCCGTGCTGCAGTTGGGTAAAAAAGATCAAAGACATACCTTTTTTGAGCACTGTCACACAAATACACATCACAAACCAAGGCAAAGGTTACTGGATTTGCACAAAATCTTTATTTATCCCAAAGCCAAGTAAAAACGTTTAGCAAAATAGTAGCAAACAATTAAGATAAAATAGAAAATTAAGATAAGAGTGAATTATAAGGGATTAGTTACGTCAAACGTATATTATTAATTGCAAATATTGGAGGATTAAGCTAATAGTATTTTTAATAAAACAAATAATTGCAAAAAATCAGGTACACAAAAAGCAAATACCTTAGACAGTAGCGCACCCAGGAATATGTCTGGGGAGCCCGAAACCCCATAATGCAATGAATGAAAATATCTAAAATATCTTTGGGCTTGGGGCGGGCTCGGGCCTCGAGGCTCCCCCATGGGTGTGCCCATGTCTTAGAGCAAAAATACAGAGTATGCATCATTACACGCTATACTTGATCCTTGGGTTGATAGGATTTTGGAACTACGCATGCGTCAGTTTTGAGTTGTGTGAAACACACTCCGTCACGTCACTAAATTATTTGACAATTTGTCAAAAATTTAAGATTACCGTCAAACGGGGTGGATGGGGACGATTTTCAGATATTTTTCAAAATAACTTTTTTTATAAAAAAGCTATAGACTTCAAACCGCCAAATGATAGCTTACCGTTGGAGCTTTAAAATTACATGTCATACATATCTGTCACTTTGACAGGTGATTTTATATATTTTTTTTAGTGTCCTGATTGACCTTGCATATGGGGTCAATCGGGACACCCCATTTCTTTTCAGTGTTAAGGCTCGATTAGCCCCTGTAATGGGGTCAATCGGGACAGAGAAGGTTAAGAAAATATTTTGCAAAAAAACCGGAAAAAAAAACTTTAAAAATAAGCCAGAAAACGAGGTTTATTCATAAAACAACAAAACAACAACAAAAAACCGCGAAAATTTTGTTGGTTTTTTTGCGTGCTGCTGCATTAAAAAAGCTAAAGCGAACTGGCCGGCGACTTGCAGAAACGCGTTTACTAAGATACCGCCTATGTGTTTTGAATATTATTGAACCTAAAAACATTGACCTTGAGATACAGGGGCCATTTAAATAGTAAAAAACAGATTTTGTCCCGATTGACCCCGCTGGCCCGATCCACCGCGTTTGACGGTATGTCTATTATCTGTGTGAACCTATCCTAGCAATATCGTCGTGATGTCTGTCTGTGTGTATATTATTTCTGTTCGTAACACGATAGCTCCTAAACCGCTGAACCGATTTTCATAAAGTTTTCAGGTAAAATAGTGTTCGACACTCTTACGAGCTGATTAGATTTTGGTCAAAATCCATTAATGCTAATGACAGTTTTTTGACAATTAAAAACCTAAAAAAATGCTAACTTTTTAACGGAGCATCGTATCAATATACTGTTTTTGGAATATCTATCTATTCTACCTATCTATTTAGCCTTCTTCAATCCATCTTTGGACATAGGCCTCCCTCAATATATTCCACTCTTATTTTCCCAAGGTCTCCAGTTTACAATACATTTATTCCATTGATCGTCTTTCTGTCTGATATTATGACCGGTAAATTTCCATTTTAATTTTGCTACTTCTCCTCTGACATCCCTTACTTTTATTTTATTTCTTATCCATTTATTCCGTTTTCTATCTGTTAGCTTTAAATGTAACCTTTGTCTTTCCATTGATATTTGGGCTTTTGTTACCTTATCCATGTTTGATTTTGTAAGTGTCCAGGTCTGGGATCTATAGGTAAGTACAGGAAGGATACATTCGTTATACAACTTCGTTTTGAGGTACAGAGGATATTTTTTATTTTTTAATATGTAACTTAATTTACCGAATGCTGCCTAGGCCAATCTTGTTTCAGCTGTTTGGTTTTCTTTTTTTAGTTTAATAATTTGTCTCAGTTATATACAGGGTGTCCCAGAACTAATGGTACATGGTTAAACTGTAGATTCCTTGGGTCAAAATATTACGATTTAGCCTTACTTACCTCAGTCCAAAAGTTCGTATTAACCGAGATACAGGGTGTTAAACTTTATTTTTTCAATTCGATTTTCTTTAATAACTTTTTTACTACCTAATATTTTTGCAAAAAATAAGAAGCATGTAATTTTTTTGAAATTGGCAAGACGATTCCGTTGAAAATTTTGATGTACAATGTACAGGGTGTTCCTTGGACCACCACCATTGCCTTAAAATCACTGTATTTTTTTTGTACCTCGGTGTATACCAGTTTTTATGTAAAATAATGGTTTTTCCATCCTTTTTATCTAAAAATGTTATACTGTTTTAAAGTCGCTCAGAGTAACGGTTTTTGAGATTTTTGCATATAAAGTTTTTATTGCATGTGAGTGAAATGCCTAAATTATGTATGATACTTTCTTCAATTCTTTCTACTAATTAATATTTTTGCAAAAACTAACCAGCAAGTAGGTTTTTCTGAAATTTCCAAGACGATTCCGTTGAAAAAGTTGATGTACAATGTACAGGGTGTTTTTGGACCACTACCATTGCATTAAAACCATCAGTGTATTTTTTTTGTGTCTCGGTGTATACTTAAGCAGGTTTTTAAATAGAATATAATTTTAATTATTAAGTAATTTTACAAACAGTTCTGTAGTTTTAAGAAAGTTTGACAGAATAGACGCAGACTTGCTGTTGCTCTTTATTGGATTTTATTGTTTTTTATTTTCAAAGCTTTAATAAACAATTTTAAGTTTAATTTACCATTTGTCAATTTTAAAATTGTAACTTTGTTGCTGAGAGCGCCATGCTTAAGAAATTTTATATTTTTTTCAATAAATAGTAAAATATTAATTTTATTAATAATTATAATTTTCTTTCAAAACAATAAAAAAATAGTTGCATTAATAAAGTATACGTACTTACTATTTTTAAAAACACTAATACGAAAAAGTTTTTGTTCCTCATTAAAAACATCGCCCTACAGAGTTTCAATAACGGACAATAACTTTGTTTTAACACACTTTTGATAATTCAAGAACCATTTTGTATATTTTTTAACTTAAGATTTCTTAAGAAAACATCCAATCTTAAAATGGTATAAAAAATTATTGATTATAGCTAATATGTATGAAGTAGGTAAGAATTTAATCAAAAATCTTTTACGCATACAATAAAAATTAATAATTTAAATATCTTAAAAACCGTTGCTCTAAGCGATGTCTAAACACTATAACTTTTTCACATAAAAAAATAAAAAAATTAATGTATTTTATAGAATCTTGTATACACCGAGGAACAAAAAAGTTAGACCTATTTTAATGTAACGGTACCGAGCCAGAGAACACCCTGTATAATATTTTAATTTTTTTTACCAAAAATAAGTTTTCCATGCCCAAAAATCACTAAACCCAATTTCTTGTGCAAAATTATTAATTAGTAGAAAGAATTGAAGAAAGTATCATACATAAATTAGGCAGATTACTCACATGCAATAAAAACTTTAAATGCAAAAAACTCAAAAACCGTTGCGACGTTAAAACAGTATAACTTTTTTACATAAAAAGAATGTGAAAACCATTATTTTACATAAAAACTGTAATACACTGAGGCACAAAAAAAATATACTGATTTTTATGCAATGGTAATGGTCCAAGGAACACCCTGTACACTTTACATCAAATTTTTTAACGGAATCGTCTTGCCAATTTTAGAAAAACTTACATGCTGGTTAATTTTTGCAAAAAAATTAATTAGTAAAAAAGTTATTAAAGAAAATCGAATTGAAAAAATAAAGTTTAACACCCTGTATCTCGGTTAATACGAACTTTTGGACTAAGGTAAGTATGGCTAAATCGTAATATTTTGACCCAAGGAATGTACAGTTTAACCATGTACCATTAGTTCTGGGACACCCTGTATATTACTCTACTTCGATTTTCTTTTGGTTTATTCTGATCGTGACATCTCCATCTGTGTTTGAAATGATTTTAGTTTTAATGTAGCTCATACTCAAGCCTATATTTTTAGCGGCTGTATCCAGCTCTTCCAGCATTTTTATTACTTCTTCTTCCTTGTCTGTTATTAATTAAATTCATAATACTTTATAATGATATATTGAAGTTACATTATCGTAGCTAAATAAGTGTATAATTTTGAATTTATTTTTGTTTTAAGTTTTACCAATGAATACACGATAGTTTGTATTCATTGGTTTTACTGGCATTCTAAGGAGGCACACACATATCAAACTGATACATGCTGCCTCCATTTCTTCTTCTTTTTTTTTGTGAATTTATTTTTATTACTAGAAATCTTTTAGGTATTCTATTGCTATTATATTTTTTGTACTATTTTTCTTTTTGAAGTAAATAAATAAATAAACAAATTAAGGCGATATCATCAGAATATCTTAGGTGGTTCAAGTATTGTCCATTTATTTTGATGCTTATTTCTTCCCAATCTAAATTTTTTAAAACAACTTCTAGGGCCTTGTTAAATAGTTTAGGGGATATTGTGACACCTATTCTTATGCGGATTGGCTTGGTTCTTCGTGGATTTTGATTAATGTTGTTGCTTCGCTATATATATTGGCTATTAAGTCTGCTGCTATCGAAAGCTTTTTCGAAGTCTATAAACGCAATATATAGTAGAATATTGTAGACCATGCTTGGTTTAGACTGTCCGATGCTCAAAAGATATCTACGTCAGCGTACTTTGTTAAGAATCACTTTCGCGGAGAAAAAAACACTTGTGTACTGTGGACTATTACTGACTTGTGAGAGTAGTCTGGATAAGTATATTTGCAGTACGATACTTAAAATACTCTGCCAATATACGGGCACCTAAGCTCACACGAGGTACTATAGTTATAGTGTACGTGTGAGTTAATATAACTAAAAGCTGAAATATATTTTATTCAACTCTAGACTTAATTACCTTTCGTTTGATACCACACAAGCCATGTTGTAATTTAAACACTAAACTCTAAAATCTACCCCCACCCTTTTTTTTAAATAAAATGTATTTCGTTTAACTCCAGACTCAATTACCTTTCGTTTGATATCACACACGCCATAATTTCACTTAAACTCTAATTTCTAAAATATATCCCCACCCTTTTTTTAGAATAAAGTAAAATGTATTTTGTTTAACTCCAGACTCAATTTTCTTTCGTTTGATACCACACACGCCATATTTTCACACAAACTCTAATTTTTGAAATCAACCCCCACCCTTTTAGTTGGCTTGCGTTCGGTGGATTTTGTTCATTTTTAAATGGGACCATCTCGAACCAAGACCCAGCCTAGGTAACAAATTTCATTCAAATCGGGCAAGCGGTTTTTGAGTTATGCGCGTTGGTCGTTACAGACAGACAGACATACAGACATATAAGCATACAGACATACAAAATTTTTGAAATCGGAGCAACTTTTTTTTCTTGAAAAAATTAGGATCACAATTGCTCACACTACTATATTATAGTAGTAGTGTGAGCTAAAACAAAATAAAGGAAGTCATAAATATGTTTTGGTCGACGTAAGACTTACCTTCAAACTTTTCATATAATTTAAAATCCAGCTTTTCTGGTACAAATTTTGGTCGTTGTAGTTGATATTCCAGATTAGTGCTCAAAGTTAGAGAAGCTACTTTTTGCAAAACTGAACTGTCTAAGGAGATATTCTCTGTGTCGATGGGGACTGACATATGGCGACGATATTCCGGAGGACGTCCTAAAATAGGTTAAACAACTTTCAAGAAGAATTTAAATAATTTAAATTGGTTTATACAAATATAAAGTTGATTGATTTTATAGATATTTAAAAATTAACACGTAAAAAAGGCGTGAGAAAAAAAAACGTTGATTTTAAAAGCTGCTAGAAAAAAACGTTTATTTCATATATGAAAACAAGCTTAATAGGTCATTCATTAACGTTATAAAAAATAACGTTGCTAAAAATTGCGTTGTAATAACGCCATTATCCAATTAAAACAGCAATGTTTTTATGTTAGTTTCGCGTGATTTTTGTCAACGTTAAAACCACATTAGATTCACGCCTTTTCTACACGAATTTTAAAACGCGACTTGCAGGGCTTTTCTACCGAATATTTTTGAGATTTTACTAGCAGCAGCGCCACCTATTGTCGACATTTTTCACTTTCACGAAATCTATCAGGCTTCTAAACGCCAAAAACCTGCTAAGGAACTGATCCCTGATCCTTCACGATCACGACGCATCTGTTATTAACCTAATAAAGACACATAAATATTCTGTGAATGTGTTTACTGTTAAAAAATCTTGTTTAGGTTTAAAAAAAAACATAATGTATATAGATAGATAAATAGATATTTTGTCTTGCCTTGAGCGCCATCTTTAAAATTGTCTTGAAGTGTTGTAGTCTTAAACTAGTGAACTTTTATAACTTCCTTTCGCGTCTATTTTAAGTTAAAAAAATGTTATTAAAAAAAAACGTGACCAAAAAAGACGCAGAAAGTTAGTAGGTTTGAGAAGTCTTAATATAGTGGCGTTTTAGAACATGTTGTGGAGGACTTTTTAAGTGTGAATTTGGTACATGAAAATAACTAGGGTAAAAAACATGTTATATACACAGCACCAGAAACTTCAGCAAAAAGTACATTTTTATAGCTTGATTTCTCCTTGTTTTTAAGTTATCTTTAAGCATGTAGATTTAACAAAATAAATATTACATGGTATGAGGTTGTTTTCAAGTAACAAAAAACTTTGTTATTTTTGTTCACGTTAATTTAACGTTGATGTGATTTTTGTGCTATGTGGGAAGTATTCATTATTTAAAAATATTACGAAATATATAGGGTGTTCCGTTTAAAAAATAATATATTGGTCCCATAACTAGGAGGATATAAATGTCATATTTAAACAGTATACACTTTTTGACTATCTTAAAATTTTTGTAGCACGAACCCCTTTCGAGGGGTATACTTTACTCCTATATTTTGAGTAGGGAAGTGAGTCTAGTGATAGTTTCTTTTAAAGCTCTCTTGAATATCTTTTCAACCGTGCAAAAATTTCGAAAATCCATCGATTAGTTTTTGAGATACAGTCGAACCTCTATAACTCGAACTCTCCATAACTCGAACTGTTTTGGTTGTCCCTTTAAGTTCGAGTTATAGAGGTTCGACTGTATTTGCTTTCAAATTTTCAAATTTACCATGGAATGATAAAATAAAAATTAAATCAAAAATAATAAAATTCTAATTAAATTTTTATTTTATTAGTCCATGTTAAATTTGAAAGTTTGAAGACAGTTATCTCAGAAACTAATGGATAGATTTTTGAAATTTTTACACGGTTGTAACGACATTCAAAAGGCCTTCAAAACAAGGTATCACTAGACCCACTTTCCCTATTCAAAATATAGGGGTAAAGTATACCCCTCGAAGGGGGCTCGTGCTACAAAAATTTCAAGATAGCCAAAAAGTGTCCCCCTCGCAAACAAAATCGACGTGTCCGAGCGCTTCTCCAAATTCGCACTCTAAATACCCAAAAAGACCTCTGTTTTGATGTTCGTGAAACACCGTGTTTATTAAAATGAGATAAACAAGGTCTCTTTTCGAACATTTTCATGCAGACTTTTCAAAAAGCCCCCGTAGCTCAAAGACGAGACAATATTTCAAAATGCGGTTTTCACTATAAGTCTTCTCTTGAAATTTGACCCTCGTAATGCGTGGTCAGTTTTTCTCTGTCTCCCCTAGAAGTACCTTAAACCCCCTAAAAGTGCCCAATTTGGGACACCCTGTACTTACACGTATTGGCAAAAACAGTTTTTTAAGGTGTAAGTTTATAACCGACCACACTACAGCCATATAAAAAAAATACTATTTTAACACAGATAAACGGAATATTTTAATTTTTGGAATCGATGGGACTATCCAGTTGTATAATCTAAACTGTTTTGTAATTGAAAAATAATATTAAAACTGATAGTACGCCCCTAAAAATGCCACTATAAATATTTTATTATGTGTATTATAGATAATATCTCGGTCAAATTTTTGTTTTTTACCTGTAAATAAAGTTGAGGCATCTTTCTTTTTTATTTTAAAAAATTTCTTCATTTTACGACAAACATTTTTAAGATTATTGTTGAACACGAAGAACAAAACATGTTTTAAAAGAATTTTAGGTGTTTACACTGAAAATTTAACATATTATCAACCTCAAACTTTGACAATCTTGGCTATAATATAAACGGTAGAGTGTGCGTTCGTTTTCAATTTTTTTTCGCTCAGAACGTACGGACACACAGACATCATGACACATTTTCGGCGTTATTAAAAAAAAAAAATTGTCGAAAATAATACCTTTTCTAGCCATTGCTACGGCTAGGAAGGCAAAAATACCGATTTTTATCGGGAAAAACTTAAAATTTATAGTCTACTTATGTATATTATTAAAATAAACAAATTAACTTCGATTTAACTTAATTAGTGTCCTTAAATGTTTTTAGTTGATAGTTGGTTGTTGGGGTAGGACAAACAAATTCATGTTACTGTTCAAATGATTGCAAACGTTTCGGTTTATTGTTTAAACCTTCATCAGTGCTAAAAATAGATAAAAGAACATGTAGTAAAATAGTTAATCAAAGCAAAAACTAAATTGATTCATTCATTCATAAAAATAATTATTTAGAAGAAACATTTTAATAAAAAACTTTATATAGAAAAAATATTAAATCTTTTTAAAAATTATTATAAAAAAAAGGTTAAAACATTTTTAAAAATTATTTAGAAAGAGAAAAAACACTACGGGAAAACAGAAAAGAAGCCCTTTCACTTTCTAGCAGCTACATTCGTCAATATAATTGTCTTTCAAATGCCAATATGTAATTTTATTGTTGATGCTTGTAGTATCTGGAACAACGATTAGCAATTAGTTAAAAAGAATAAAGTAAAACACAAAAAAAGGACAATAAAAAATATTGCAGAGTTAATAGCTGAAAATAAAATGAAGTAAAGCTTACCCTTCTTATTCCTTCCTCCAAGAGTCATATTACACAAAACAACGTTTTTTAAAATGAGAAAAATATAAAATTAAGTCAAAACACAATAATAGTTAAAATTAAGACCTAACAAGAATTAAAATTATTAAAATAAAACAGACATAACACATTTACAATACGCGAAAGACAAGCAACAATTAATCTTTAATTTATATACCTACTTATCAATTTGTCAGTTATTATTATATTTTAAAAAATCTGATTTTAGGAGCCTAGTGGCATTATCTGTAGAAAAATGTTAAAACTTTGTTTAAACTTCAAAAAGAAATCAAATAATAAATATTTTATTGATATTCCTTTTAGTCGTTGATCTGAAATTCGTAGAAAAATGTTTTGAATTACAAAGTTTTCAGTTTTCAGTAAATCAGGTTGTAATATATGTTGCTTAAATTCTGTGTATCTGTTTTAAAGTTAATTGTTTCTGTACCATTTTTCTTTATGTGGAACATTTCTAACAATTTTCTTTTAAACCGGTTGTTCTCTCTGCATAGGATCCTTGGTTGGTCAAACTTAAAATGATGCCCTGTTTCAAAATGGTGTACTGCTAACGCAGTTTTTTGGTCTTTGTTAGCGTTAATTATGTTGCAGTCATATTTGTGTTGTGTGACATGTATGCCTAATTTTTGACCAGTTTCCCCTATATATGTTTTAGGACAATTGTTACAGTCAATTCGGTAAACCAATCCTGATAAGTCAACATAAGGTGTTCTATCTTTTATTCTAGTAAATAAATTACCTACCGTCTTTCCTGAAAATGTGACTAGGTTACGGTCATCAACTTTCATGATTTTTGTTAGTTTGTCAGATAAGCCTGATATTGCCGGAATCTTCTTCTATAGAAGTTAGATTGACCAACCAATTATCGGGGGCTATCAGGGTTGTTTTTTTATTAGAAATCAAAGTACTAATTTTATTTAAATGTTTAGATTTAGTGATGTTATAAATTCTGTCATATTAGTGTTCTAAAAAATTCAGTGTACGTCCTCTGATCCAACGTACTTTCTATTACAGCACAATCTTCAAACATTTTGTTAGAAAATGTTCCACTATTATATTATTAATTTTAAATTAAACCATAAATTGTCACAAAAAATAGCAATAATTAAATCCTTAAAACACAGGGCAACAAATCTAGCTGATCCAACATTTAAAGAAAACAATTTTGAATTAATTCGAAAAATGGGAAAAAATAATCACTACCCTATAAAACTAATAAACTCAATCTTGTATAAAGATACACATAATACCAATGGCAAAACTAGTACCCTTTCTACAAAATACTATAAGATTCCTGCAATACAAGGCTTATCTGACAAACTAACAAAAATCATGAAAGTTGATGACTGTAACATAGTCACATAATCAGGAAAGACGGTAGGTAATTTATTTACTAGAATAAAAGATAGAACACCTTATGTTGACTTATCAGGATTGGTTTACCGAATTGACTGTAACAATTGTCCTACAACATAAAACTGGTCAAAAATTAGGCAAACGTGTCACACAACACAAATATGACTGCAACATAATTAACGCTAACAAAGCCCAAAAAACTGCGTTAGCAGTACACCATTTTGAAACAGGGCATCATTTTAAGTTTGACCAACCAAGGATCCTATGCAGAGAGAACAACCGGTTTAAAAGAAAATTGTTAGAAATGTTCCACATAAAGAAAAATGGTACAGAAACAATTAACTTTAAAACAGATACACAGAATTTAAGCAACATATATTACAACCTGATTTACTGAAAACTGAAAACTTTGTAACATCAAAACATTTTTCTACGAATTTCAGATCAATGACTAAAAGGAATATCAATAAAATATTTATTATTAGGTTTCTTTTTGAGGTTTAAACAAAGTTTTAACATTTTTCTACAGATAACGCCACTAGGCTCCTAAAATCAGATTTTTTAAAATATAATAATAACTGACAAATTGATAAGTAGGTATATAAATTAAAGATTAATTGTTGCTTGTCTTTCGCGTATTGTAAATGTGTTATGTCGGTTTTATTTTAATAATTTTAATTCTTGTTACGTCTTAATTTTAACTATTATTGTGTTTTGACTTAATTTTATATTTTTCTCATTTTAAAAAACGTTGTTTTGTGTAATATGACTCTTGGAGGAAGGAATAAGAAGGGTAAGCTTTACTTCATTTTATTTTCAGCTATTAACTTTGCAATATTTTTTATTGTCCTTTTTTTGTGTTTTACTTTATTCTTTTTAACTAATTGCTAATCGTTGTTCCAGATATTACCAGCATCAACAATAAAATTACATATTGGCATTTGAAAGACAATTATATTGACGAATGTAGCTGCTTGAAAATGAAAGGTAGGGCTTCTTTTCTGTTTTCCCGTAGTGTTTTTCTTTTTCTAAATAATTTTTAAAAATGTTTTAACCTTTTTTTTTTATAATAATTTTTAAAATGTTTCTTCTAAATAATTATTTTTATGAATGAATGAATCAATTTAGTTTTTGCTTTGATTAACTATTTTTTTTAGCACTGATGAAGGTTTAAACAATAAACCGAAACGTTTGCAATCATTTGAACAGTTACATGAATTTGTTTGTCCTACCCCAACAACCAACTATCAACTAAACAAATTAAGTTACAAAACTTTATTAGAAACTAGATATGGACATTTAAAAAATTTTCAATTTTAAACAGTTAAACTGAAATTTGCAGAAAGTTCGTTTTCGAAAATATGAGTCCTGAAAAAATGTTTTCTTTTTGTGTTAAAAGATTAAAAAAATTTTTGTTTAAAAATAAATGTTTTTTGATAAATTATTTTTTAGGGTCCCGAAATTTTTTTCGACTTTTTCGTTTTTTTTAAGTGTTTTTCTACGTTTTCGAAAAACTTACCTGAAGTGATTTTGTCGCCTTCGCTCTCTCCAACGCTTTCAAACCGTTTTCTGCTATCTTTTCTTGTAAAAACATTATCCGAAGTCTCATTTTTATTGCTGATATTAGAAAATGAGAAATTGAGGTCAGGTCTAGCAACAGGAATAACCATACTACTACTGTCAAAATCGTCAGAAATTTCTGTGTCTTCTTGTCCCATTCGGGTGGATTCTAGGAACTCGATTGGTCCGGTCCAGTGCACAGTCCCGTCCCCTTCAAGGCTAACTAGAGACGTGCGGGATAACCCCAGTTTCGATAGTTTTCGTTCCTTTTCTTGGTCCTGTAAGAAACGCTGCAAAAATAAAAACTTTTCGAAACAAATTAAGTGTGTTTCAGCTACATAAAATTCAATCATAACAAAAACATTTCATGTAAAAAAAAGCCAAGGACGCGAAAATGCCATTCCGTAAAAAGAATTGAGATAAAAGTAAAGCCAAGTTCTCCAATACAAATTTCGAAATGAAAAGTTCTTACTAGTTTGGAAATGCTTTTTTAAACTTTGCTATTACAGCCAAACTTCTTTATGTTGAATTTAGCACTGTGCCTAAGAGTCATTTACAGCCGTAATAGCCAAGTTTAGAAAAATATTTCCAAACTAGTAAGAACGTTTCATTTTGAAATTTGTATTGGAGAATTTGGCTTTCCTTTTATCTCAATTCTTTTTACGGAATGCCATTTTCGTTTTGTTTACATGAAATGTTTTTGTTATGATTTCACTTCTTTTTTAAAGGAATTGGATAATACTTAATTTTTAAAGTAGTAAAATATGCGGAATATTGTTCAAAACTTTTGCATTGCCTTACTTAAATTTTTGAGGTTTTTTAATTTTTTTCCATGGTTTTATCGTAGTTCCTATCAGCCTTCCAAAGCTCAGCTCTCTAGCGTTTCTGAAAGTACACAATGTTACTTTTGCATAACATGTATAGGGGATGGAAATAAATTAAAATTGTCGTGTTTTTAAATTTTGTCCTATAGTTTTATCATATTTCCTATCAGTCTTCCAATGCTCAACTCTCTAGCGTTTCTGGAAGTGGGTAATGTTACTTTTACATAACTTGACATTTATAGGGGAGGAGAGTAAATGAAAATATTGGACTTTTTAAATTTTTTCCCATGGTTTTATCATAATTTCTATCAGCATTCCAATGCTCAGCTCTCTAGCGTTTCTGGAAGTGGGCAATGTTAGTTTTATTTAAATTTACATTTATAGGAGAGGGAAGTAAATTAGAATTTTGGGGTGTTTTAATTTTTTCCTATAGTTTTATCATAGTTCCTATCAGTCTTCCAATGTTCAACTCTCTAGCGTTTCTGGAAGTGGGTAATGTTACTTTTACATAACTTTACATTTATAGGGGAGGAGAGTAAATGAAAATATTGGACTTTTTAAATTTTTTCCCATGTTTTTATCATAATTTCTATCAGCATTCCAATGCGCAGCTCTCTAGCGTTTCTGGAAGTGGGCAATGTTAGTTTTATTTAAATTTACATTTATAGGAGAGGGAAGTAAATTAAAATGTTGGTGTTTTTAATTTTTTTCATATAGTTTTATCATATTATCTTTCAGTTTTAAAAAGTTCAGCTCTCTATCGTTTCTGGAAGTGGGCAGTGTTACTTTTACATAACTTTACACTTATACGGGAAGGAAGTAAATTAGAATTTTGGGGTGTTTTAATTTTTTTCTATAACTTTATCATAGTTGCTATCGGTCTTCCAAAGCTCAGCTCTCTAGCATGTCTGGAAGTAGGCAATGTTACTTTTACTTAACTTTACATTTATAGGGGAGGCAGGTAAATTAGAATTTTGGGGTGTTTTAATTTTTTCCTATAGTTTTATCATAGTTCCTATCAGTCTACCAAAGCTCAACTCTCTAGCATTTCTGGAAGTGGGCAATGTTACTTTTACATAACTTTAAATGTATAGGGGAGGGGAGTAAATTAAAATATTGGGGCTTTTTGATTTTTTCCTATAGTTTTATCATAGTTCCTATCAGTCTGCCAAAGCTCAACTTTCTAGCATTTCTGGAAGTGGGCGATGCTACTTTTACATAAATTTAAATGTATAGGGGAGGGCAGTAAATTAAAATTTTGGGGTTTTTTGATTTTTTCCAGGGGTTTGATCATAATTTCTATCAGTCTGCCAAATTTCAGCTTTGTAGCATGTCTGGAAGTACAGTGGAATATTGATGATCTATACATGAGTGAGTTAGTGAGTGGCAATTTCGACGTTTTTTGAAATTTCGTAACTACTTTACTACTTTATGGAATTCCATGAAACTTGGAGGGGTTGTTAACTCCATGGAGAACTACGACTGTGCAAAGTTTGAGATTCGTAGCTCATTCCGAAGTAGAGTTTTAGGTAGGTCAAATATCGGCTGAAATGTTTCAAGAAAAGATGGTTACGGCGCGCGAACTTGGCGAGGCCCTGCCGTGCCCTCAGATTACTATTAGTTGAGTGGCTCATGGTTAAAAATCCTGTTCCGTGGGATAGTTGTAAAAGATTTTTTCCTACGAGCGTGCGGAAAAGTAAGATTTTTCGTTTGGAAGAACTTTTCTGCACGATTTAACTTTTCCGCACCATTTTTACTTTTCCGCACGTCCAAAATGCAAGAATCCTCCTTTTCACAATCGTTTCCAGATGAAAACCCGTTCTCCTACACTCAAGTTTCATTTTCAAGAAGTGCCGTTGTACCGATGCTACCAGAAGCACCGAAGGAAGAATCCTGTAATGTGTTACAGCCTGTACAGACCAATATACCTTCCTCCATTCACTACACTAGTAATTCTCAGCAGCAAACTGATCAAGGCATTTCTGTAGTGGCCCAAACACCAACCAATCAACTTCAAATAAGAAACGACGTTCTTCAAAATGTTGCGGCGTCTGCTATATTGCAGCATGCAACAAAGTGCACTTTCAATTTCAATATTTACCATCGTTAACTTTTTCGTTATTGTTAAATAAATGTTCTTTACGTAAAGTGTCCTATTAATATACAGGGTGTTCCAACTAAAAGGTAACAGACGTGTTTTTTGGTATTTTTTGAGTGAATTTGGAGAAACTCTCGGACACGTCGATTTTGTTTGCGAGTGGGACACCTTTTGGCTATCTTGAAATTTTTGTAGTACTCATCATCTTCGAAGGGTATACTTTACCCCTATATTTTGAATAGGGAAAGTGGGTCTAGTGATACTTTGTTTTGAAGGCCTCTTGAATGTCTTTACAACCGTGTAAAATTGCCTTCAAACTTTTAAATTTAACATGGACTGATAAAATAAAATCTTTATCAGAATTTTATATTTTTCGGATTTTATTTTTATTTTATCATTCCATGTAAAATCTGAAAATTTGAAAGCAAATATCTCAAAAACTAATCTATGGATTTTCGAAATTTTTACACGGTTGTAAAGATTTTCAAGAGAACTTCAAAATAAGATATCACTAGACCCACTTTCCCTACTCAAAATAGAGGGGTAAAGTATACCCCTCGAAGATGGTGCGCGCTACAAAAATTTCAAGATAGCCAAAAAGTGTCCCCCTCTCAAACAAAATCAACGTGTCCGAGCGTTTTTCCAAATTCGCACGAAAAATACAAAAAAAACACGTCTGTTACCTTTTAGTTGGGACACCCTGTATAATGACAAAAAAATCCTGTTTCAATATTTTTCCGTGCATAAAAAAATCGTGTAGAAAAATAAAAAAATCGTGCGGAAAAGTAACTTTTCCGCACTAGTGCTAAAAAGTTCCTTTCCGCACAATTTTTGTATTGTTAAAAATGAAGATATTTAGGACTAATTAAATGAATTATGTAACTATTCTAACTCTTGCGGAAACTATCTTTTTCGCCCTTGACGGCTTGTACAACTGTCGTCGCGTGCGAAATGATCACTTTCCGCACTTATTAGGTAAATAACTATTCCTAACCAGAAATATATTAAAAAGTAAATATGTCATTTATGCGTTAGGTTTTCGTCCAGGATTGTAGTAATAAAAGGTAGTTTTCAGCTTTTTTGGACTTTTATTTTAAATTGCTAATTCAACAGCCAACGTTTCGACGCCTTCCGCGTCATCCTCAGGGCCAGAATATTAGAGTTATATAAGATATCGCATTTAAAATGCGATAAATTTTACAAAAATTTTTAAAAACAGCGTCTAACTAGCTGTCAGTACTCAGTCAGTAGTCAGAATTAGCAATTTAAAATAAAAGTCCAAAAAAGCTAAAAATTACCTTTTATTAAATATGTCATATTGGTATAAAATCAAAGGTAAAACTGTCATTATCTCTGGATAAAAAAATGCTGACTGTAGGTTGACAAAAAAAACGCACAGATAAAAACAACTCAAAGACATGCCATTTTTCCAATTTTTTTTTTGTTGCGGTCAGTATGCATATGATAAATAAAGCAGCCTGCATAGATGGAGGTTTTCCGAAAATTTGTGTATGGCTTCGGTAGTTCAGTGGTTAGAAGGTTTGCCTAGATAGCAGGAGATCCCGGATTCGATCCCCGGCCGAAGCACAAAACTTTTTTCTTATTTTTCTTTCTTTAATTTCACTTGTTGTTTATAAATAAAGAGGTTGGAAATGTCATAAAAGTGTAACTGCCTATGGCAGATGTTGCCGGGGCAGTTTTTGGTAAAATTTAGAAAATATGTTCTCCTTCAACACGTCGAAGATTAATCTGTTTTGTATAAACATATGATTTTTTGCCATAATTTTGTCCAATCCTGTAGGTTTTCTCAATTTTTTTTTTCATTGAAAACAATACCTTCTCTGGCCATTTCTAGAGTCCCTGTATGTTGACATATTTGGATATTAATATATCCAAATATGTGAACATACAGGGACTCTAGCCATTGCTGCGCGAGCTAAAAAGAAAAAAAATACATAAATGCATACATACCTGGTCCCTTCTAACGCTATATTCATTTAACTTGAAGTTATTCAATGGTTGGCACACTTCGTTGTCGTCTTTTGAAATATTTGAAACGTCCAATTTTTCGAAAACTTCATGGAAGTCTCTCGGAATATGTAAAATGTCAAATTCTTCGTTGTTGGAGGAGTTAAAAGTCGTTTGGTTTAGGCCCGCTGGGGTCAGGGCTAGGGTGAAGTTTGAGTCAGAGCTAAAATGTGATACACAGGGTAAAAGATATAATAAATACATAGGGATTTCGGAAACGATAAGAGATACAAAAAAGTTTCGCAATTTTAAAGACAATCAGATGCAGTATCGAAATTAAAAATACTCTGCCAATCTATGGGCACACAAGCTCACACTGGGTACTATAGTTTTAGTGTATCTACTGGAAAACTAATATAACTAAAAACTGAAGTATATTTTATTGAACTCCAGACTCAATTACCTTTCGTTTGATACCACACAAGCCATGTTTTGACTTACACTCTAATTTTTCAAATCTACCCCCACCCGTTTTTTAAAAACTAAAATGTATTTTTTTTTAACTCCAGACAGAGAAAACGGAAAAAAAAATTTGAAAAAAAAATATTACGAAAAAAATTTAAATAGTTTTATTTTGCATAAAAAGTATAAAAAATACTCTGCCAATATATGGGCCCCTAAGCTCACACTAGATACTATAGTTATAGTGTACGTGTGAGCTAATATAACTAAAAACTAAAATATATTTTATTCAACTCCAGACTAAATTACCTTTTGTTTGATACCACACAAGCCATGTTTTGACTTAATCTCAAATTTTTGAAATCTACCCCCACCCTTAAAAAAACAAAAACTAAAATGTACTTTGTTAAACTCCGGACTCAATTACCTTTCGTTTGATATCACAAACGCCATATTTTCACTTAAACTCTAATTTTTTAAATATACCCCCACCCTTTTTTTAAATAAATTAAAATGTATTTTGTTTAACTCCAGACTCAATTACCTTTCGTTTGATATCACACATGCCATATTTCCCCATAAACTCTAATTTTTGAAATCTACCCCCACCCTTTTATTTGGTTTGTGTTCGGTGGATTTTGTTCATTTTTAAATGGGACCATCTCGGCCCAAAACCCAGCCTAGGTACCAAATTTCATTAAAATCGGCCAAGCGGTTTTTGAGTTATGCGCGATGGTCGTTACAGACAGACAGACAGACAGACAGACATACAGACAGACAGACAGACAGACAGACGGCGCAACAAAAAAGTTTCAAAATCATCTGAAACGCAAAGATATATAAAAAATTTTGAAATCGGAGCAACTTTTTTTTTCTCGAAAAAATTAGGATCACCATAGCTCACACTACTATAGTATAGTATATGTGTGAGCTAAAAAACCTACAGGGGTTTACAACAATCGAGCAAAAACTAAATATTGTGTATTCTTGTAACCATAAGAGCTTTGTTATTTCTTAATTTTATAATTGATTTATACGTCACTAAATAGAAAGAGCTTTTAAATGAACAAGAACAAGCCTATCATTGAATCACGGAAAATGTTAATTTATTAAAAAAACATTTTTTAGCGTAGAGTCCCTGTATGTTGACATATTTAGATATAATAATCAGTGGCGAGGCGTAAGAATTTTTTTAGGGTAGACAGAAGAAACGGAAAAAAAAATTAGAAAAAAAAAATTATTACGAAAAAAATTTAAATATTTTTATTTTGCATAAAAAGTATAACAAATATTTATATTAACAGCGTACAGTAATTCTCAAACTGTTTTAAATAACTTTGTGTCTGCGTATTTTACTAGTAGAAAAATGGTAAATTTACGCCCGTTTGTCAAATTAGGGACGAAATACGGCGCTGGTACAAAAGAGCGCAGGTCAAAAGAGCGCGGACAAAAGAGCGCAGGACAAAAGAGCGCACGGACAAAAGGGCGCACGGACAAAAGAGCGCACGGACAAAAGGGCGCACGGACAAAAGAGCGCACGTACAAAATGGCGCACGGACAAAAGGGCGCACGTCAAAAGTCGATTTGCCCTGTCCAGCCGAAGTGGACCAGGGGCCGAGGATCGGTTAGGTTAGTATCCCTACCTGACCCGGTTAGGTTTTTTTACAAAAAAAAAACTTGCCTGAACAGATCAGGTAAGTTTTTTTTTGTAAAAAAACCTAACCGGGTCAGGTAGGGATACTAACCTAACCGATCTTCGGCCCCTGGTCCACTTCGGCTGGGGTAATTTGATTGATAAGGTTAGGCCTTCACTATTTCAGTAATGCGCTATTTTAGTAATCCACTGCCGTAAAAATAATAATAACATAAACAAAACTAGCCTAACCAGGTCAGGTAAGGTCTGCAGGTTAGGTTTTAATATATTAGGCCCAACCTAACCAAGACAGGTTAGTTTATTTTTTAGTATACTAACTTAATCAGGTCATGTTAGGTCTGCAGGTATATTATGTTAGTATATTAAACTAACCAAGTAAGGTTAGGTTATTTTTTTAGTATCTTTTTGAGATCTGCGCTATTTTGCGCTATTTGCGCCCTTTTGTCCGTGCGCCCTTTTGTCCGTGCGCTCTTTTGTCCGTGCGCTCTTTTGCCCGTGCGCTCTTTTGTCCTGCGCTCTTTTGACCTGCGCTCTTTTGTACCAGCGCCCGAAATACACCCAGAGTCGAGTAATCTTGCGCTCAGCAAAATAATGCGCTTCGATATAAATTATAATCCGAAATGTGGACGCACTATCTAGCTGACCGACTACAGTAGACAAATAACCGAATGTCTTTTCCACTCGCTATCTCCGCCGCCAAATTGTCGCGCTTTTGCGTTGACCTGGAACCCGTAGCAGGGGTTTTAAAAGACAATTTCAAATACGTCTACACCATCTACACTGTGTTTTTTTAGAGAGGGACGTGCGGCGGGACCAAGATTGTCATTATTTTTGGTTTTCAGATGTTAATCTGAGGGCACGGCAGTGCCTCGCCAAGTTCGCGCACCGTAACCATCTTTTCTGGAAACATTTCAGCCGATATTTGACCTACCTAAAACTCTACTTCGGAATAAGCTACGAAACTGACTCACTCATGTATAGATCATCAATATTCTACTGTACTTCCAGACATGCTACAAAGCTGAAATTTGGCAGACTGATAGAAATTATGACCAAACCCCTGGAAAAAATCAAAAAACCCCAAAATTTTACTTTACTCCTCTCCCCTATACATTTAATTTATGTAAAATTAGCATCGCCCACTTCCAGAAATGCTAGAGAGTTGAGCTTTGGCAGACTGATAGGAACCATGATAGAACTATAGGAAAAAATCAAAAAACCCCAAAATTTTAATTTACACCCCTCCCCTATACATTTAAAGTTATGTAAAAGTAGCATTGCCCACTTCCAGAAATGCTAGAGAGTTGAGCTTTGGCAGACTGATAGGAACTATGATAAAACTATAGGAAAAAAATAAAACACCCCAAAATTCTAATTTACTTCCCTCTCCTGTAAATGTAAAGTTAAGTAAAAGTAACATTGCCTACTTCCAGACACACTAGAGAGCTGAGCCTTGGAAGACCGATAGTAACTATGATAAAGTTATAGAAAAAAATTAAAACACCCCAAAAATCTAATTTACTTCCTTCCCCTATTCATGTAAAGTTATGTAAAAGTAATACTGCCCACTTCCAGAAACGCTAGAGAGCTGAACTTTTTTAAAACTGAAAGACAATATGATAAAACTATATGAAAAAATTTAAAAACACCAACATTTTAATTTACTCCTCTCCTATAAATGTAAATTTATATAAAACTAACATTGCCCACTTCCAGAAATGCTAGAGAGCTGAGCGTTGAAATGCTGATAGAAATTATGATAAAACCATGGGAAAAAATTTAAAAAGTCCAATATTTTCATTTACTCTCCTCCGCTATAAATGTAAAGTAAAAGTAACATTACCCACTTCCAGAAACGTTAGAGAGCTGAGCATTGGAAGACTGATAGGAACTATGATAAAACTATAGGACAAAATTTAAAAACACGGCAATTTTAATTTATTTCCCTCCCCTATACATGTAAAGTTATGTAAAAGTAACATTGTGCACTTTCAGAGACACTAGAGAGCTGAGCTTTGGAAGGCTGATAGGAACTACGATAAAACCATGGAAAAAAATTTAAAAATCTCAAAAATTTAAGTAAGGCATTGCAAAAGTTTTGAACAATATTCCGCATATTTTACTACTTTAAAAATTAAGTATTATCCAATTCCTTTAAAAAAGAAGAGAAATCATAACAAAAACATTTCATGTAAAAAAAGCCAAGTACGCGAAAATGGCATTCCGTAAAAAGAATTGAGATAAAAGTAAAGCCAAGTTTTCCAATACAAATTCAAAATCAAAGGTTCTTACTAGTTTGGAAATATTTTTCTAAACTTGGCTATTACGACTGTAAATGACTTTTAGGCACAGTGCTAAATTGAACATAAAGAAGTTTGGCTGTAATAGCAAAGTTTAAAAAAACATTTCTAAACTAGTAAGAACCTTTCATTTTGAAATTTGTATTGGAAAACTTAGCTTTACTTTTATCTCAATTCTTTTTACGGAATGCCATTTTCGCGTACTTGGCTTTTTTTTACATGAAATGTTTTTGTTATGATTAATAATTGATCATGTGCTATGCCTAAATATTTTAAATAATAAACAAATAGTAAATAGCATTAAGGAATATTTTTATGTAATAATAATATCGAAAATTTTAAGTAGACACTGTCTACGTTGTCTACCCGTACGCGTCGCCACTGATATTAATAATATATCCAAATATGTACATACAGGGACTCTAGAATAATCCAAGCTTTTTCTACTTTAAACAATATTGTATATCTCACCGTTTCCGAAATCCCCATGTTGTTACTCTTATCTGCGACACCCTGTAGAGTTAGTAGATATGTACGTGTGCTTCGTAGACCCGGAATACTTTACTTTTATAAAAGTTGTTTACTAAATATACCTTTTTATTACTGCAATACAAACAATTAATTAATTTTTAATTTGAGAAATTATTATTTTTATTAAGCACTAAAACAAAATTAACGAAATATTCATTATTCGGAACATTAAAATATAATTTAAAAGATAAAAATCTGTTTTTAAGAGGAGGCTGAAAATCCTAAATGAATCATCATAAATAGAAATAGCGATATTTTGCATTGTTAGGTATAAATGACACACCAAATCATTTTTTTTTGTAAACTAAATTTTTGATACAAAATCACCGCCGCTAGGGTGATAGTATTTTTTTTATTTACTTGATCAATTTTTGAAAATTTTACAGGCAAAAATAACACACATTTCTTCAAAAATATCGTTACTAAGTCACTATGGCGAAAATTGTGTTTTTTTCGCATCTATATAGTCCCAAAATACTACCCCCGAAAACTTGGTGTTTCGTTTTGTAAGTTATGTAGTTTGAAAAATATGAGTTTCAAAATCCCTAAAATTATGTTTTTCCGAAATTGAGCGAAATATGTTTTTTCTATAAGCGTGCGGAAAAGTCCACTTTTCCGCACGCATTTTAGTGTGGAAAGTGCCACTTTTCCGCACTAGTGCGGAAAAATATTTTTTCCGCACTAGTGCGGAAAAGTAAATTTGTTACGATTTTGAGGTGTTCTATAACATTTAGACCGTTCAAAATACATTTGTATCTTTCCTAGCACACGAAATATCCTAAAAATATTCAAATTGACTAAAATTCTGCTATATTTTCAATATTTTCGATAAAATAAAGTTTTCAGTAAAATAGGTTCAAATTATAAGTTTTAAACCTCCCCGGTATAAATATCGTCATTGTCAATGTCAAACAACAATGAACACTAGTGGTTTTAGATTTGGCATCTTAAATCACCATAGCAACAAAGTACAAACAAACTGTCAAAACAAAGCCAATTTTGCAGATACAAGCGTCTTTTGAATTATTCAAACAAAAAAATCAGATTTTCAATGGATTCTTCGGACGAAGATCTACCCCAGTTAGTTCTAGAAGCCGCTAGAATGTGAATAATAATAATTGATTTGATCAAAACGTTTTGAATATAAATAATTTTCTGATTAATTTTTAGTTTTTTCCTCACGCTTATAGAAAAAATAGTGTACCTAACTCGTGCGTAAAGTGTCTTTTCCGCACTTGATTGCTGGCCAAACTCCGCTATCGCGTCGTTTGGCCATCTGCAATCGCGTGCGGAAAAGAGGCACTTTCCGCACTAGTTAGGTAAACTACTATTTTCTATAAGCGTGCGGAAAAGTCCACTTTTCCGCACGCATTTTAGTGTGGAAAGTGCCACCTTTCCGCACTAGTACGGAAAAGTAAATTTGTTACGATTTTGAGGTGTTCTATAACATTTAGACCGTTCAAAATACATTTGTATCTTTCCTAGCACACGAAATATCCTAAAAATATTCAAATTGACTAAAATTCTGCTATATTTTCAATATTTTCGATAAAATAAAGTTTTCAGTAAAATAGGTTCAAATTATAAGTTTTAAACCTCCCCGGTATAAATATCGTCATTGTCAATGTCAAACAACAATGAACACTAGTGGTTTTAGATTTGGCATCTTAAATCACCATAGCAACAAAGTACAAACAAACTGTCAAAACAAAGCCAATTTTGCAGATACAAGCGTCTTTTGAATTTTTCAAACAAAAAAATCAGATTTTCAATGGATTCTTCGGACGAAGATCTACCCCAGTCAGTTCTAGAAGCCGCTAGAATGTGAATAATAATAATTGATTTGATTAAAACGTTTTGAATATAAATAATTTTCTGATTAATTTTTAGTTTTTTCCTCACGCTTATAGAAAAAATAGTGTACCTAACTCGTGCGTAAAGTGCCTTTTCCGCACTTGATTGCTGGCCAAACTCCGCTATCGCGTCGTTTGGCCATCTGCAATCGCGTGCGGAAAAGAGGTAGTTAGGTAAACTACTATTTTCACATCTATATGGCCCTACCTTACAGCAACTCGGTACATTGCTTTGTGAGTTGTATAGTTTGTAAAATATAAATATTTAAAGTTTTGTCATATGGAGCTCATAGGACTATAGATACCACAAAAAATACCCTGCCAATATATGGGCACCTAAGCTCACACTAGGTACAATAGTTATAGAGCACGTGTGAGCTAATATAACTAAAAACTTAAATATATAGATTATTCAACTCCATCAATTACCTTTCGTTTGATACCACACAAGCCATGTTTTGACTTAAACTCTAATTTTTTAAATCAACCCCCACCCCTTTTTTTTAAACTAAAATTTATTTTGTTTAACTCCACACTCAATTGCCTTTCGCTTAATATCACACACGCCATATTTTCACATAAACTCTTATTTTTAAAATCTACCCCCACCCTTTTATTTGGCTTGTGTTCGGTGGATTTTCTTCAATTTTAAATGGGACCATCTCGACCCAAGACCCAATCCAGTTACCAAATTTCATTAAAACAGGACAAGTGGTTTTTGAGTTATGCGCGTTGGTCGTTACAGACAGACAGACATACAGACAGACAGACAGACAGAGGGCGCAACAAAATAGTTTCAAAATCATCTGAAACGCAAAGATATAGAAAATTTTTTGAAATCGGAGCAACTTTTTTTTTCTCGAAAAAATAAGGATCACCATAGCTCACACTACTATAGTATAGTAGTGGTGTGAGCTAAAACCCAAAATGACGTATTTAAGAAAATCGATCCAAGATGTGGGGTTTTTTGCATCGCTATAGTCCTACAAGACCGTAACTCGATGTTTTGGTTCCTAAGTTATATAGTTTGGTAAATACGAATTAGCTATGGAGCAATTAGATACATCCCAAAAAAAAAAACAAAATGACGTTTTTTTGAAATGCAAAGCAAAATGTTGTTTTTTTCGTATCTTTGTGGCCCCACCATACTGCAAGTCGGTGCTTTTTTTCGAAACTTGTATAGTTTATAAAGCTTGGCTATATTTAAAGTATATTATGTACTGCAATGTTGTGTAATGATGATTTTTTTGAAATTCAACTTAAAATGTGTTTCGGTACATCTACATTGTCCCACCAGAATATAGAACTTAGTATCACAAAAAATGCAAAATGACGCACAGAGGGGCAAAATCAAGAAAACATGCGATTTAGTCGAGGATTTAGTGCAGAACTCATTTATCTAATATGGGAGATAATTTTACTGAAAACTATTTAGTAATAATCGCTTTACCACAGCAAGTTAACTTCGGATAGTCAAACGTCAAACAAATGAATAAAACACCTTGTCAAAGTTACCGTGTTTTGAAAACTGACGTTGCGTAGTTGTTTTAAGAAAAAAAAATGAATCAACTTTGCCACAATTTTTAATGTTGATTAAGTTTGGTTAAAATAATTTTAATTATGTCAGATAATCACTATTGTGAGTACATTATTCTCGTATAAAAAAAATGCAAAATTTTTTGTTGTTTTTCTTTAAACTGCCATTTTTGTAAAATCTTTCAAAAATTTATTATTTTCTTTAATTTTAAAAATATACTTGGACACAAAGTAACTTGTCGCTGGCTGTCGCGGGCGAGTTTTCACATGTCATTTTTTATTGAACCTTCCTTTTTAAAATGATGCCACATTTAGCTGCTAGTTTTTGCTAATAAGCCCGGAATTAATTTTTAAATATTAACATTTTTCTCAAAATTGTAGTATAGATATTTAAAATATAACGTACTAAATACATATACATCTACACATACTATTATTATACTCATTATATATTAAGGAATAAAAGTCACACCTTATCCCGAGGCAAAATGTTTGTAGCGTGAGCGTAGCGAGGTATATAATTGGCCAATAGCTAACAAGACACTAATTACGAATTTTAGGAGATATTTTTTACACTTTTGGATTTTTCTGCCCTAAAATTAAAGTATAATTATAATTATGTGGTTTTCAGCTACTTTACTAAAAACATAATGTCTGATAGAGTCTTTTATTTTGAATTTTAAGGATAAAAAGTGACAGTTTTATCCCTAAAATTAGGATTAAAGAGGGCCCTGGTCTTATAATATATACCAAGGGATAAATGTGACACTTTTTATTTCAAGGTAAAAAATTTTTAACACGAGCGTAGCGAAAGCTACAATTCGTTAAAGGATAAAAATACTCTTTTATAACGAGGTTTATACGTTAAGTTTACGCTTTCAGACCGATATTTTTTTAAACTTATTATTTGATTTATTAATATAGTTAAGTTATTTTTTGTTCTGTTTAGTATAATATTTAAACATGATTATTTATAAACAAAAAAAGCTTCCAGTGGCGTATATAGAAAAATGACAGTTTGTGGGGGGGGGGGAGGGGGGTTGAGACCCGATGAGGCCGTATTTTATGCTGTTTTATGTTTGTATTCATGAAATATCTGGACAATATCTAGAAAAATTTTAGCTTCAGGGTGTGCACCGCCCCCCCCTCCAGGCGCCGCCCCCAGGCCCCCCATTATATACGCCACTGAAAGCTTCTGTCAAGTCGTTTTAAAAATGTCGAAAGTCAGATAGAAGAAAAGTGTGTAAAAATTTAATGTCGGTTCTGTAATTTTTTTTTGAGGGGGGGGGGTTTAGGTATTTTCAATTTTTCAGGGGGGCGATTAGTTATTGGGGAGGGGGCAAACTTGGCCTTTCCGTTTCTGTAGGGTCGACAACATAACGTAGCATTTTGTAAACATTGCCGTCGTACATAGTATTTTAGGAAATATTTTGAAGCTTATTCGACCACTTATACCTCGACTAACAGCTCGGGGTCAAATTTTTTATTTTGGATCACTAAGTAATTAATTTTAAACATTCCTGACTACAAAGGAATACATCCATTGCACTGTGGGACTTTATCGCACCTTTTTGTGCTTCTGCCCCACTGTGTGACGTTTTCTAAAAAATTAACTCAAGATGTGGTTTTTTGGCCCCAACATACTGCAGCTTGGTGCTTTGTATCCTATGTTATATATTTTGTAAAATATGAATAAATAATGAAGTTGGGAAATGAACCTACCTAGAAACGACACTTGGTGTCTGTCTACTAAAGACGTCTCCGGAAATTTCCTTGAAAACGGACCCGTCATTTCCTGAGGTATCTCTCAAAAAATTTGGGGGTTCCTCGTTTTCCTTGCAGATTTCAGGTGTTCGCTCGGGTGTACTTGTAACTATACCAGTCCATTCTTCTTGATTTTTCACACCTTTTTTGCCGGTTAAAAATTTTAATTTTGCTTTTACGCCTTTGACGCTTTTTTCCGGACGGTTTTCACCAGTTTGAGTGTTGCCCATGATTGACTCTGTCCTGGAAAATCAGCTAAAATATGTCAGAAACTATAAAAGATATAACTTATGTTCAACATTCAGTTTAGAAGAGTAAAGTAAATAAACCGAGATAGAGTAAAACAGCAAAAATTATTTAACATTGCTATATAATATACATGGTGATTTCTATGTAAGATGTAAGTAAGTCAGCTAGTAATTAGAAGGTGATTAAGTTTTAATATACAGGGTGTCCCATAACTTAGGGGCCATAGTGCAGGTGATAGAGGAGGCTATTTCCGAGAAAAAAGTTTATATAACATGGAGGTCAACACACATCTGTTTTAAGATATAGGATTTTTTTGATAAAATTACAAGAGATACAGGCTGTCAAAATAACCTCCAAAAATTTATAAAAAATAATTTTGTTTTAAAATTAATTTTTGCTTACTTAAAAAATATCAATAAATGTTATTATAATGTCTCGCTAAAGACTTGTTTTTATTATCAAAAAATATTTTTAAAAAAACAATGCGTTTAAAATGGCATCCAGAAAAGTTTATACCAAAAAAATAGTTTTTTCAAAAAAAAATTAACCGACTAATTTTTTTTTTTATAATTTTTATTTCAATTTATTGCTCTTGTTCTAATACATGATTTTAACTAATTTCATATTTTGACTGCGTTTGATTCAAAAGTTATTATCAAAAATGTTTACAAAATCGCCAACTTTGATGCTCTCTATCTCCACAAAGAAAGAGTTTTGGCCCATACATTATAGGAACTTTTTTATCAGACATGACCTCCTATGGTTATGGGACACCCTGTATATAACGTAATTTCTAATAAGAGACAAATGAGTAAATACAAGGTGAATAAATATTACTAGATTTTTTTTTATTTATTGAACCAAAGTCAAAAAGTCTAACACTGACTGTGCCAAAATAAAGTTTTTAATCACATGGAAAAATAAAATGTTGTTTTTATACAAGACTGTAGCAATTTTATTTTTACCTTACTAGCCCGCGTAGCAATGGCTAGAGAAGGTATTATTTTGAGATAACGCCAAAAATGTGTTAGTCAGAGTCAGAGTCAAAGAAAAAAAAATCTTATTGACAAAGCATCAATCTTATAACTAAAAAATATTTTGTCTAAAATTATAATTAAGTAACCCTAATAAAAATAAGTTTACATTGTCAAAATACTAGGTAATTTCTAGCAAAAAATAAGTAGGAAATGGGTAGGACTTGCAATTATAAAAAAACCAAGCAAAGCAAAACAAATAGGTAAAAGTAGAAAGTGCAGAAACATATTTAAAGAAAACAAATTTTAACCGTTTCTGATATATATTTATTTAAACTTTCAAATTATGTCCATGAAAATGTAAACAAACTAAAAAAAAATGATTAAAAAAAAATAATAAAAATGTACAGATGTGCATACCTATGGCACAAGAAATACAAAAAGCTAGTGCTTCCAGATAATTCGACATCATTACAAAACAAAAATCATTAAAAAAAATGCTACTTAATTTAGCACCGTACACCTTAGGTGAATATGAAAAATCTTTAAAAAGCTAGAACTCTGGTTTTAAAATATTTTTAAACATATCCTTTGTTTGTTTGTTCATCAGTGAGAAAAAAAAATGTTTGTCATATACCTAGTGTTTTTAAGTTACCTTAATTACTTATAATATGAATCATGCAATGTATTTTTTAGAATTGCAAATACCATCATTCATATTCATATCATATCCACATTCACACATATTAATTAAATCGTTGTTTGATGGAGATCAAACTTGTAGCGTTTTTTGTAGTTTTTGGCTTCAAACTTTTTATTTGGATGTATTTTGACCTATACAATATCGTCGTGATGTTTGTCTGTGTGTATATTATTTCTGTCCGTAACACGATAGCTCCTAAACCGCTGAACCGATTTTCATAAAATTTTCAGGTAAAATAGTGTTCGACACTCTTTCGAGCTGATTAGATTTTGGTCAAAATCCATTAATCCTAATGACTTTATATATAGGTAGTAACTATATTTTGCTCAATAATTCGTGTTTTAACCAAAAACTTTGTAGGAGCTTTAGTTTTTGAGATATTTACAAAAACTGTTTTCAAGGCTAATATATTATAATGGCTTCACTTGAAGTGTGATAACTGGCTAGCTCGGAAGGTTATTTTTTATTCTAATAATCTATCTGCGCTACTAGACAAAACACCCTGTATAATTAAACTAATGATTTTTGTCATGATCATTTGTGGTTTAGCGAAATTTGCAATTAAATTAGTTAAAATTGATACCAACTTGTTTTTTCATAATAGTTCGTCATATCAAAACTAGTAACTTTTAAAAATAAACATTTAGGTCAATATGAATTGTTCGATAAATTATTTAAATAATAAATATGACATCAAACAAAATTATTTTTTTCTTTAACAGAAAAATAACTATTTTAATCTAATTTCGCTACAAAAACAAATAGATGTAAAGAAAACAATAATTGCTAAAAGTACCATTCTTAAGGTTAGCAACAGTCTTTAAAAAAAGTTGTATGTAATTAAAAATAAAAGGATCCATGCCGGATCTGACACCTTCCTAGCTAGCCTATTATTGTATTGGAGAACTTGGCTTTACTTTTATCTCAATTCTTTTTACGGAATGCCATTTTCGCTTACTTGGCTTTTTTTTACATGAAATGTTTTTGTTATGATTTCACTTATTTTTTAAAGGAATTGGATAATACTTAATTTTTAAAGTAGTAAAATATGCGGAATATTGTTTAAAACTTTTGCAATTTTTTAATCTTTTTCCATGGTTTTATCGTAGTTCCTATCAGCCTTCCAAAGCTCAGCTCTCTAGCGTTTCTAAAAGTGCACAATGTTACTTTTACATAACTTTACATGTATAGGAGAGGGAAATAAATTAAAATTGTCGTGTTTTTAAATTTTGTCCTATAGTTTTATCATAGTTCCTATCAGTCTTCCAATGCTCAGCTCTCTAGCGTTTCTGGAAGTGGGTAATGTTACTTTTACATAACTTTACATTTATAGTGGAGGAGAGTAAATGAAAATATTGGACTTTTTAAATTTTTTTCCATGGTTTTATCATAATTTCTATCAGCATTCCAATGCTCAGCTCTCTAGCGTTTCTGGAAGTGGGCAATGTTAGTTTTATATAAATTTACATTTATAGGAGAGGGAAGTAAATTAAAATGTTGATGTTTTTAAATTTTTTCATATAGTTTTAACATTTTGTCTTTCAGTCTTAAAAAGTTCAGCTCTCTAGCGTTTCTGGAAGTGGGCAGTGTTACTTTTACATAACTTTACATTTATAGGGGAAGGAAGTAAATTAGAATTTTAAGGTGTTTTAATTTTTTTCTATAACTTTATCATAGTTACTATCGGTCTTCCAAAGCTCAGCTCTCTAGCATGTCTGGAAGTAGGCAATGTTACTTTTACTGAACTTTACATTTATAGGGGAGGGAAGTAAACTAGAATTTTGGGGTGTTTTAATTGTTTCACATAGTTTTATCATAGTTCCTATCAGTCTGCCAAAGCTCAACTCTCTAGCATTTTTGGAAGTGGGCGATGCTACTTTTACATAACTTTAAATGTATAGGGGAGGGGAGTAAATTAAAATCCAGGGGTTTGGTCATAATTTTTATCAGTTTGCCAAATTTCAGCTTTGTAGCATGTCTGGAAGTACAGTAGAATATTGATGATCTATACATGAGTGAGTGAGTGAGTGGCAATTTCGACGTTTTTTGAAATTTCGTAACTACTTTATGGAATTCCATGAAACTTGGAGGGGTTGTTAACTCCATGGAGATATACGACTGTGCAAAGTTTGAGATTCGTAGCTCATTCCGAAGTAGAGTTTTAGGTAGGTCAAATATCGGCTGAAATGTTTCAAGAAAAGATGATTACGGCGCGCGAACTTGGCGAGGCACTCCCGTGCCCTCAGATTAGCCTTAAAAATAGTTTTTTGCAAATATCTCAGAAACTAAAGCTCCTATAAAGTTTTTAGTTATAACACGAATTATTGAGCAAAATACAGTCTACTAAATTCCGAAAACAGTATTTGATACGATGCTACGTTAAGAAGTTGATATTTTATAAGTTTTTAATTGTCAAAAAACTTTCATTAGCATTAATGGATTCTGACCAAAATCTAATCAGCTCTTAAGAGTGTCGAGCACTATTTTACCTGAAAATTTTATGAAAATCGGTTTAGCGGTTTAGGAGCTATCGTGTTACGGACAGAAATAATATATACACACACACACACAGAGACATCACGATATTGCTAGGATAGGTCAAAATATATCGAAATTACACATTTTTGGAGTTACCTTATAAAAAAAATTTCGTCGAAAATAATGCCTTCTCTAGCCGTTGCTACGCGGGCTAGAAAGGTAAAAAAAAAACAAAAAACCTACCTTTTTTAAATCCCACACATCAAAACATATAAATGTTCAAACTGAACCATGCTGGAACTTTTGAAATTCTGCACTATACAAAAACCAAACACAAATGTAAAGGGAAATATAATTTCTGCTGAAGACACATTATATCATACCGTTTTATAGTTTTTTTTGCAGAAAAATGATCACTAAAACTTTTAACACTTCAAAAAACATAAAATTAGACTAAAAATCGTTACAAAAAGTTTATTTTTTTATTTTTCACAAAATGTAAACACTTTTAAACGCAAAGAACAAGTTTACTTTAACACACGTAACAAAAATAAACAATGATAAATCACATTAGACATTTTTTTAAAAATTTAAATTTATAAACAGCAAGTTTTGCTCGGAAGAGGAAACACAGTTCATAGCTCTTCACAACAAACGAAAAATTAACCTTTCAATTGTTTTTCACTCACTTCCCCCCCGGATTTTGTTCTGTTGTGTTCTTATTTTGTTTCGTACTGATAAGCACCGCTGACTTTACTCCAATATAAATAAATAAGATTTTTTGCAGGATTAATTTTTTTTTCAATACCTATTTCATTCTTGTGTGCTGAATTGCAGAGGCGTGGAACAAGGATTTGACCGTTTGGCTATGTTGCTACATTTCCTGCACATTTCTAAAACCGGATTAAAGGTCGCCGAAATTTTTTCCAAAATATGTTTTTGAAAAATTTGTTTCAAAACATAGTTTTTCAAAAAAACAAAATTTCGAATGGCTTTTGTTTTGAACCATAGTTTTTCGAATAAAGCAATTTTTTCGAAAAACATTTTTCTTCAAAAACAAAGATTTCGAAAAAATCTCTTCAGACATATTTCCGATCGAAAAAATTTTTTTCGAATGAATTTCCGTAAAAAGAATAGGTTTTCGAACAAATTTCGGTTAGAATAAAATATTTTTGAACAAATTTCCGTTAAAAGAAAACCTTTTCAAATTATTTTTCTTTTAAAAAAAATGTTTTCGAACTCTTGCTTTCAAAAAACGTGTTTTTGAACAAATTTCTGTAACTCTTTATTTCAATTAATTTAATTTAAAAAAATAATAAATTTCGAAAAAAAAAATTTTTTTAATAATTTTCGTCCGAAGAATATGTTTTCGATTCCGTTTCAAAAATATGTTGTCGAACAAATTTCCGCTCGAAGAGTATGTTTCGAACAAATTTTCATTCGAATAAAATATTTTTGAACAAATTTCCGTTCGCAGGCAATGTCTTCGAACAATTTTCCGTTAGAAGAAAATGTTTTCGAATAATTTTTAAAAATGTTTTTGAGCTATTGCTTTCAAACAACACGTGTTTTCTAACAAATTTCCGCGAGCCTTTGTTTTAATTAATTTAATTTTTTCGAAACACAATTTTTTTTAAAATTTTTTTGGAAAACAAAGATTTTGAAAAAAATCTTTTTAAACAAATTTCCGTCTGAAGAAAATATTTTCGAACGAATTTCCGTTTGAAGAATATGTTATCGAACGAATTTCCGTTCGAAGAATAAGTTTTCGAACAAATTTCCGTTTGAATAAAATGTTCTTGAACAAATTTCCGTTCGGAAAAAATATTTTCAAATAATTATCCGTTCGAAGAAAATGTTTTCGAATAATTTTCTTTTTGAAGAAAATGTTTTCGAACAAATTTCCGCGACCCTCTGTTTTAATTAATTTAATTTGGTTATAAAGTCATTTTAAAATAATTTTAGGAAACTAAGGAAACTTTTTAAAATTGACAACCTCGCAAGGGTGGAAATCTCGATCGATTTTCGCAGGAAAGCGGAGGGTATAAAAATTCCTGAGAAAAAACGAGATTCCCATTTCGCACGCTTTTCCACTGTCACGGATTATTTAAATTAGCAGTCTACGTATTTTTTGATAGTCTTATAGTTTATCTTAAGACTATTCAAAGTTACAAAAAAATACAGGGTGTTATTTAATAAGATGCTAATAAAGAAATTAAAACCTAGAATGCATCGAAGAAAATCAAAAATACAACTTTAGCAGTCTAGAATTTGAAAGTACGCAAAGATTGTATCAGAAACGATTAGATGAAAAACTAATAAACACAGAACACTCATTTGGAGAGATATATACAAACATAATACAAGGCCAACACAAAAATAGAGGCCACGACCCTAAAAAAATCAGCTGTTCTCCCGGGGCTGAATTTTACATTGGGTCTTATGGGAGGTCAGACGTTTTTTTATGATATTTTCAAAATGGCACTACAGATTTCCGCAAAATTTCAGTGAAATATTCTTAGACACCATCCTGATATTCCCCCAAAGGTTTGTAAGGAAGCAACATGATTAAAAGGTTAAAATCTTCAAGATTTAGCATTCCTTATTTTGAATTCAAATTACCCGCCATGTACCACATGCCAACTGTTATATTTGACATGTATTTGACTATGTCATATGTGATTGTCACATTCGCTTCTGCTTTAAACTTAATTTTTGTGTGAGCTAATGAAGCGGCTATGAAAAATTAGGGCTTACTATACATTTAAAAAAAATTGTTCTGCCAGAATAAAGTAAAAACAATCTCAAAAACGGCTTTATTTAACAAAAAATCAAATATGCATGAACCGTCATTCCAACTTCAAAATTTTAAAGACAATCAGCTGTGTCGTAACGTGACCATCAAAAAAAAAATCAGCCCCGGATGTGACGTCAACAAAGTGGAGGATCGTGGCCCGTCCATTTTGATAGCCCTGCATAATAAAAAGCTTGAAGGAAGCAAGCAAAGAAGCTGTTGGATATAGCAATAAGATGTGGTGGACGGAAGAAATACAGGACATGCCAAGTAGAAAAAACGCGCACACTTGAAACGGCTCAGTATTAAAGAACAAAGTGACTTAGAAATCTACAGGGAAACCAGAAGATAGCTAAGAAATTGGATACACACGGAAAAAAATGAAATGTGCCAGCGGAAATACCACGGTATATATACACATGTAGAAGGTTGGCAAAGTTCTAAACTATGGAAATTCATATCATCAAAAGAAAAAGTAAACATTCAGATCATCAATCCAGAACAATGGACAGAACACTACAAGGGATTGCTGCAGGAAACGAGATCCGAATATCTGTCAGAGACATAGAAGCACATGAAGAGGAAGTAATCATCAAAACAGAAATAATAAAGAATAGTATTAAAAAGCTTAAATCGGGAAAATCTAGCGGATCTGCCCGCGCTGAAATGCTCAAATATAGATCAAAGAAACTACTAGAAAATCTCACACATATTATCAATCAATGCATAAACGGACATGATGATGATTGGAGAATTCCATTCATATCCTCAATACATAAAAAGGAAAACAAGCTGGACTGCAACAATTACAGGGGAATTTCAGTAACCAGTACTTTTTACGTTGATGGTACGGTAGGATTCTTTTAGAGATTTAATAGAGAATGATTTTCATGAACAAGAAGAAGAAGATCAAAGTGGGTTTTGTGCAGGCAGATCTTGTAGTGATAATGTCTTAAACAAGTAATTGAGAAAAGGAGTGCCAGAAATATAGAGACCGATGTTACCTTTGTGGGCCTACAAAAAGCATATGATACTGTTCCAGTAGAAAAATTATAAGAAGTGTTAGAGCATACCGATATCAATCATCCATTATACATAAAGTCGATAAAAGAACTATACAAAGGGACAAAATTTAAAATTAAAATTAGAAATCGACTCTTAAAAGAATTCCTGGTAACGAAAGGCTTAAGACAGGGATGTTGTATCTCTCCAACTCTTTTTAAGCAGTAGCTCTAAAAAACTGGAAACGTAAAGTACATGACATGTGAATACAACTTAACGACCTATTTACCATATACACACTACAGTTTGCTGACGACCAAGTAATTGTAGCTAATGATAAAGAAGACATGGAGTATATGTTGAGAAAATTAACGGAAGAATTCCAAAAGTGGGGGTTACCCGTGAGCATGGACAAGACACAGTACTTATGTATTGGAAACGAATGAAGAGAGTTAGAACTAGATGATGGACAATGCAATGAGTATGTATACTTGGGTGTCACATTTGATAAGACAGGAACATACTGTAAAAAACTGGAAAAAAGAATAGTAAAAGCAAAAAAGGTTATTAGATGTCTTAACAGTATTTTATGGAGCAGAGAGAGAATGTAAAATTTAACATATATGAAACAATGTTGACAAACACGCTGTTCTATGGAATAGAGACTTGTCGCGTAATAGAAAAATCAGAACAAAAATGAAAAGTGTCGAAATGGATGCAATAAGATCAATGAGAATATCTAGAACAGATCATATAAGCAATGAAACCATAAAAGAAAGAATGGGAATCATAACCGATGACATCACTAAAAGACAACTGATATAGTACGGCCATGTACAACGGAGGAACGATGAAAGATTACCAAAGTAGGTCCTAGATTGGCAACCAATAGGGCGCAGAAAAAGAGGGTGTCCTAAACTGGAATGGCAACACTCAATCCAAAGGTCAATGAGTCAAAAACACCTGACAGAAGATGATGGATCGAAAGAGGTGGAGAATAGGCGTCGGACAACGTAGAAAAACGTTCTAAACCGACATAGTAGTAGCAGTTTTTTTAAAATTGACCCAAAAATTACCGCCTTATTTACTAACTCCCTGTGTACTTATGTAAATGAAATATTTTTATTGTTTTTTATAAGATAAAATATAAAAAAGATTATATTATTTCAATTATTTATATTTGAAGTTGTCATGGCTTACTAGTTTTATGTCAAAACTAATGAGAATTAAATAAATGATTTTATTATTTTTTACAAAAATGACACTTTTCCAATTTTATCACATATTTTAATCTTATTTCACGCTTTTAACACCAATTTAGGACTTAACAAGGTGTCAAAGCAATTCAACATTTTCCAGACAAATTAATATAATAACACAAAAAAAGTATAAATTAAATTACAAAAGCATAATACGGTTCAGTTCTTGAAAATAAACGTTACCCAATACAAAATGGTAAAAATAATATTTTTAATGTTTATTTTTGAGGTTGTACATTGCAAATTTATTTTAAAAAATAATTTTTTGAATCCCTTTTATTTATTACCAACAGAAATTGACAAAATCTTGCAAAACTATATGATACTTTCAAGACAACTACAAATTACGGATATCGTATACGAAAATAATACTCAAAATATACTGGTACCACAAAAAAGAGCAATTAATAAATCTATAATAAGAAAAAGAGAAATAATATATTTTGATACAATTGGAAATGTGTCTCTATCAGATGAACCTGACGTTGAAATTAAGTTTCGCAAGATCAAAAAGCATATTCGAAAATCTGATATTGATTTTTGTTTTAAGTCAAATATTGACTGTCACGAAAGCCATGTGTTCAAAGCTGACGATCCTAAATTAATGGAAGCATTCTTTTCATATAAACCACGTGATTATGTCATAAGGAATCTAAAAAGGCGTATTTGCATATTTCTTTTTAATGACCCTAATGTCGTTTTGGAAGAAATCGCAAAGTTTTTGGCTAAATTTTGGAAAAAGTTTAAAATTTTGAACACTATAGCATACGCTCCCTTCCAAGATAAACTTAAAAAATTTACAATTTTTTACAGACCTTTTAGGCCATCAAAAAATGGTTTTGGTCAAGTTTTTCTGTACAAAAACAAGGACGTTTTAGAGGATATTTATTTGATAACATCTCCTCTAACAAATTTACATAAGTACCCCTTAAAAGTGGCTATGTTCGAAAGAAAACCGACAGCAATGAAAAAGCTACCAACTAAACTAAAAGACTCACCGATATATTCTAAAACAAGGTCACAATTCTATGGCTTAGACGGTGTGATTATGTCCGAACTTGCTTCAAAGCTAAATTTTTCAATAGACTTAGACGCCAATGCCGAAGAAAATTATTATGGGACAGTTTGTATAAACAATAAATGCGATAAAAAAGGAAGTCTGTATCAAATTGTTATTGGAGAACTAGATGTTCAAGCCAACGGAAGATATCTTTACTGGTACGGAACTGACAGGCATGAATACTTACATTATATTGATTTCGATTCTGCCTGTGTTGTCGTACCAAAATCAGAAGAGCAACCCAAATGGGTCAAGACCTTTTTGATATTTAAAAATCAAAATTTTGGACTGGTTGTGACAATAATAATTTTTATCCTTATTGCAATTAACTATCTTGTAAAAAGTCGAACACTTTACTACATACCCTGGTTGGAAATTTCTGCGGTTGTAGTAGAGCAATCACAAAGTACAGTTTTAAAAAGTTCTAGAACCCCATTAAGAAAAATATTTATTGGGTCAACAATAATTTTTTTCTTTATTATTTCTACTGTTTTTTTGTCACACGTCATAAATTCATTTAGCATTTCATCTGACTATCCAGATATTAACACTTTAGAAGAATTTGACCAAAGCAACATGCTTATCAAAACTTCTTACAATCTATTCGAGGGAAGTTCAAACAAATTATTTCAGAGACTTGCAAAAAAAGTGACCAAATATGAACATAATTCCATAGCAAGAAACACGGATAAATATTCATTTTATCTAGCTGCAACCACAAGAAAAAGTGCAGCTGTGGAGAGACTGAAAGATGCAAAATTAACCTTAAAAACAAGTTTTGTGGACGCAACTGGTAGACCGATGCTTCACATAATTCCAGAATGTATTACATACTACATAGCATTCATAACCCCATTGGGATGGCCATATTTGCTAAAAATTAATTCCTTAATCATGCAATACGTGGAATTTGGATTTTGCCAAAAGTGGTCAAATGATTTCATTATGGGCATGACTCCATCGTTTATAACGTACATGAAAGACGAAAATAGGGCATACAACATAAACGACGTCATGTTTGCGTTTATTATTTTAGCGATTGGATTAAGTTTTGCAAGTTTAGTTTTCACCTGCGAATTGATTTGGTTTTATAAAGCTAAAAAGGTATTTTTAAAACCGAACAAAAATTAGAACAATATGCATGGAGGATTGGTTGCTGATGTTAGTTTATTTTAAAAATAATGATAAGTTTTAAAATGTAGTTTTTAAAAATAGATACGTTTAAAAAAAACCCGACCGATGTGGAAATAAAGTTTCACAAGATAAAAAAGCATATTCAAAAATCTGTTGTAAATTTTAGTTTTAAGTTAAATATTGATTGTTACGAAAGCCATGGGTTGAATGCTGACGATCCTAAATTAGTGGATGCATTATTTTCATATAAACCATGTGATTATGTCATAAGGAATCTAAAAAGGCGTATTTGCATATTTCTTTTTAAAGAACCTAAAGTCGTTTTGGAAGAAATCGCAAAGTTTTTGGCTAAATTTTGGAAAAAATTTAGAATTTTGAACACTATAGCATACACTCCCAAGATAAACTTAAAAAATTTACAATTTTGTACAGACCTTTTCGGCCATCAAAAAATGGTTTTGGACAAGTTTCTCTGTACAAAAACAAGGACGTTTTAGAGGATATTTATTTGATAACATCTCCTTTAACAAATTTACATAAGTACCCCTTAAAAGTGGCTATGTTCGAAAGGAAACCGACAGCAATGAAAAAGCTACCAACTAAACTAAAAGGCTCACCGATATATTCTAAAACAAGATCACAATTCTATGGCTTAGACGGTGTGATTATGTCCGAACTTGCTTCAAAACGAAATTTTTCAATAGACTTAGACGCCAATGCCGAAGAAAATTATTATGGGACAGTTTGTATAAACAATAAATGCGATAAAAAAGGAAGTCTGTATCAAATTGTTATTGGAGAATTAGATGTTCAAGCCAACGGAAGATATCTTTACTGGTACGGCACTGACAGGCATGAATACTTACATTATATTGATTTCGATTCTGCCTGTGTTGTCGTACCAAAATCATAAGAGCAACCCAAATGGGACAAGACCTTTTTGATATTTAAAAATCAAAATTTTGGACTGGTTGTGACAATAATCATTTTTATCCTTATTGCAATTAACTATCTTGTAAAAAGTCGAACACTTTACTACATACCCTGGTTGGAAATTTCTGCGGTTGTAGTAGAGCAATCACAAAGTACAGTTTTAAAAAGTTCTAGAACCCCATTAAGAAAAATATTTATTGGGTCAACAATAATTTTTTTCTTTATTATTTCTACTGTTTTTTTATCACACGTCATAAATTCATTTAGCATTTGATCTGACTATCCAGATATTAACACTTTAGAAGAATTTGACCAAAGCAATATGCTTATCAAAACTTCTTACAATCTATTCGAGGGAAGTTCAAACAAATTATTTCAGAGACTTGCAAAAAAAGTGACCAAATATGAACATAATTCCATAGCAAGAAACACGGATAAATATTCATTTTATCTAGCTGCAATTAACCTTAAAAACAAGTTTTGTGGACGCAACTGGTAGACCGATGCTTCACATAATTCCAGAATGTATTACATACTACATAGCATTCATAACCCCATTGGGATGGCCATATTTGCTAAAAATTAATTCCTTAATCATGCAATACGTAGAATTTGGATTTTGCCAAAAGTGGTCAAATGATTTCATTATGGGCATGACTCCATCGTTTATAACGTACATGAAAGACGAAAATAGGGCATACAACATAAACGACGTTATGTTTGCGTTTATTATTTTAGCGATTGGATTAAGTTTTGCAAGTTTAGTTTTCACCTGCGAATTGATTTGGTTTTATAAAGCTAAAAAGGTATTTTTAAAACCGAATAAAAATTAGAACAATATGCATGGAGGATTGGTTGCTGATGTTAGTTTATTTTATAAATAATGATAAGTTTTAAAATGTAATTTTTAAAAATAGATATGTTTAAAAAAACCCGACCGATGTAGAAATCAAGTTTGGCAAGATAAAAAGCATATTCAAAAAACTGACGATGATTTTAGTTTTAAGTTCAATATTGATTGTTACGAAAGCCATGGGTTCAATGCTGACAATCCTAAATTAATGAATGCATTCTTTTTAAATACAGCACTTGATTATATTACAAGGAACCTAAAGAGGCGTATGTGCATATTTCTTTTGAAAGAACCGAATGTCGTTTTGAAAGGAAGCGCAAAATTTTAATTTTGAACGCATCCGCTTGCAATTTTCTACAAACCTTTTCGGCCATAAAAAACGGTTTTGGTCAAGTTTCTCTGTACAAAAATAAGGTCGTTTTACAGGATATTAATTGATTAGGTTTTATAAGGTCAAAAAAGTATTTTTAAAATGAAAATAAAATTAAAACAAAATATAGATGAATAGTTACTGATGGTAGTTTATTTTAAAAATAATTATACATTTCTATAAAAGTTTTTAATATTAGTTAAGGTAAGAAAATATTATGCAATACATCAATTGACCAAAACTTTTTTGTTTTTAATTTTCTTAAAAAATATATTCTTCATATAAACTTTCCAGCGGTGTACGTAACTTTGGTCAAGAGTAAACTAGTCTTATTTTTGAAAATATAAAAAATTTGTGTTAATAAAAGTTGTTTTTCATATAAAATTATATAAAACAATTTGCAAATTTTTTTTTGTACTATTATCATTTATAATAATTTTTGATACACCTCCTATAACTTGAAAACTTTTATGTAAAGCTATTCTATTTTTGGTTTTAAGTCATGTAAAACTTTTTATAAAGTATAATTTTTTAGCTAAAATGAAGTGTTTAATTTTAATCAACTTTTACTCTTGACCCAATTTATATTTTTGAATTACTGGAAGTGTGAAATTTTATAAAGAACAATTTTTTTCGTAAAAATAAGAAAAAAAGTTTTTCATATTGTTTTCAAGTATGCTTACTGTATATAACTACATATTTTTACAGCCAAAACTAAGGAAAGCAAGTAAGAAAAATAAATTGAATAATTCGAATTCAAAAAAATTGGATTTTTATTGTTGCAGAATATTTCAAGATTTTATTTTATCATCCCAAAATTTCATTGCGCCTTCATACACATTTTAAAGTGTTGCAAATAAACCCTAAAAACTTCAAAATTACTGGTTTAAAAAAATTAGAAGCCCAAATATATAATTTAAAAATAGGTATTTGGACGTAACTATTAAAAATAAATTGAATAATTATTTTAATTTAAATAAATTTAAGTTTTGTTGTTCCAGAATATTCCAAGATTTTATTATATCACCCCAAGAATTTTATTGCGCCTTTATACACATTTTAAAATGTTGCAAATAAACCCTCAAAATATCAAAATCATTGGTTTTTTAAAATTAGAAGCCCAAATTTATGATTTAAAAATAGGTATTTGGTCGAAAGTAATAAAAATAAATTGAAAAATTTGAATTCAAATAAATTGGATTTTTATTGTTGCAGAATATTCCAAGATTTTATTGTATCACCCCTAAATTTAATTGCCCCTTTAAACACATTTTAAAGTGTTGCAAATAAACCCTCAAAACTTCAAAATCACTGGTTTAAAAAAATTAGAAGACCAAATATATAATTTAAAAATAGGTATTTGGACGTAAGTAATAAAAATAAATTGAATAATTACTTTAATTTAAATAAATTTAAGTTTTGTTGTTCCAGAATATTTCAAGATTTTATTATATCACCCCAAGAATTTCATTGCGCCTTTATACACATTTTAAAGTGTTGCAAATAAACCCTCAAAATATCAAAATCATTGTTTTTTTTTTAAATTAGAAGCCCAAATTTATGATTTAAAAATAGGTATTTGGTCGAAAGTAATAAAAATAAATTAAAAAATTTGAATTCAAATAAATTGGATTTTTATTGTTGCAGAATATTCCAAGATTTTATTTTATCACCCCTAAATTTCATTGCGCCTTTAAACACATTTTAAAGTGTTACAAATAAACCCTCAAAACTTCAAAATCACTGGTTTTAAAAAATTAGAAGCCCAAATATATCATTTAAAAATAGGTATTTGGACGTAAGTAATAAAAATAAATTGAATAATTATTTGAATTCAAATAAATTTAAGTTTTGTTGTTCCAGAATATTCCAAGATTTTATTATATCACCCCAAGAATTTCATTGCGCCTTTATACACATTTTAAAGTGTTGCAAATAAACCCTCAAAATATCAAAATCATTGGGTTTTTAAAATTAGAAGCCCAAATTTATGATTTAAAAATAGATATTTGGTCGAAAGTAATAAAAATAAATTGAAAAATTTGAATTCAAATAAATTGGATTTTTATTGTTGCAGAATATTTCAAGATTTTATTTTATCATCCCAAAATTTCATTGCGCTTTTAAACACATTTTAAAGTGTTGCAAATAAACCCTCAAAACTTCAAAATCACTGGTTTTTAAAAATTAGAAGCCCAAATATATCATTTAAAAATAGCTATTTGGACGTAAGTAATAAAAATAAATTGAATAATTATTTTAATTTAAATAAATTTAAGTTTTGTTGTTCCAGAATATCTCAAGATTTTATTATATTACCCCAAGAATTTCATTGCGCCTTTATACACATTTTAAAGTGTTGCAAATAAACCCTCAAAATATCAAAATCATTGGGTTTTTAAAATTAGAAGCCCAAATTTATGATTTAAAAATAGATATTTGGTCGAAAGTAATAAAAATAAATTGAAAAATTTGAATTCAAATAAATTGGATTTTTATTGTTGCAGAATATTTCAAGATTTTATTTTATCATCCCAAAATTTCATTGCGCTTTTAAACACATTTTAAAGTGTTGCAAATAAACCCTCAAAACTTCAAAATCACTGGTTTTTAAAAATTAGAAGCCCAAATATATCATTTAAAAATAGCTATTTGGACGTAAGTAATAAAAATAAATTGAATAATTATTTTAATTTAAATAAATTTAAGTTTTGTTGTTCCAGAATATCTCAAGATTTTATTATATTACCCCAAGAATTTCATTGCGCCTTTATACACATTTTAAAGTGTTGCAAATAAACCCTCAAAATATCAAAATCATTGGGTTTTTAAAATTAGAAGCCCAAATTTATGATTTAAAAATAGATATTTGGTCGAAAGTAATAAAAATAAATTGAAAAATTTGAATTCAAATAAATTGGATTTTTATTGTTGCAGAATATTTCAAGATATTATTTTATCATCCCAAAATTTCATTGCGCTTTTAAACACATTTTAAAGTGTTGCAAATAAACCCTCAAAACTTCAAAATCACTGGTTTTTAAAAATTAGAAGCCCAAATATATCATTTAAAAATAGCTATTTGGACGTAAGTAATAAAAATAAATTGAATAATTATTTTAATTTAAATAAATTTAAGTTTTGTTGTTCCAGAATATCTCAAGATTTTATTATATTACCCCAAGAATTTCATTGCGCCTTTATACACATTTTAAAGTGTTGCAAATAAACCCTCAAAATATCAAAATCATTGGTTTTCTAAAATTAGAAGCCCAAATATATGATTTAAAAATAGGTATTTGGTCGAAAGTAATAAAAATAAATAGAAAAATTTTAATTCAAATAAATTGGATTTTTATTGTTGCAGAATATTTCAAGATTTTATTTTATCACCCCAAAATTTCATTGCGCCTTCATACACATTTTAAAGTGTTGCAAATAAACACTTAAAACTTCAAAATTACTGGTTTAAAAAAATTAGAAGCCCAAATATATCATTTAAAAATAGGTATTTGGACGTAAGTAATAAAAATAAATTGAATAATTATTTGAATTCAAATAAATTTAAGTTTTGTTGTTCCAGAATATTCCAAGATTTTATTATATCACCCCAAGAATTTCATTGCGCCTTTATACACATTTTAAAGTGTTGCAAATAAACCCTCAAAATATCAAAATCATTGGGTTTTTAAAATTAGAAGCCCAAATTTATGATTTAAAAATAGATATTTGGTCGAAAGTAATAAAAATAAATTGAAAAATTTGAATTCAAATAAATTGGATTTTTATTGTTGCAGAATATTTCAAGATTTTTTTTTATCACCCCTAAATTTCATTGTGCCTGTAAACACATTTGAAAGTGTTGCAAATAAACCCTCAAAACTTCAAAATCACTGGTTTTTAAAAATTAGAAGCCCAAATATATCATTTCAAAATAGGTATTTGGACGTAAGTAATAAAAATAAATTGAATAAATATTTTAATTTAAATAAATTTAAGTTTTGTCGTTCCAGAATATTCCAAGATTTTATTATATCACCCCAAGAATTTCATTGCGCCTTTATACACATTTTAAAGTGTTGCAAATAAACCCTCAAAATATCAAAATCATTGGGTTTTTAAAATTAGAAGCCCAAATTTATGATTTAAAAATAGATATTTGGTCGAAAGTAATAAAAATAAATTGAAAAATTTGAATTCAAATAAATTGGATTTTTATTGTTGCAGAATATTCCAAGATTTTATTTTATCACCCCTAAATTTCATTGCGCCTTTAAACACATTTTAAAGTGTTACAAATAAACCCTCAAAACTTCAAAATCACTGGTTTTAAAAAATTAGAAGCCCAAATATATCATTTAAAAATAGGTATTTGGACGTAAGTAATAAAAATAAATTGAATAATTATTTGAATTCAAATAAATTTAAGTTTTGTTGTTCCAGAATATTCCAAGATTTTATTATATCACCCCAAGAATTTCATTGCGCCTTTATACACATTTTAAAGTGTTGCAAATAAACCCTCAAAATATCAAAATCATTGGGTTTTTAAAATTAGAAGCCCAAATTTATGATTTAAAAATAGATATTTGGTCGAAAGTAATAAAAATAAATTGAAAAATTTGAATTCAAATAAATTGGATTTTTATTGTTGCAGAATATTTCAAGATTTTATTTTATCATCCCAAAATTTCATTGCGCTTTTAAACACATTTTAAAGTGTTGCAAATAAACCCTCAAAACTTCAAAATCACTGGTTTTTAAAAATTAGAAGCCCAAATATATCATTTAAAAATAGGTATTTGGACGTAAGTAATAAAAATAAATTGAATAATTATTTTAATTTAAATAAATTTAAGTTTTGTTGTTCCAGAATATTTCAAGATTTTATTATATTACCCCAAGAATTTCATTGCGCCTTTATACACATTTTAAAGTGTTGCAAATAAACCCTCAAAATATCAAAATCATTGGTTTTTTAAAATAAGAAGCACAAATTTATGATTTAAAAATAGGTATTTGGTCGAAAGTAATAAAAATAAATTGAAAAATTTGAATTCAAAAAAATTGGATTTTTATTGTTGCAGAATATTCCAAGATTTTATTTTATCACCCCTAAATTTCATTGCGCCTTTAAACACATTTTAAAGTCTCGCAAATAAACCCTCAAAACTTCAAAATCACTGGTTTTAAAAAATTAGAAGCCCAAATATATCATTTAAAAATAGGTATTTGATCTCAAATAATAAAAATAAATTGAATTCAAATAAATTTGATTTTTATTGTTGCGGAATATTATAGTTTCATTGCGCCTTCAAACACATTTTAAAGCATTGGAAATAAACCCTCAAAACTTCAAAATTATTGGTTTTTAAAAATTAGAAGCTCAATGATTATATACAGTGTGTCCCAGAACTAATAGTACATAGTTAAACTGTAGATTCCCTGGGTCAAAATATTACGATTTAGCCACACTTACCTTAGTCCAAAATTTCGTACTAACCGAGATACAGGGTGTTAAACTTTATTTTTTCAATTCGATTTTCTTTAATAAATTTTTTACTAATTAATATTTTTGCAAAAAATAACCAGCGTGTAAGTTTTTTTGAAATTGGCAAGACGATTCCGTTGAAAATTTTAATGTATAGTGTACAGGGTGTTCCCTGGACCACTAGCATTGCATTAAAATCAGTGACTTTTTTTTGTGCCTCAGTGTATACCAGTTTTTATGTAAAATAATGGTTTTCCCATCCTTTTGATGTAAAAAAGTTATACCGCTTTAAAGTCGCTCAGACCAACGTTTTTTGAAATTTTTGCATTTAAAGTTTTTATTGCATGTGAGTGATATGCCTAATTTATGTATGATACTTTCTTCAATTCATTCTACTAATTAATATTTTTGCAAAAACTAACCAGCATGTAGGTTTTTCTGAAATTTACAAGACGATTCCGTTAAAAAATTTGATGTACAATGTACAGGGTGTTCTTTGGACCACTACCATTGCATTAAAATCATCAGTGTATTTTTCTGTGCCTCGGTGTATACCTAAGCCGGTTTTTAAACAGAATATTATTTTAATTATTAATAACAAAAAAAATAAAAACTAATTATAAAAATTATACATATTTTATTGCAACAACAAATTTGTACTTTACTATACTTAATATTTCTTAAGAAAACATCCAATCTTACAATGCTATAAAAAAAGTATTGATTATAGCTAATATGTATGAAGTAGGTAAGAATTTAATCAAAAATCTTTTACGCATACAATAAAAACTTCTAATTTAAATATCTTGAAAACCGTTCCTCTAAGCGATATTTAAACGCCATAACTTTTTTACTTAAATAAAATTAAAAAATTAATGTTTTTAATAGAATCTTGTTTACACCGAGGAACAAAAAAGTTAGACCTATTTTAATGTAATGGTACCGACTCAGAGAAGACCCTGTATAATATTTTTTTTCAAAATTAAGTTGTCCATGCCCAAAAACCACCAAACCGAATTTTTTGTGCAAAATTATTAATTAGTAGAAAGAGTTGAAGAAAGTATCATACATAAATTAGGCATATCACTCACATGCAATAAAAACTTTAAATGCAAAAATCTCAAAAACCGTTGCTCTGAGCGACTTTAAAACAGTATAACTTTTTTACATAAAAAGGATGGGAAAACCATTATTTTACATAAAAACTGGTATACACCGAGGCACAACAAAAATACACTGATTTTTATGCAATGGTAGTGGTCCAGGGAACACCCTGTACATTGTACATCAAATTTTTTAACGGAATCGTCTTGTAAATTTCAGAAAAACCTACATGCTGGTTAGTTTTTGCAAAAATATTAATTAGTAGAATGAATTGAAGAAAGTATCATACATAAATTAGGCATATCACTCACGTGCAATAAAAACTTTAAATGCAAAAATTTCAAAAAACGTTGGTCTGAGCGACTTTAAAGCAGTATAACTTTTTTACATCAAAAGGATGGGAAAACCATTATTTTACATAAAAACTGGTATACACCGAGGCACAAAAAAAAGTCACTGATTTTAATGCAATGCTAGTGGTCCAGGGAACACCCTGTACACTATACATTAAAATTTTCAACGGAAACGTCTTGCCAATTTCAAAAAAACTTACACGCTGGTTATTTTTTGCAAAAATATTAATTACTAATAAAGTTATTAAAGAAAATCTAATTGAAAAAATAAAGTTTAACACCCTGTATCTCGGTTAGTACGAACTTTTGGACTAAGGTAAGTATAGCTAAATCGTAATATTTTGACCCAGGGAATCTACAGTTTAACTATGTACCATTAGTTCTGGGACACCCTGTATAGCTTTATGATTTAAAAATAGGTATTTGATAAGATTTTTTTTAGGATTTGATGTTTTGTAGATAAGGCAAAATCTGATAATAATAAACATGATTTTTCAAGCTGTCAGTCCATTCACTATGCCAGGAAGACTCAATCTGATCTTGCAATCTAGTTTTAGTCGCTTTCTGAATATGATCTTCCAGAAAAATGTGTTTAGAATTAACCACGCGGTTTTCCAAAAAGTAAATATAATTTTCAAGTTGAAACTTATTTATTTTGGCCACTTGTTCCGAGGTCTTTGACAACCACTTCATCACAGGGACATTCCACCAATCAAATGTCATAGTTTGACAGTTCGTTTCGGGTTCGGAATCGACTTCGGTTTTACTCACGTTACCATCGGACTTAATTGAAGCAAGCAGGATTCCAGTTTTAAACAGCTTCAGAACATCCATGTTCCATGTTGAAGAGTTGCATTTTGTGGCAGGTGTCGCAGTCTCCACGTCCAGGATTTCTGGATCTTTCAATATGGCGTCGGTTTCTATATAGAATAAAATACCAAATAGCCAATAGCGTAATACAGGGTGTTCGGCACATGAACCGTCAAATTTTTTTGGGTTATTGTTGGGGTCATTTGCTACCTTTTCAACCATGGAAAGGTCCTAAGAGTCACGGCTAAAGAGATATGAATTTAAAAAAAAAATTTCTCAAATTACCCAAAATCTCACCTTTAATAAACCCTCGTAAGCTTTTTATTAATGTCTGGAAAAGCACCATTTTTTTTTTAAATTTTGTAATCTTATGCTTCTTCAACTTATTAATAGATTTGTTAAAATTGATGTACCAAAGGGACCTACGAGGTTTTTTATTGAAGAACATTAGTGATTTTATGAAAGAAAATCAATTTCAAAATTAAAAATCAAAAAAAGTATCGACAATTGATAACTTCATTTTCTTTTAAAAACTTCTTTAGTTGATTACCTTTCTAACGGTATGCTACACATTGATAAAAAAAAAACATTTCTGCTTTAAAATACGGATATTCCGTCAGAAGGGCGAGACTCGTTCGGAATTGGTAAGAAAAAACAATTTGTTGTTTATGATAACCTTTACCTACTTAAACAAAAGTTAAACTTTTAACAATAATGTATTGTGTTCTTTATTTATAAATTTTGTTCGAAACGATCATAAACATCAAATTGTTTTTCTTATCAAGTCCGAACGATTATTGCCCGTCTCACGGAATATCCGTATTTTAAAGCAGAATTGTTTTTTTTATTAATGTGTAGCATACCGTTAGAAAGGTAATTAACTAGAGAAGTTTTTAAAAGAAAATTAAGTTCTCAAGTGTCGATACTTTTTTTAATTTTGAAATTGATTTTCTTTCACAAAATCAATAATGTTCTTCAGTAAAAAAACTGTCCCTTTGGTAGATAAATTTTAACAAATCTATTAATTAGTTGTAGTAGCATAAGATGACAGAATTATTTAAAAAAAAATGGTGCTTCCCAGACATTAATAAAAAGCTTATGAGGGTTTAAAGGTGGGATTTTGGGTAATTTGAGAAATTTTTTTTAAAAATTCATATCTCTTTAGCCGTGTAAAAGTTGTAATTCGAAAAAAAAGTGGGTAATTTAATTTTTTGTTTAAAAAAAAATAGTTTTCTATGGTTAGCAGTGATTTATAAAAAAAATATAAAAACTAATTAAAAAAAAAACGATTTTCGAAATTGTTTAAAGATAAACAGTTTTAAATTTAAAATTTATTTATGAAGTTGTTCCAAAAACACTTCTCAAGACAAAAACGAAAGTGTCATTCAACGCTTACCGTTGATTTGATTTCCATCTTGAGCATACCCAATTGGGACTAAAGCGAGATTTTGATTTTCCAATTTTTTTATGTACAGGCTGGTACCCGGTACTTGGCTCGCCAAGAAAACGGAACCGGCTATAGTAAGCAAACCTAAAAGTAAAAATGCAGGTGAGAAGTGGGTATCTGTTTTTCAAGCACGGACAGACATACACACAGACACACACACACAGGCAGACATCACGACGATATTGCTAAGATAGGTCAAAATACACCCAAATAACACATTTTCGGCGTTTTATTTCTAGAAACTATTGATTTTTTTAATTAAGCTACCCAGTTACACACAGTCTGCCCGCAGTTCTAGACCCTGTCTTGTGTCTAGTCAGCGAGTCTGTCTGATAGTTTCTACAGTAGCGCACCCAGGAACATGTCTTGAGGGGGGCCCGAGGCCTCTTGGGTGGGGGGGGGCGGCGAAGCCTCATGATGTCCAATTTTAAGCTATTTTTTGTGTTTTTTCATGAAAAATGTGTAAAAAAATCTAAGGCTTGGGTGCGGCCATGGTTTCTATTACACACAACTGACATTCTAGGAATGCAGGTGGACTGTACAGGGTGTCCCAAATTGGGCACTTTTCCTAAACCGCTCAATCAAACTATGACATGATACATCATTTTGAAAAGAATTCAATGGCGAATTCGAAAATTAATTAAAATATAGGCCATTCCATAAGAAAAAATGCAACTTTATGTCATATCTCAAAAACTAAAAGTGACAGTTAAAATTTAATTTAGCGGGTGAATTCCTCGTGACATAGTCTATAAAATTGCAATTTACTCTAAATCAAAATTTTCACTAATAACGAAGTTATAGACCCCCTTCCAAAATGCAGACTTTTCAAAAAGCCCCCGTAGCTCAAAGACGAGACGATATTTCAAAATGCGGTTTTTACTATAAGTCTTCTCTTGAAATTTGAGCCTCGCAATGCGTGGTCAGTTTTTCTCTGTCTCCCCTAGAAGTACCTTAAACCCCCTAAAAGTGCCCAATTTGGGACACCCTGTACATAAACGGGCACCCTTAGAAGCAAAAAATGTCACTAATGTGATATGATGTCAAAAATGTTGTCAATAAAACATTCTAAAAGATCACACCAGTGATTTTCACACAAGTGACATATAGCTAAATGTCTAAATAACAAAAAAAGCAAAACAGTCACCAATACTGTATTTCACTGTTAGTAAAATGCCTCCTTGTTGTATTTAAGGAAGAGCTTTGAAAATTAATATTTTACTATTTACTCCTTATATTTGCAGAAACACGTGTGACACTTTTCTCTGCCAAAACGTTAAATCTATTTTATCTTTACTAAAACTTCACAAAAACTGAATTATATAACCCATTTCAGTTTACATCCTTAAACTGTACCTTTGGTACTGTACCTCTGGTGCTGCGCCGTTTTCAGGTAAATCAGATGGGTAAAGTAAGCAGTGATGGCAGATTTAAAAAAAACATGTGACTGCATGTGATCGCCAGTGACAGTAAAATTAATTACAAGTGGTTTTTTTGTAAATACTAAAAACTAATATAAACAAATATTTTTTAGAAATTAAAATTTTTGAGTTTTGGTCCACTTTAATAATCCCCAAAATCCATTTTATTATCTCGAAATATTTTTTGTACTATTCAAATTTATTAACTTTGAAAATTACAGATCACACCACAGTATACTAATTATAAATAAAAAGGAATTTACTGCATAATATTCGTCAAAGAGCCCAGTCTTTTTTTAACTAGAAAATTAGTCTCTCAAGGAAATTTATGTACCTAAATGAATGGGAAACAAACTTTTAAACCTTATAGATTGAATAAAAATCTAACTTTCCTTTTTTTTATTGCTAGTAGTCATTAATCTAAACATTCTTTGATTAAGCTTCCTTATTGATTGGTGTTTATAGTCTTTTTAAGCAAATTGAGCTTTGACACAAAATAACTCATTCTTATCAGCGCGCATCGTTTAAATTTAAATCTATGTAATTGACGAGTAGAATGAGTTTTTTAGTGTTCAAATTTAATTTGATAAAAACTGTTCAAAACACTATATTAAAAGATGTAGCTTGATTGGAGAACGATTTCATTGATGGCTACGAGCATCCGGTATACAATAATTTGAAAAGCCATCCTGTAGCTTGAGACAAACTGCGCAAGCGTTATATTGTTTCAAATCCCCCTGTAAATGTTTAGTACGGAGCACAAAGTTGGAGAGGCGCTGATTCGTGCACGACACCCCGGTATACTGGGCCGATTTAGTAATACAACTCCCACCGTGTAAGTGTCTGGTCTATCCCTGTCATTCGTCTAGTGATCACACCACATGACATGTCACATAGTGTGAACTATATTATAATCTATAATCTACGAGTCGTTAAACACCGAGATGAATTCCATCAAAGGAGCATGCGCCAAAATTAACGTCAAAATGTCTAATTTAAATTATTGGCGCGAATACCGTGATTGGTGCGAGATCAAAGAGTTTAACGTATAATAAAAAATTCAAGGTATAAAATAATGGTCAATTCTAATTTTTAGGTATGATTTTATGTCGGTACCGGGTGGTTTTTTATAACCGGAGCAGCTCAGCAACTTTATCATTGAAAATAAATTGAGATTTTTTTGGTTAATTATGACAACTTTAAAAGCAAACATAATTTTTTTCTATCCGTCACCATGTACATAGTGACCCAAAGTGGATGTTTTGGGGGGTTTCGGGTATTTCTAGAGGGGCTAAAAAAACTGATCCCCCTTTGCGACATTCAAATTTTAAAAGAAGCTTAAAGGTGAAAATCGCATTTTGATATAGCAAGCCGTTTTTAAACTACGGGGTGTTTTTAAAAAGTCTGCATTTTGGGAAGGGGTCTATAACTTGTTTATTTATTAATATTTTTTATTTCTGTGAAAACATTCTTAAGACACTTTTTTAAGAGGAATTCAACTGTTAAATTAAATTTCATTTGTCACGTTTAGTTTTTGAGATATCACATAAAATTTATTTTTCTTTATGGGAGGATCCCTTTATTTCTTTATATTTTTGTATTTTTTTTTATTTTTACCACATATTTTAGTTTGCTTAATGGGTTTAAAATATTTTAATATAAAATTATAAAAATAAAAAAATAATAAAGAGGTGATTCAAAAATAAAAATAAAGATAACAATAAAAAAATAAAATATTGAGTGTGATACATCATTTTAAAGGAAATTTTAAGCTGATTTTAAAAATCGAATAAAAAAAGAGTTATTCTGTAAGAAAAATAACAACTTTATGCAATATTTTAAAAACCAAAAGAGATACATAAAAACCGTTTACATCTGTCAATTCTTCAAGAAAAGATCTATAAGAAAGCTATTTACACAAAAAAAAAAGTTATAGACCCCCTCCCAAAATGCAGACAAAAACACTCCGTAGCTTAAAAACGGCTTGCTATATCTAAATGTGGTTTTCACCTTTAGGCTTCTCTTGAAATTTGAGCGTCGCAAATGGGGGTCAGTTTTTTTCTATCTCCCCTAGAAATACAAAAAACAACAAATTTGGGACACCCTGTACAAGGTGTGACAATGAAGTCGATTTTTTGAGAGGGAACACCCTGTATATTTTTGCATTTTAAGATTCGTCTTTTCTTTCTGATTTCAAAAATATACAATATCTACGTGCTGCGATTAATATTTTTTGAGGTATATGCAGTATTTCTTCTATATGATCTTATGCATTTCACGTTTATTTTGTTTTGCCATGGGAGTATTGACTTTCAACTCCAATGTTTCTTCAAGTATTTCTTGATTGTGTATTTCAAATCATCACACAGATCCAAGTTTTTTCGGAAGGAGCATTTACATTCTGGGCATCTAAACATAAAAATACTTTCTGCATAGGAATACCTGTTTTTGTATGCCATGTTTACTTTGACAGTGTTTATTCAAATTAAATTGGGCACTAAATAATTTGTCACACAACTTGCACGTCACCGGCATTTTCACAGCACAAAAACGACGAATTTTCATCAAAAAGAACTGGAACTTATTAAAGTTTTGCTGTATAAAACCATACTGAAATATCTCTCAGTTGATTGGTTGGCAGAAGTGACAGACCAACGCTTGCGCACGTCTTGGAATTCATCTCGGTATTTAACGACTCGTTATAATCTTTGGTGTGAACAGTTTTGTGGAGAGTTCATTGCTGCTCAGTGTTGCCAACCCTACGGATTTATCTGTAGATCTACGGATTTTGGATTTCGATATCCGATTTTGGATCCATATCTACAGATTTTTGGCAATTTTACTAAAAAACGATAAACATCGAAACACAACGGCGGCCGCGCCTCATTCTTCCTTATCAGTCCTCAGTTATCTTTACTTTTTTTCCTACATTTTAATCATTTTGTAAAAAGTTTTTTGCTTGGATCAGTGACCTTATTTTTCTAGACATCTAGCGGACGGTCTTTGCAACATTATTTAGAACGAATTGTATTACTTCGCGCGTTGTTTAATGGGGAGTCAAACAGCGCTTCGCGCCACAAAAGTTAAACTATGTTTTACGTTATGTATGTTGCACTAGAAAATATTAGTGTTTGTACGTACCTTAACTAAATAAGAAAGTTAAAAAAGTACGTACTTTTTATTTCTTCTAATTATAACGGTTTATCCGTTTAAAAAATTGGCGGCACTGCAAAAAAGTTTATTTGGATCCGTTGGAACGGATCACTTTGTACCCTACCGTTCTCGTATAATTCCGAACCAAAAAAGTTGTGCACTCCTGTCACTGTCAAAAAAATAAAAAAATCAAACCAATATAAACTTTTTAATTGTAAAAAAAGCACGTTCTTTTGTTTTTAGTCTCCTTTGAACCTACGGATTTCTACAGATTTTTTGCATTCACGCTACGGATTTTCGCTTTCCAATAGTTGGCAACACTGTTGCTGCTGGAAAATGTCAGAATTTGGGTACAATAACTATACACTTATTTTGATTTCAAAAGAATTATTTTTTGTTAAATATATGATCCAATTACATGCAATGTTGCCATTTTTCAAGAACAACCTATGATTAAATGTGGATTTAGATCTTTTGCCAGGGCTATCAAAATGGACGGGCCACGATCCTCCACTTTGTTGACGTCACATCCGGGGCTGATTTTTTTTTGATGGTCACGTTACACCACAGCTGATTGTCTTTAAAATATTGAAGTTGGAATGACGGTTCATGGATATTTGATTGTTTTTTAAATAAAGCCGTTTTTGAGATTGTTTTTACTTTATTCTGGCAGAACAATTTTTTTTAAATGTATAGTAAGCCCTAATTTTTTATAGCCGCTTCATTAGCTCACACAAAAATTAAGTTTAAAGCAGAAGCGAATGTGACAATCACATATGACAAAGTCAAATACATGTCAAATATAACAGTTGGCATGTGGTACATGGCGGGTAATTTGAATTCAAAATAAGGAATGGTATATCTTGAAGATTTTCACCTTTTAATCATGTTGCTTCCTTACAAACCTTTGGTGGAATATCGGGATGGTGTCTAAGAATATTTGACTGAAATTTTGTGGAAATCTGTAATGCCATTTTGAAAATATCATAAAAAAACGTCTGACCTCCCATAAACCCCAATGTAAAATTCAGCCCCGGGGGAACAGCTGATTTTTTCAGGGTCGTGGCCTCTATTTTTGTGTTGGCCTTGCTTTTGCCTATTTACCTGCAGTATAAGTTGCTGCCAAAATGACAGAAACTGCCACCACACACTGCACTAAATTATAGACTTCAATGGACGCAGACAGGACTTGCAGTTCTGTGTAGGTGAAATAACCTCTAAGATTGCCCTCCTTATTGGCTAGAGTCTTTTCAATTTCGTTGAGCTTTTTGTAAAAGGTCAGTTCGTTAACATAGATTTTCCAATCCTAAAAAAATACTCTGCCAATATATGGGCCCCTAAGCTCACACTAGGTACTATAGTTATAGCGTACATGTGAGCTAATATAACTAAAAACTGAAATATATTTTATTCAACTCCAGACTAAATTACGTTTTGTTTGATACCACACAAGCCATGTTTTGACTTAAACTCAAATTTTTGAAATCTACCCCCACCCTTAAAAAAAAACTAAAATGTATTTTATTAAACTCCGGACTCAATTACCTTTCGTTTGATATCACACACGCTATTTTTTAAGTAAAATGTAATTTTTTTAATCTACCCCCACCCTTAAAAAAAACTAAAATATATTTTGTTTAACTCGAAACTCAATTACCTTTCGTTTGATATCACACACGCCATATTTTCACATAAACTCTAATTTTTAAAATCTACCCCCACCCTTTTATTTGGCTTGTGTTCGGTGGATTTTGTTCATTTTTAAATGGGACCATCTCGACCCAAGACCCAGCCTGGGTACCAAATTTCATTAAAATTGGCCAAGCGGTTTTTGAGTTATGCGCGTTGGTCGTTACAGACAGACATACAGACAGACAGACAGACAGACGGCGCAACAAAAAAGTTTCAAAATCATCTGAAACGCAAAGATAAATAAAAATTTTTGAAATCGGAGCAACTTTTTTTTTCTCGAAAAAATTAGGATCACCATAGCTCACACTACTATAGTATAGTATATGTGTGAGCTAAAATCAATACTTATCTTTTTTGAGCTATTCATACTATTATTCAGAGGAAAAAAACCTGAAAAAACTGTCTGTTCTGTTCGTTAGAAGCATTTCGTATGACTTTTTGGCAACCGCTGAATCCGACTATCCCGGTAGACAACTGGAAATATCAACAGGAATGGAGAAAATCTCCCCCAAACCCCAAAAAACCTGTTTTTTCTCAGTTTTATTCAATTATCTCGAAAACTAACCTTGTTATCGAAAATTGCCAAGAACAGTTTTTTGTGGTGAACAAAATTTTCTTTGCAACAATGTATTAATCGATAAGGTAAGAGGAAAGTAGATCTTCAGTGGCGTCCGTGAATTGGGATTATTTAGAAAATAAATGGGTAAATTTTTTTTTAAGTCACAAGCTTTTATAAAATGCACGAAAAATTAAAAAATAATTTTCTAACATTCTAATATTATCATAATAATAAAAGCGATGGCAGACTGATGGAAATTTTGACGATGTTAGCACGATAATATATCCGTATCAATTAAATATCACTATTTGCAAGAATCAATCTAGCAGGAAAATGCAGAGCTACCAAACCCACCCAACCCGACCCAAGATACCCCAGAATTTCTCTGACATAGGTATGGCAATGGCATAACATTGTGATACATCAAACATATCTTTGATGACCTGCTATGTTGAATATTTTTTAAGTGTTTAGATCACAAATTTAGATTAACTTATGCTTTGATTTGCGGCCATCGCTTTTATTATTATGATAATATTAGAATGTTAGAAAATTATTTTTTAATTTTTAGTGCATTTTATAAAAGCTTGTGACAAAAAAAAAATTTTACCCATTTATTTTCTACTTTTTAGTCTCAGCTATCTACTCTATTAAATGCAAATATTTGTTCAATAACAGAACAGAAGAGTTTATTCTAGATTATAATGAAATCGCTGATCGTGAGTTGTTTGGAAACTCATTTTCCTATTGGGGGAAGGAGAGGGTGGTGGTAGAGGTAGAAATATATTTTTTGTTTGGGCTGTATTGCCATCGGACCTTTATGCATATACCAAATTTTATAAAAGTCATTTGAAGTGAAGTGTGTCGAAAACATATTTTTTATGGAAGGGGGTGGGGGGTAGGGTTGGGAGGACATTTTTTCATTATTGTTGTATTGTCATCGGACCACTATATGTATACCAAATTTCATCCAAATCGGATAATGGGAAGTGTATCAAAAACTCATTTTTCTATGAAAGGAGGGGGGGTAGGGGTGGGAGGATATTTTTTTCTTAATATTGTATTGTCATCGGATCACTATATGTATACCAAATTTCATCCAAATCGGATAACGGGATGTGTGTCAAAAACAATTTTTTCTATGGAAGGGGGTGGGGGTAGGGGTGGGTGGATATTTTTTCTTATTGTATTATCATCGGACCACTATGTGTATACCAAATTTTATCCAAATCGGATATCGGGAAGTGCGTCAAAAACATATTTTTCTATAGAAGGGGTGGGGGTAGGGGTGGGAGGATTTTTTTTCCTAATGTTGTATTGTCATGGGACCACTACGTGTGTACCAAATTTCATCCAAATCGGATAATGGGAAGTGTGTCAAAAACGCTTGACAAGATTTGATAGTTAGTTAGTTAGACAGAACATCTGAAGCTAAATAAAAGCTTGTAAAAATATGTTTATTATAGGTTTTATAAAATTTTATCAAAAACTACACTTCTTGCGAAAAAATGTGTAGTAAACTTTATTGGAGACAAAATTTTCTTTTGAACCCTACAATATAATGTGGGGTTTATGACACATATAAGTCTCCAGGGGCGTACCTTTATAAATAAAATTTTAAAAATAACCAAAATAATCATTTTTTGTTACATAATTTATCTATTAAAAAAAAGTCTCTTTTTTTGCCTTATTCTTCCTACTGACGTTAATTTTTAAGAAAATTGTACAAATTTTTATTTTTTTTTGGTAATTTTTGAAAGACCCCAATGAACGGACGCCACTGGAGAGTTAACCATATTTTGTATCACATCTTGTGATGCACAGTTTAAAAGGAAATTTCAATATCCACCATAAAGTAAACAACTTATATTGTCGTATGAAGCTTAGTTCTTAAGAAAATTGGATAAAACCTGTAAAAAATTTAATTAGTTTGATGATTTTAAATAATTACTTATCCAGCCTTTGAAAGGACATTTTATTGTCTCCGACGCAGTATAGAACACATTTTTTAATAGAGCTTGGTTTTTAAGAAAATTGAATAAAATGTTTTTATTTCTGATTTTTTTAGATCACCCTCATTTACGGACGTCGCTGGAGAGTATGTTATAAGTCAAATCCGAGTTTCACATTATTGAAAAAGGGAATTTTACTGTCTACAATAAAGTATGGTATATATTTTTTCATACCAAGCTTAGTTTGTCAGAGAATTAGATAAAACCTAAACGGCTCATTTTCTGATTTTAAAAAAAAAATCGAATAAATCATGGGAAAAACATGGGTGTTTTTTTAACTTTTTTTAAATTACTTCAATTAACGGACGCCGCTGGAGAGTTTGTAATCCGTCTAACCCCACTGAACAATACCTTGTTAAAAAGGGAATTTTATTGTCTACAATAAAGCATTTTATAAATTTTTCACTCAGAAGCTAGTTTTTAAAACAATTTGAAAAAACCTCAAACTTTCAGATTTTCAGTGGTCTGGGGGGGGGTTTGAAGGTTTTTGTCATATACGTAATATTCCGTACATGGTTCTCGCAGCCATTAAAAAGAAACTAATATATTATTTTTTGGTTACATAAGTATATATTTTGAATGTACAGCTGTCAATTTGGGCGTTACAGCGGCAATAGAAAATTCTGACGCCATGTTGGCCGCCATCTTGAATATCTCAGCCCCTGTCAACATTTCGAAGTGGCAACCGGGATATTCGGATTCAGAGGGTTCGAAATAGGGGGAATTGACCATTTGCCAAAAAGTAATATAAAATGCTTCTAGAAAGTGGATTTTCCGAAATCTTACCTTAACTATGTATGTATGAAGGGCTATTCAAATTGTAACAAAGAATAAAGAACCGAAACAAAAGAAACAAACTTACAATGGCCTGCAAAAACTCTTTTTCTAGTTGAATCAAGTCCTTGCAAAGTATTCCTGCCGAATCAGCCCATTTATTCATAAAAACCTCATCACATTCACCATCATCAAAGAGAAATTTGGAGGAAACCATCTAAAATTAAAAGAGTCTAAGATTGATTGCATTTAACAGTAACTAAGGTATAACTTTCTGATTAACGGATCGCTAATTCCCAGTTTTAAAACATATCGTCACACAGTCTTAATAAATCCTTAATTAATTAATAAAAATATAAGTGGAAACAAATAATCATAGATCTAGTAAAACGACGTACGACATGCTTAGTTCGTTTTTTTAGTCTGTGGTTAACAAAAGGCGATTAGTTGGGTAAACTTTTTTAGCGTAAACAATTACAAGCCGGCAGCACCGCGCGAGGCAAGATTTCAATTTCACCCGTTATTCAGCGGTGTATGGGTGGCTGTTCTCGCGCGGGGCGGGAGGAATGTGTGTTTTAGTTGACGTCGGCTATATTTATCGTGCGAAAACGTTCGTTGCCCTTCCTACGTGTTGCCGGTTCTATCCTTAGTGAAGACGTATGAGTATGTTTTGATTTAAGGTAGGTCAGTAGTTAAAAGCCTTGCCCGTCGCGTGCCATTGTTTGTTTTTGTTTGTTTTCAAACTTCGATTACAAATAAAATCTTTAGGGCCACATAGACTGGACCCAAAAATCCTAAAAATTAACCAAACTTTTAGTGCAAGTAATAAAAAATTATAGGATGCTGAAAACTGGTTGTGTGGTTGTGAAAAACGAAATGCTTTTTTTTGCTTTATTTGTCTTATTATGAATCCAATCCACGAAGTGATACTGCGTGGGTGGCAAAGGGAATGTGTGATATCAAGCACTTGTGAAAAGTTTATAATGTCGGCTCTGGAACGAAATAGCGATGTACAAAATACCGAGTATTAAAATAGCGGTATAGAAATAGCGACAATCAAAATAGCGATGTAATGAAAGGGCGACTATTAAAATGGCGATGTAACAAAATAGCGATTGTAACAAAATAGCGATGGAGCAAAATAGCGATGGAGCAAAATAGCGACTATCAAAATAGCGATGTAACAAAATAGCGACTATCAAAATTGCGATGTAACAAAATAGCGATTATCAAAATAGCGATATTTTGGTTCGGTTTTGGCATATAGTTCGACAAAGGGGTTTCTTTTTAACAAATTTTTTCAAAAAAAAAACTTTACTGACTTCTTTCACGGGATCCTAGAGGGTGTGAATCTGAACCGAACCAGCATATTAAAAAAAAACTCTGCAGACTTTTTTTCTGGGATCCTAGAAAGTGTGAATCCGAACCGAACCAAACTGAAAAACTTCCCTGACTTCTTTCTCGGGATCCTAGAGGGTGTAAATCTGAACCGAACCGAACCAGCATATTAAAAAAAAAACTTTTCCGGGATACTAGAAAGTGTTCAGTTCGGATTCACACCCTCTAGGATCCTGGAAAAGAAGTCAGAGAAGTTTTTTTTTGAAAAAATTTGTTGGAAAGAAAAGGTGGTATAGTCAAAATACCGCTAGGATATAATAGCGCATTTGGTTTGGTTTGATTCGATATTTTGATACATCGCTATAGAGATCTGAGCCCTGAAGGGGAGAAAAACTAGAGATATCCCAAAAAAATAACCCCAAAGTTAAATTCCCCCGCCTGGGAAAACAGAGTCTATTAAACTAAAAAACAAAGGAAAAAATCGGCAACACGCTAGAAGCTTACCTTCTGTAATTCTGCAGCAATCCCAAAATTTCACTGGCGGCACCGCCCCTTCTTGCGACTGGAATTTCGGTCTGCAACCCGAAAACACGTGTGACTTCTTTTAGTTTTTTGGCGGAAGTGGTTTTCTTCATTCCCCTGCCATACACAGGGTGGCGCTTCAAACTCCCAGCGTGAGCAAAAACCGCGCATGATCTTACCAAAATGATCAGGTGATCAAAAAGAAAATAACTTTCAACAAAGGGAGAAATTATCACCTGATCGGAATTTTTCCCAAACAGGACTTTCTTTTTTGAAGGTTTTTGCAGAAAGCCCAAAATATCAAAACAAACTTTAAGGTTAGGTTTTCCAAAAAATTCAAAAAAAGAAAAATAACTGGCAGCATTAAACAGCTATTTTGAAACATCCCTATTTTGATTGTCGCTATTTTGATACAGCGCTATTTTGATTGTCGCTATTTTGATATGTTGCTGTTTTGTTACAAACGCTATTTTGATACATTGCTATTTTGATAGTCGCTGTTTCATTGCATCGCTATTTTGATAGTCGCTATTTCATTACTCGCTATTTCGTACGTCGCTATTTCGTACGAAGCTATTTCGTTCCAGAGCCTATAATGTCACCAGCCGCCACCACTAGACTAATATTACCTAATTATGTAAAACTTAACTAATAAAGTTATTTTACAGTTTTAACAAAGGGGTAATGGGAGATCAGCTAAACTCAATTTGTACACCATCCTACAGGACCTTTGAATAAATTCCTGGTCCTGTTTTGTATTGTTGCATCCTGTATAGTATGCTGTGGAGTCCTGTGTAGTCCTGTAGACAAGTTTTATACACAAACATTGTGTACATGTGAATTTAAAATAAATAGAACTAAACATATTGAAAGAGAAACTATTCAAAAATTATAACATTTTGAGTACATTTCTTTTGTACATTAAGTTGCTGGGTAGAATTAGATTAGAAATTGTCTGTATTTTCATACAAAAGTGAGTCAAATTAAATATAAAGTAGTATCATAAGGGACCATTCTTAAATTATGTAACACTCAAGGAGGAACAGGGGTTACACTCAATGTATTTTTTCTTGAAAATGAGTTTAGAAAAGGAAGGCAGGCCGAAAATCCTATATTTGTGTCTTACATAATTTACGAATGTCCTCTAAGGGAGTTTAGATTTTGAGTTAGGTCAATAAGAGCAATAAAAAAGTTTAAAAATTGTCTTACCAAAGAAACCAAAAAGAGATCGCTAGGTCTTATCCTTTCTAAATACTCTGGGTTGCATATTTTCAGTCTTTCAAAATAGAGCATGGCCAACACAAGGGAGACAGGAGAAACGGAAGCACTGTAAGATATTTCAGCTGCAGTATCCCAATGGAGTCTCTCCAGGGTTTTACCTTTTTGGACTTTGGAGAACATTTCTACAGCCAGTTCTATAATGAAAATTATACGATAAAGAGGTGCAAAATCCACATAATAAATTTATACTTAATTTTTATCTTGTGTGATCACCCATGGAAATGCAGTGTCACCTGATGACTTCAGGAAAAAAATTGTTATGACCAAATCGGCTCTTGCAAATTCACCAAAAATATTTTTGTTTCTGTAGCTCTCCTCTAGGGAGCATTTTTGGATGAAACACCCGCGCCAAAATGTACCAAACCGAATATCTTAATAATCCGAACGGAACCGAACCGTACCGTCCCGCGCCAAAACGTACCGAACTGAATTGTACCGTCCCGCGCCAAAACGTACCAAACCGGATCGAACCGTCCCGCGCCAAAACGTAATGAACCGAACCGTACCGTCCCGCTCCAAGACGTACCCAACCGAATCGTACCGTCCCGCATCAAAACATTTGGTTGAAATGCAAAAAAACCACACCTTCAGTGGAGATTCGAGAAAACGTCATTTAGCGATTTTTAGTATAGGGAATCCAATAAGACCAAAATGGCAAAACTTTAAAAATCAAATCTCACAAACTATACATGTTATTAGCAAACTGACCGAGTTACAGTATAGTGGGGACATAGAGATGCGAAAAAACCACACCTTTCGTGTAGATTCAGAAAAACATTATTTAGTGATTTTTAGTACAAGGAATAAAGCTTTGTCAATAAGGATATATGTACATCTTTGGACAATAAAGCATGTTTACTACTACTACTACTACTACTACTACTACTAATAATTTAGGTAAATTTGCAAGACCTGATTTTGTCATAACAATTTTTTCCCTGAATTTATGGAGAACCGAACCGAACCAAACCATCCTTAATGGGACGCACTTTATATTACTGTTAATTTATTATATTATAGGACATGTAATTTCTTTAATTTGTTATTTTGTGATTTTGACATAATAAGAAAGTTAATTAATCATTCAAGGAACTTGAACTTGAAAAGAGAGTAAAATAAAACAAAGTTAAGTCTAGAATTAAGCATAAAATTAAGAATATAATATGACAATAGGACAAGTATGAACAATAATAATAATGATACAAAATCATGATTAAATAAGTATAAATTTATAATATCAGAAACTTACCAGTTACAGGGAAACTGAGCATTTCAGACTTTGGCAATTTGCCATAATAGAGAGTCTTCCGAATTCGGGACAGGTACTGCTGATGATCTCCCAACCCCTGAAAAATAGTCTTTTTAATGATAGTACTGAGGAATTACAGTCCTTTACTGGAAAGGAAAAATATGGACTTATGACTTAAGCTTTGTAACAAATTATAGAATATAATATAGTACAATAACTAAATAAGTAGATAGAACCACATGGTAAATAACCATATAAGGAGAAACAAACACTTCTTTTAAATTGTTCCTTCAACCTACCTTGCATTGGGGTGGCTTTTTATAAATTTTTGACATTATGTCGCTCACTACTATCACAGAATTTCAATATTTTTATAAGAAAATTAAAAAAACAAACAAAAACCAAATTTTAAAAAAATTTGTGTAAAGGTGACACACATGGGAGTGGGGGTGTGCCAAATGTCAAGACCGTCAAATCACGTGAAGTTCATGTAGGGGATTTCGATTAGAAATTTGTGTTGCAAAACTTTCTAATAAATGAAGACAGCGCTATAACAAAGAATGTGTGTGCGACAAAGAAAATCAAGATTTTTTAGTGAACTGTTCGGAATGGCTTCCTCAAAACAGCTGATATACCAAAGGATGAGTGAACATTTGACGGAAAAGTAGCGGGGTGGAAAACCGAAATGTCACTTTTTTTCAGTCAGTTTTCGTTGGAGTAGGAGCGCAACACGCAAGTTTTCGTGGACTGCATGCTTCGAAAATTACGGTGAAACGAACCAACAAATCGGCATCAAAAACAGACTGACATCAACTAAAAATCGCAAATTATTAAACCAAATTCAGTGAATAAAATTTCAAAAAAATTGTAAACAAATAAATCCAGCTTCACAATGAACCCTGACGATTACGAAACACTACCCACGGATAATGTGGCTACTCACATGACCGCTGGAGCCATAGCGGGTGTTATGGAGCACTGCATCATGTACCCCCTCGATTCTGTCAAAGTAAGTCTTCTGTGGGGTCCTTAAAATCGAAATTATCCAAAAAAATATGCTCTAAATGTGTCCGACCAAAAGTGAGGTTATGTCGCGATTTTTTAAATATTTGTGTTTTTTGTAATTAAAACGGATAAAACGACTTTTTTGAGAGCGAGTTTACAAAGGATGGACCTCTCTTTACCTCTACAACATAATTTTTTTAAGAATCATCTGTAGATGTCTTTACAATTTCAATAATAATGTTTTGTTAAATTTCAAGGTTATATTCCAGAAACAAAATACAAACTTCAAGTGGAATTTTTGATAAATTGGTTAATTTGGAGAATTGTAACTCCAAGAAAGCTGATAATTTGGATAATAAGGCGTTTACTCAAAAAAATGTTAAATAAAAAAAAATATTTGAGGTTATGAGGTCCTCTTTAAAAATTTAAACTTAAGACATTGTGGCCCTAATTAGTTTGTTCGACCTGACCTAAACAAAGATCAGGTCAGGTGATCATTTGCCACAGGCATAATCTAGTCAGTCAGAATATTCAGAGTTAGTTTGTAAGGCTCTTTGACACCAGATTAATAAATGCAGTTTGCATCTGCTGTTGGGAGTTTGCAAGTATTGAAAACACTTGTTTGGGCTATTCAAGGCCTTGTATGGCCGATTACTAACTAAATAACATAATATATGATAACTTCCTGTATTTTAATAGCAGGGTTCCATGGATATATATCAAGTGATATATATTATGAGATATATTATGATATATATCACGATATATATCATGATATATATCAGGATATATATCATGATATTTATAGCTTGATATATATCTGATATATTCAATAATTTTACTTATTCAACTAAAAATGTTTTTTACCATTCTAAATATCAGAAAATTTGTCAGTACACCCTTGCACAAAAGTATAAGCATCTGTAAAGGTGTAGTATTGATCGATTCAGCTGCCAAATGGTCATCACAGAGCTGACTGGGAATCCCCTATTTCACATCTGGTAGATCCCCAATGCCACAATTTCTTTTGTTTTCTGTTTTCCCAGGTTCTAACCTGGGAAAACAGTTACTGTGTTTTCCATCTGTGTGTACTTTTGATTTATTAGTAATGAGTGATTTTGATTTAATATGCCAAAACCAAAGCATTCAGTTTGATAATGATATATATCTGATATATATCCGATATATATCATGTGATATGATATTTATATAAATATCACCATATTTTCAAACCCTATTTAATAGTGAACTTTTAGACCTCCCAACATAAAATTTGCTTATCTCTAAACTGCGAACTGCACTTAAAAATTCAGAATAAATAAGAATTTGTTGAAGACCACTAAACCTCAACTAATTTAAAAAAATCTTAAACCAGAAAAAAATCATCACTGACTTTATTTTTAAAAATGTGTGGTTTTATTATTGAGGTAGCTCATGTACTTGCTATTTTTAGACAAGAATGCAGTCCCTCACAGCTGGTGCTGAAGGTATAAGTGGCACATTTGTGAAAATGGTACAACAGGAAGGTATGCTGAGGCCTATCAGAGGCATGTCAGCTATGGTGATGGGGGCTGGTCCCTCACATGCCCTCTCATTTAGTTCATATGAGTTTTTGAAGGAAAGGGGAAAGCAGTATGTGCCTCCAAATTATCACACAGCAGTCTATGGTTAGTATTTGGTAATTTATAAATAGTTTCCAAAAATTTCTTAATACTCATTACTACAAAAAATTCACTTCACTTTATTGCTTGTTGAGAAGGTAACAGCTTATGGCATACCCATCACAGTGTGCTTAACATGGTCGTTTGGCCGCCATTTTTGAAAATGGTCGCTAAATTGATAGATTTTTTGTTTAAGCATATCTCCCTACCTAGTGGTCCGATTTTAATTTTTTAAACATTGATATCCTTTTTTAAAGGCAAATTAATTTTTTTATTACACATTTTTTAATAAATCAAGTAGTTTTTGAGATATACCAAGTAATTATTTTATTGTAGCTACAATTTTATTGACATTTGTTTTTTTTGTTATATAAAAGGCTTTAAACCTTTCACAGAAGAGGATATTGACTTTATGTTTTTAAAGTTCGTTGGATGGTACCCTCAACGACTGCCTTAAAGACTGTGGTTTCTAAAACTGTTCACAAGATTATACAAAAAGTGAATTTGCAGAAAAACCATGCATCATAGCAAAAAATGTTAATTTATCGTTTTTCGCTAGGATGCATCGTTTTGCTGCAAATTCACTTTTTCTATAATATTGTGAACAGTTTTAGAAACCACTGTCTTTAAGGCAGTCGTTGAGGGTACCATCCAATGAACTTTAAAAACATATAGTCAATATACTCTTCTGTGAAAGGTTTAAAGCCATCTATGTAACAAAAAAAAAACAAATGAATTTTGAAAATTCATATTTCAAAAACTATAGTTTATCAACAAAAGCACCAAGTTGCAGTATGGTAGGGCTATAGAGATGCGAAAATACCACACCCTGAGTTGAGATTCTAAAAAACGTCATTTAGCAAATTTTAGGGTAGGGAATCCCATAAGACCAAAATAGCCAAACTTTGAAAATTTATATTTTAAAAACTATACAGTTTATCAACAAAAGCACCGAGTTGCAGTATGGTAGGCCCATATAGATGCGAAAAAACCACACCCTGAGTTGAGATTCTAAAAAACGTCATTTAGCGAATTTTAGGGTAGGGAATCCCATAAGACCAAAATGTCCAAACTTTGAAAATTTATATTTTAAAAACTATACAGTTTATCAACAAAAGCACCGAGTTGCAGTACGGTAGGGCCATAGAGATGCGAAAAAACCACACCCTGAGTTAAGATTCTAGAAAACGTCAGTTAGCTAATTTTAGGGTAGGGAATCCCATAAGACCAAAATGGACAAATTTTGAAAATTCATATTTTAAAAACTATACAGTTTATCAACAAAAGCACCGAGTTGCAGTATGGTAGGGCCATAGTGATGCGAAAAAACTACACTTTGAGTTAAGATTCGAGAAAACGTCATTTAGCGAATTTTAGTGTAGGGAATCCCATAAGACCAAAATGGACAAATTTTGAAAATTCATATTTTAAAAACTATACAGTTTATCAACAAAAGCACCGAGTTGCAGTATGGTAGAGCTATAGAGATGCGAAAAAACCACACCCTGAGTTAAGATTCTAAAAAACGTCATTTAGCGAATTTTAGGGTAGGAAATCCCATAAGACCAAAAAAGCCAAACTTTGAAAATTCATATTTCAAAAACTATACAGTTTATCAACAAAAGCACCGAGTTGCAGTATGGTAGGGCTATAGAGATGCGAAAAAACCACACCCTGAGTTAAGATTCTAAAAAACGTCATTTAGCGAATTTTAGGGTAGAAAATCCCATAAGACCAAAAAGGCCAAACTTTGAAAATTCATATTTCAAAAACTATACAGTTTATCAACAAAAACACCGAGTTGCAGTATAGTAGGGCCATAGTGATGTGGAAAAACCACACTTTGAGTTAAGATTCGAAAAAACGTCATTTAGCGAATTTTAGGGTAGGGGATCTTATAAGACCAAAATGATAAGATGAACCAAATTTGCACACTGTCCTACAGAACTTTTAAATAAATTCTTTGTCCTGTAGTGTAAATTAGCTTAGGAATCCTATAAGACCAAAATGGACAAATTTTGAAAATTCATATTTAAAAAACTATACAGTTTATCAACAATAGCACCGAGTTGCAGTATGGTAGGGCCATAGTGTTGTGAAAAATCACACTCAACGTCATTTAGCGAATTTGAGGGTTGGAAATCCCATAAGACCAAACTATACAATTTATCAACAAAAGCACCGAGTTGCAGTATGGTGGGGCCATAGTGATGCAAAAAACCACACGTTGAGTTAAGATTCGAAAAAACGTCATTTAGCGAATTTTAGGGTAGGAAATCCCATAAGACCAAAATGGACAAATTTTGAAAATTCATATTTCAAAAACTATACAGTTTATCAACAAAAGCACCGAGTTGCAGTATGGTAGGGCCATAGAGATGCGAAAAAACCATACCCTGAGTTAAGAATCTAAAAAACGTCATTTAGCGAATTTTAGGGTAGGGGATCTTATAAGACCAAAATGATAAGATGAACCAAATTTGCACACTGTCCTACAGAACTTTTAAATAAATTCTTTGTCCTGTAGTGTAAATTAGCTTCCTGTATAATCCTGTAGACAATTTTTGTACACCTACTGGGCAGCTGATCTCCCCTTGGATCAACTATTACCCCCCCTTGTTTGCTTAGCAAATAGGCATGTAGAAATTTTTTTTGAGCTGTACCAATTATTTACTTAATTAAATTATATTGTTTAAAAATTTTATCTTTATTGTTTTTGTAGATTAAATTAAATAATTAGTTTTTGATAATATTTTTTTTAATCAATCTAATATTAACAATATTAGGTTATTCCTATCACTTCTTAGAAAGAGTTGGTTTACTTAGGAACATAATAATGCACACTTAGTACATAATTTTGTTATCTCTGACTTTTTTGCCTGTGCTTGGTATGGTAAGATTGAAATAATAATATTAAGCACAAAATTTATCCTTTATATTGTTGGGTAAACCACTAGTACCTACTTTACTAAACTTGATTATACCCATTAAATATACATATAGAAAAAAATATTTCTATAATACCATCCTGAACTGTTTACATGTTATTTAATTTTACTAATAGAAAACATGTTTATCTCTTTATTTCCAATGGAAAGTGATATTTGTTGCAAGGATTGTTCAATATGGTGCATTGAACCTAATTTTTTATAAACTAACAGATAAGCATTGACATGAAGTGTTGCAAATCATATAGAAAACTTTAAAACACAATATTAACAAATACATGGTGTGTAAAAGACTCTTTGGTTATTTATCAGTCATCTTTAAATCATTAACTTATATATTAAAATTATCAGAGATATGGAAATAATTCATTTATTACTTTATAAAAGAAAGAGTAAGTTTTCTTAAGATAATTATATTATTTTAAAGAAACACACTGTAATTCAATGTAATTTCATTTGATTTGGGGACCCCCTTCTGTTTAACTTTAAATTCTGTTCTGTTTTGTTTGTGGTTGGCCTTGAAAAACCCAGATTATCAAGATCCCAGTGTAAAAAAATGTGCCAAGAATTCTTAAAGATTCTCTACACATTTTGCTATAGGTACACCAAATTGTTTAATGATAGTCAATTAAAGTAGTTGTTGATGATTTTATTGCATATTAGAAATGTTTCCTTTGATAATAGTAAAATAAAAATGGTAGTAGGAAGCAAAAAAAAACAGCTTTTCATACATTATACAGGGTGATCCAGGTTAAAGTACATTAATTTCAATAGGTGATTCAATGTTGAACAAAAAGTAGAGTTTTATAAGAGAACTTTTTTCAAAAACGTTTCCTAACAAAGATACAGAGTGTCAAAGTTTTTCATAACTTTTAAACCGTTGTTACATCGATTTCCATTAAATTTCGTAGATAGACTATTGTGGTACAGTCGGGGACTTAATAAATGGCCGCTGCCTTTTTCAGAAGAGCTTGGATAAGAATCCCAATACCGGCCGAATTTCGTGGCGCGTCGTTCAACACATATAATTTATTCGCATTCCTGGGTTAAATTCAATCATGAAACATTTCTCTTCGGTCTGTATTCCGTTTAAAAAAATTAGCTTTGGTCTGTAGTCCGTTTGAATGTTCGGTTAAAAAAATACACATTATAGTGATTTTTCAGGATTTTAATTTATTGTTGTTTTTTATTACATACTTACATAGAGAAACACAAATGAAACATGTTTGTATTTTTAGCTATTTTTATAATGGTAAGTTTTTAAAGTGTAAAGCTAAAAAAAAAATACAAGCAAAAATTTGTTATTTGACTAAGGGCGATTCGAAAACAGCTGTGATGATGGCCCTTACTTTAAGATTTAAATTGTTGTAAATTTTTCTTCTTACATCGATTTCCATTAAATTTCGTAGATAGACTATTGTGGTACAGTCGGGGACTTAATAAATGGCCGCTGCCTTTTTCAGAAGAGCTTGGATAAGAATCCCAATACCGGCCGAATTTCGTGGCGCGTCGTCCAACACATATAATTTATTCGCATTCCTGGGTTAAATTCAATCATGAAACATTTCTCTTCGGTCTGTATTCCGTTTAAATGTTCGGTTAAAAAAATACACATAATTGCGGAAAAAATTAGCTTTGGTCTGTAGTCCGTTTGAATGTTAAAAAAATACACATAATAGTGATTTTTCAGAATTTTAATTTATTGTTATGTTTTTTATTACATACTTACATAGAGAAACACAAATGAAACATGTTTGTATTTTTAGCTATTTTTAAATTGGTAAGTTTTTAAAGTGTATAGCTAAAAAAAATAAATACAAGCAAAAATTGGTTATTTGACTAAGGGCGATTCGAAAACAGCTGTGATGACGATCCTTACTTTAAGATTTGAATTGTTGTAAATGTGTAACTACCCCGACTTCTGGACGCACAAGAACACTATTTTTGGGGGTGGCTAAATAGTCCAGTCATTCTAGAATTTTAGCTTGCAAAAATAAACTTGAGTTTTCGCCCTTGGGGGCGGCCGGCTCCCCCCGCCATCTTGGATTTAGTGTGCATAAAAAGGGTATTTTTAAAATTACTTGGTTACTGTATGTTTTAGAAAAAAGTTTTAAACAAAAGTTGAACACAAAAAATTTCCTACAAAAACACTTTTGCATGTTTATTTGTCAGATGAATGGTTTTTGAGTTATGGCTAAATATTTCGCCGCAATTTTGGATTTTGACCAATTTTGATTTTTAATGGCCTATAACTACAAAACTACCTACCTACATCTCTAAGTAACGATTGTATTCGTTTTCTAAAATTCTGCAGTGGCATGGATATTGGGGATAGGCACCCCATTTTACCCTTCCAATTTTGGCGCTACTGAATGTTTTAAAAATAAAATTATTTTTTTTTATTCCTTGTTTTTTCGACACTCTAACGAGCTGATTAGATTTTGGTCAAAATCCATTAATCAATTAAAAAATTTTAAAAATGATAACTTTGCTTAACAGAGCATCACATCAATATTCGGTTTTCGGAATATATAGTAGATTGTATTTTGCTCAAAAATTTGCGTTATAACCAAAAACTTCATAGGCTCTTTGATTTCGGAGATATTTACAAGCTTTCAATAACTCTTAAATTATACAATACCAACTGTACACACCAGAAAAAAATGAACCGAACCGAACCGAATAGCAAAAAAAAATCATTTCCAAACTAGTAAGAACCTTTTATTTAAAAATTTGTAAGGAATACCATTTTTCGCGTACTTGGCTTTTTTTTTACATGAAATGTTTTTGTTATGATTATACATTTTGGGTTTAAATAGAATTATTAACAATCATAGTAAATATAGCTACGTCAATCTAGGTTTAGTTTACACATCTCCAAATAGAAAATAAATATTTTACATACAATAGGTTTGGTGTTTGATCTACACAAATTGTTTGAGTGGGTTTTTTCCAGAAAGTATTCACAAATATTAGAATTTTTGTAGTTAATTAAGTGACTTTCAAGCAGTACATGGTTTTAGTTTTAATATTTTTAATTGGTCAAAATGTAATCTTGATGTAAACAAATTATTGTTTTTAAAATTTGCAAATATGTATAGGCCTTTATGAGATTTTGTTATCTAGATAGAGTAAATAAAAGTATGAATTTTGTTGATTTTGCAATTTTCAAAAAACCACCTTGATAATAATTAAGGTGGTTTTTAGTAAAAATGCATAATAAATAAAGGGCTCATATATTAGTTTAATTACATTAAATAATAATATATAGATTTTATTTTTTTATTTGCTTGAAATTGTAAAAATAATGTTTTGTTAAACTAAAATACATGAAGGTCAAGGTTCACAGTTTAGTATTTATGTAAAACTAGATGCATATAAAAAATAGCATTTTGTTTTCAATATTGCTAATTAAAGAGATAGATAATTTAGTAGGTAAAGTTCATTCAATGTATTTTTTTATTAAGATGAAGTTAAATAATATCATACTTGAAAAAAATTTGTATGCAGTTATAAATAAATGTAATACACATTTTTATGTTTGATCAAGATACAGTAGGTACACTAAATTATCTTTTACATTATTGCATGACTTGTTTTTTTATTAAAACAATTAACATTTTAATCTGTTTTATAATAAAATCCCTGTAAACATTTCAAGAGTTTTATATTTAAACATCAATGTTGTGGAAAGGGTATGTGGCAGTATTTATCTTCAAACAATAACTATACAGAATTTTTTTTAAATTTATGTTATAGGCAGTAGAGACCCTGTATGTATGACATATTTTAATTAAAATATGTCATACATACATGGTTTATAATAGGGAGAACAGAAGTTAACATAGGGTCTGAATTTTAACAGAAATCCCTATGATGCATATTAAAAAAATTAACTGTATATATATATATATATATATATATATATATATATATATATATATTATATAAGTCAATGCCTTGAAGTAAAATTCGATTTACCTTCGAAAGGCCAAAGCATTTGTATTTTTAAATATATATTTCATATTGTAAATATTAAATTTTTATTATTATTTATTATGCTTATTAAGTATGTTATGAAACTTTCTGCAATGATTACCAGGTGTCTCATCCCAATACTTTTCATGAAAAATTTTATGATCAACTTGATTAGTAATTGTTTAATAAATTCCTAAAACAATTAATCTCAATGATTTTATTACATGTGGTAAAAGTTGGTAAATCCCTCTTATAACAACTATAAAAACGCAATTAACAATAAAGATCGCCATATACATATTTAGCTTGACTATTGATTCATATAATCAAATGTTAATTTCGAGGTCTTATATACAGGATGTTTAGAGAAACATGTGCAAAAGAAAAGCAGTAAAAATTACTAAAATTACTCATAAACAAAGGTTTAACTTTTCATTACTAGTCCATAGACGGCCAACATTTTTCTTTCCTAGGGATATAGCCCCTGAAAAATATCTTCCTAAAGATTCTTGTTATAATTTCCTCACTATTCAATATCTCAAAAATTGCAAGAGTTATAAATAAATCCTTTTAGAAATTAAGAGGATATAATATTAATACAACGATTTAAATATCTAAATATAAAAATTAGAAGGAAAGCATATTACAGATAGCACTTAATCAAGTTTATTACTACTGGCCAATTTGGATTAGTTTACTTAGTATGTTTTTTGTTTTTCTTCATTACAGGTGCATCAGGATGTGTTTCATCACTATTACATGATGGAGTTATGAACCCAGCTGAAGGTTAGTAGGTTTTACACTTTTTTTTATTTATTATTCCATCTTTAATGGCGCCCAAATTCAATTTTTTTAAAAAACTTGGTTTCTGTAGGTTATAGAAAAAAAAAGTTTTAAACAAAATATAAAGGAAAAATGTTAATATGCGTTTTTCTGTCAGACTTATAGTTTTCAAGTTATAATATCAACTATTTTGCCGCCATTTTGGATTTTCCCATTTTTGTTTAGTTGCAAACTACTAATTTTTAAAAATAATTCTAGAAAATAAAGTTTGTTATAGATTTTTACAAAATGTTTAGTTTTTGGAAGATTAGATACAATGTTATAATTTTGGTTAATTTTGAATATATTGTAGAAATGGGTAGGGGACAATTCGCCGCCGCCGATTCGCCGCAGCCGATTCGCCGCAGCCGATTCGCCGCGGCCGATTCGCCGCGGGACAATTCGCCGCCGGCCGATTCGCCGCGGAGACAATTCGCCGCGAGATTTTTTATTTTATGATTTACCATTGGCAATTGTTTAAACAGTTTTATTTAGCTTGACTTCATATAATATATTTGTTTATTTGTTTGATCATAACTTTTTTGAAACTTTTCCAACTAGGTATTTCGGGTTAGTATACAATTCAACAATTTTTTCTATTAGAAAAATAAATAAAATGGTGGATCCAAAATGGCGGATTTTCCCATTTATGAACCGATTTGCATCAAACTCGGAACTTTGAGATCTTTCAGGTCGCTAATTATTATTTTTAACTTAATTTAAAAAAATCAAAATGGCGGTTCCACAATGGCGCACTTTTTTATTTATAAACCGATTTGCCTCAAACTTGAAGCCTAAGGTAACTCAATACAATTTTTGATTTAAATTTTAAAATCTAAGATTTTTTTAGATATTTTTCACATATTGCATGAATAAAAAGATTAAAGAGTATAAAATTCGCCATCATGAGACTTATCCCCCCCCCAGAGAAATCAGCCCACCCCCCCCCTGCTAATTTTGAGGCAAATCGGTTTATAAACAAGAAAGTGCGCCATTGTGGAACTACCATTTTGATTTTTTTAAATTTTAGTTAAAAATAATAATCAGCGACCTGAAAGATCTCATAATCCGAGTTTGATGCAAATCGGTTCATAAATGGGAAAATACGCCATTTTCATTTTTTTAAATTTAAGTCAAAAATTGTATTAAGTTACCCTAAGCGCCGTGATGTATCAAGTTTGAGGCAAATCGGTTCATAAATAGGAAAAAATTATTTTTCTAATAAAAAAAATGTTAAATTGTATTAGACTAACCACCAAATAACTAGTTGGAAAAGTTTGAAAAAGTTATGATCAAACAAATAAACAAATATATTATATCAAGTCAAGCTAAATAAAACTGTTTAAACAATTGCCAATGGTAATATCATAAAACAAAAAATCTCGCGGCGAATTGTAGGGGTACATAGAAAATTAAGGTCTCTCTAATAAGAGTTTGTAACAGCAAAAATACCACTGAGGCAACTCTTATTTTTTATGTCATTTATCAGTCTTTATTGCATGTCATAACAACTTTTTTTCAAAAATGAGTATTTAAAGGGTTATATATATATCGAGATCATTGTTTAAAGGCACCTAAAGAAAAAAAATTGGGAAACATCCAAAATGGCGGCAAAAGGGTTGATATCACAACTCGAAAACTATTAATCTGACAGGAAAACACATAAAGCATTTTTTTAGGGATTTTTATTGACTAACTTTTTTCTACAATCTATAGAAACCTAGATATTAAAAAAAAATCTGAATTCGGTGATTTTGAGGTTGCAACTCACTGGAATATCAACGACCATTAACCCTAGATAATCGTGCTGTTTCAAAACTTTCGAACCTTTTGTAACCTCAAATGTACAGGGTGGTGACTTTAACAAGTTTTCGTGACTAATCGGGTAAAAATAAGTTTTTGTTTCTCTTATATTTCTCCGTGGGTAGCTCGAAAGCTTAACCTCACGGGGGTCCAAGATCTTATCTGCCGTCCTGCTAGAATGCCGTTAACTACCTAAAAAATTTTCCTAGTTTTGATAAAGAAACCCGGAAAATAATAAACAAACGATGCTCCTTGATAACTGTAAGTTATTTGTTTGTTGAAAACCACAAAAGCTAAAGAAGATTTGCTTATAAAAATTGATGTAGAATAATGTTGTGATTAAGACAGCACCAAAAAATCAAAATTGTCCAAATGTTGGTTAACAGCATTATAGCTTATGCACGGCAGTAATGGACACCCAACAAGTTTTGACAGTTAACTGTTTCATCCTTCTGAGACTCCTCAGGACACCGCTTTGTCAATGTGACACCCTTGTGAAGTTAATCAGACCGTTTTGTCTATCATCCTACGTTTATAGTGAAAAAACCCTCGCAAGAAGCGTCATCTACCGAGAAACCAGAGAAACTAGAATAAGAGCAGGCGAGTATAAACTACTATAT